>JAQFVV010000007.1:13577066-14129566 GCA_028023455.1 Epiperipatus broadwayi | reverse complement strand
AAGACAGTGATTCACATGAAGAGTACTTATAATTATAAAAAAAATAATAAAGGCAAGATGAATAATTATTATACAAAAGTTATAAATAATTAAAGTAAGATGATATAATAATTTAATTTGCATGTAATTTAATTAAGGAATGGAAAATTATTATTATTTTTTAAAAACAATAAAACTGTCTGAAATCTCATAATTTTTTAGTCTTCATATGATTAATATTTTTTTTTCCATTTTGCATTTATAGTATTCAAGTATTTATATATATTAATTGAAAGATTTTCAGGGACTAAATGTTAACATTCTAAGTGTAAATAAGATTTTTGTAAAAATGATCATCATCAATTTGTAGTCATTACTTTCATTTACAATCAACTACAATTTGTAGTCATTACTTTCATTTACAATCAACTATTCACTATTATAATCTTTCAAAACATTCAAAATGTGTTTGTTTTTGTTTGTAAGGTTGGAAACATCATAGCATAGTGATTTTATTAAAGCTGTGTTATCCAAAAATAAAGTGGTAGCATTCATGTTAAAAGAGTGCAATACAACACAGAGCATATCCATTGTACAGTAAATACTATTATGCTTTGACTATAGAATTAAAATGCAAATAATATACTTTATCTAATTTTCATCCAGTGTCTTTGTAAGACAATTAATACTTTCATTTATAAAAAATCCAAAGTAAAGACGATTTTCATTTTTAACTACTACAAAATAAAAATAATGTCAGTTTTCTTTAGTACATCTTGTAATAAAAACATAGTTTGATCATGTATAATGAAGTGTATTAATATTAAATTTCAAAATGTGCTAAAATATATTCATTAATACATTTTATTCACTGAAATTCTTACAAATGTTATTTTACCAATGGTAAAAATATGGCAATCATAAAATGATTTTGTGCATTATGCAGATAATAATCAACTTTACATGATCTAAGATTACTAAATATAAGTTTAAAATATTATTTATTTGCTTAGTCTTCAATCAGTATTTCACTGCATTTATGTAAAATAATAAAAAAATTGCAATTAAAAAAAATAACAGCACTACAAAATAATTCAAAATTTGATTGGTTAGAAATTACAAAAATAAAACTTTGGTAATTGAATACAAAGAGGATCAAAAATAAATTTTATGCTGTATATTGTGAATTATTTTTTTTAAAAAAGAAATTAACATTTACATTATGATTTATTATATTTTTTTCTTTATGTTTAATTTTAATTCAACAAATAGTAAATCAGGAAATAGCTTTCTCTAGGTATGAAAGCAACACCAATGAAAAAATTATAGCTATCAAAACTATTTTTCTATAATATATTTATCTACAGGTTAGTATTTTTTTTAAATAATATGCCTAAAAATGTTTATTTATTAATTAACATTTTATCAATTAAAGATTTATTTTTTAGTCAAATTTTTATATATTTTGAATTTACAGTTATGTTTGGCTAAATTGGGGTTTTAGACCCAAACCAAAATATGTATAATTTACTGGAATAAATGCACATTATACCATTAGTAAATACAATTTTACATATAACTTAATCAATGATGAGCTGGTCATGCCTAAATAGCTGAACTCCCAGCAATATAACTTACCTTGCCTTGTGAGTTTTAGTCAAGACTTCTTTTGGCTGTAGTGGACAGCTTACATCAAATCAGCCATTGTCATTGCAGCTTCCAGTTCTACCATGGACTTGTCTCACTGTATAGACATATTAGTAATGACTATAGTAAAAACCTGTTCACAGTTGAAATTGGGTTCAATTGAGAGCACATTCAACCAACCAGGTTAGACATATGTTCTCTCTCTGGCTTGCTTCTAAAAAGGCCAACAATTTACTGACAGATCCCCTACCTTACTGGAAGCAATCAGATCCAAAGAGCATCATTGCCTATTTTCCCATACTAACCAATGATAGGATTTTAAAAACATGTTTACACATTGGCCATAATTATGTTTTACCCTTTGGCTATGTTTATACATTGGTTACCCACATGTTTACACATTGGTTAGTAGCAATGAGTGTTCAATCCAATTAGATAAGTCAGAAATCTGGACCAATCCACTTTTGAAGGTAAGGTCAGATATGGCATCCCTCCTCCAGCCAAATTTAGCCCTGGAAAATGTAGTCATCTAAGATGAGCTGGATGTCATGTTGTCTGCTTTATTGGTTTCTCAAGTTTATTGCTGTTATTGTCTTGTTCATCATCCCTTGATTGATGGTCTTGTCACTGTGTATTTGCCTAATTGTTGCTGTCTTCAGTTTTGTGATCATCATTTTCACTTGATGCTTCTGTGTGACTCAGTCTGTTGGTTTAGGTGGCAATGATGTTGATACCCGTCTGCTGTTTAAATAACTACAGTGTAGAGTACATTCAGTTGTGCACCCACCACTAGTATCCATTTTGTGGTTCCATGATATATTTTCATAGCATCTGATTGTCTATTTGCATTTTTTATATTGTCTTTTTCTTTTTTACTGTAGTTTCATTCAGGTTTCATGGATGACAGGTTAGGTTTAGGCCACTAAGCTGTTTTCTTCTTTGCTGGCATGTTTAGATTCATTTTTGATTGCCAGAAGTAGTGTACCTTGACCTCAATATCAGCATTTAAGATAGTCCTCTATATGTATGATACTGCCAGAAACTTCATTCTGACTATCCCCAGATGCCCATTATGTAACAGACTAAGCACCTGAGAATGTCCAGCTGGTGGAATTACTATTCTGGATCCCCAGACAATGTACACAAGTTCAGTTGAGAGGATCAGCTTTCATATCAAGTGGGCTGAATGCAACTCATCTGTTTTTTTATTTGGCCAACGCTGTTGGATCTATTTTTGTAGTTTTTGTAACCCAGGGTCGGATCATACAACCACTGTCTTACTGTTCAGTGTGTATTTGATTACAAGTCAATCATGATAATTGCTTGACTTGATGTTGCGACCTGGTTCACTTTTGTCACTACAAAGCCTAAGTGACTGAACTAGTCATGGCCTAATAAATTACTATTATTACCTGATGCTACTACCAGTGGTAGGTGTATAGTCCTGTTAGGCATTGTAATTTTAATTGTTGTTTTGCCCAACAATATTTATTATTTTAATGCCCTGATAGTCTGAGATTGACTTGCTGCTAGGATGCAGCTTATATTTAATTTTTTTATTAATGATAGCCCAGGTCTTTTTTGAAACAATAGACACTGCAGACCCTGTGTCCAGTTCCACTGTAACTGGCATTTCATTAATTATATAACACTGTGTATAAATCCAGACTGATCATCTTTAATATGATTTATACAGGCAACTTGTGTGTTCTTCTTAAAATTGCCTTTGCTATTTTTGAAATTGATTTTTCCATTGTCATATCACTGTCTGTCTTTTTAATTTCAACCTGTAACCTTTAAATGTCCAACCCACTTGCAAAATGTACATGTTGTATAGTGGTGTGGGAATTCTGTATGTGTGTGCATTTGTTCATTGCATCTATATCAGTGCCTTAGACTATTTGATGCTGAATTATCTGATCTGACTAAGGATATGAATGACCCAATGTTATGCTCAATATTTTGCACATAATACATAGTATTTTTTTAAAGGATTTACAGAACTAGGTATTGATTCTTTTAGTATTGATTGGGCCACCATTGTTTCAAAATCTAAATCTGGCATCATCAACACTTTAAGTCTTAAATTGTGATCGTTTATGTCGCAAATAAAATGATCATGAAGGGCTTCATTCAGGAATTATTTGAATTCATACTTTAATGCCAATGGTCAAATTCTTGTTGTGAACTCTGGATGTTTTTCCCTGTTCTTGCATGCAGATGTTGAAATAATATCTTTGCATTATTGTCAAGGGTTTGGGGGAAAATAATCTGTGAGAATTGTTAATGTTTTGTCAAAATCTAGTTCAGGTGGTGTTTCTGCAATAGATTGAGACATGAGTTATCTCCTAAGTCTGAGGATCTATTATGGTTATTAATGTGGCTAATTTTATCTCAGACTTCTTGATCTGATTAGCTTGTAGGTAAAATATTAACTGCTCTTTATAGCTTGTCCAGCCCTAAAGGTGGGCTGAGTCAAAAGCTTCCATAGAGCTAGTCAAATTCACCATTGATTTATTTCCCTCTTTAAGTCATGAGAGAAATAACTGCAAGTAACCACTCACTTGTTACTTTTACAACTACAGTTTGTGGTTGTTCAAAAATTGACAGTAAAAAGGATAACAACCCACCAGGGTGAGTTTCTGTCATCTTGGTATGAGTAAAGCTCTTGTGGTTGGTTTAAGCTTATAATTTATATACCTATACATTTACAGTCAAATATTTGATTTGAATATATCTGTGATTTTAATAATCACCATCATGTAATGACAAATGTCTTTAGCTGCACTCTCATATTTAATCTATCGGAACTGGTGTATTTTATACTATTTTTTTTTCAGTCAAATCTGTTGTATTTGGCTGAATTTCAGGTTTCAGATCCAAATCAACAGTAATATCAAAAAAAATATGAACACTCACAGAAGTTAATATGTATAATTTATTAGAACAAATATATATATATATATATATATGTTATACCAATTATAAATACAATTTTACATATAACTTAGTCAATAATGATCTGGTCATATCTGAATGACTGACCTCATTTTTAGTTGTATATCTTAGCTTGCCTCATGAGTTCTAGTCATGTAGCAGCTTCCAGTTCTATCATGGACTTGCCTTACTGTGATTTAAAAGGTTATAAAAAGTTTTGTAAGATGCTACCCTATCTTGAATTATTTTACAAATAAAAATCAATAAAATTGACATTGAAGGTCTAACAAAGAAAGAGGGCAGTCCATCCTTGATGCTGATTGGCTGTTAACCATCAAGAACAAAGAAAATAGCTTGCTAATAACTAAATCGCTACAATTTCTTTTCTTTCATTTTGAAAGTGATAAACGAATGTTTTAGACCATTTTAAAAGTATTTTTTGACATATTATAAATTATTTTGATAAAGTATGCTAAAAATAAAATTATTATAGAAAAATATATACGATTTTAGTAAAAATTATTTGCTTTTTGGGAACATAAAACTGAGAAAGAAATCACTGACGTCAGCAACACATTTTAGTTGGTTACTAATGTTCGTTTTAGATTTGCCACTATCGAATATTTATTTTTGAAAAAAAATTACTTTTGAAAAAAACTTTCATTCACTCTCATAACCTGACAAATTATTAATATACTTTTTACAAATGAAACAAAAGTGAATATAATATTAAAAGATGAATATATTTTGACAGTTGAGTTTGTGAATTGACCAATTAAAAGTTTAGACTTTTACCTCACTAAGCCAATAAAATAATCAGCAAATAATAAGTTAAAAGATTATAAGTGATTTTATGTGAAAATAGAATTTGCTTTATTTCTCATATAAGTAGCCAAATGGTTTATTGCTTATGAATTCATAACAACTTTAAACATAAAAAATAAGAGAATAAGGTGTAATCTATGCACATTGAGTTTCAAAATCTGCCACTCTGTCACTGTGTCAAATAAAGAAGAGCTTTAATTTATCAAGGGTGTAAACTGTTGGATTGAAAAATAAGAAGACTTTTTCTTTATATTTGTGAATTTAATATAGTTTTGCTTTAAAAAAGCTTGATGATACAAAATGCTTATTAAAGCTTGAAAACAGTTACCTAAAAGTATAACTATAGATATTCTAGAATCAGTTTAAGAACTGGAAATAATGAGGATCATGTGATATTACTTGGTTACAGCATTCTGTTCCTACTTTTGAATTTGAGACCTGGGCACTTAACCAAATAGCAAAACAGAAACTTCAGGCCCCTAAATGAATTATGGAGACATATATGTTTGGAGTAAAAACAGAAATCAGAAATAAAATACAAGAGTGAGAAAACAAATAAGTGTACTGATATCATTAAAAGAATTATGTGACATCAAATTGGAACTGGACTGAACATATTTCTAGAAGAAATGATAATAAATGGACAATTTAAATCTTAAACTGGATCTCAAGAGATTATACAAGATCTAGAAAAAGACTATATGTGACATATATGAATGAAACAAAAAATGGGTATGATGTGGAGAGGAGAAATTAGAGTTGAGTAAATCTAGATCCAACTTGGACAGATAGAGACCATCTTTCTACATAAAATCGATAATGGTTGAAAATGATTCCAATGAATTTAATAGCATTGGGGGGGGGGGGGGTTGCACAAATGTATTAAAGTCTTAAAAATGAAAATAATATTGATGTTTTCATTTATTTAATCCAACAATTTTCAACCATGGTAAAACTGTACATGGTTTGATGGAATAGTAATATGGCAAACCCAAAAACTCAAGGTCATGGATCATGCCCTATTCTGTCACTTCCAATGCTCAAACCTTTTCTAAACTCTCATAGTTTAATGCAAATGTAGATTAGAAGATTCTGAAATCAAGATTCATGGATTATTACCATTTCTGACATTTCTAATTGTTGAACTTCTTATAAACTCTCGAGCAATAAAGTATTGATTATTTTTTGCATAAATTAAAGCAAAACAAAGACAGCCATATAAAATCATTTATCATAAGTAATATGACACATGAAATTTTTTAAAAGCTGGGATATAAGTAAAAACACATTTTTTAGAGGGCATCTAATAGATCAGTCAACTGTTATAATATTGGGCATGTAATACAAATTATTACTCACATATTTACCAATCATTATGAAAAAAAAAGCCAATGACATGGTTTGGGATGTCAAAAATTCATACAAAAAAATAATCATTTATATTTATAATCGATGATTTTACTAAATTATAATACAGTTAGAAAACTTAACATGATGCCTATTACTATGGATTTAAATAAAAAATAATTAAATAATTTATTCCTTGGGATTTTATAAAAAGTTTGAGTGGCTGGGAATACAGAACTGGGCTAAAATTCATGGACTTTGATATCAAAAAAAAATGCCACTATATCAAGCCATGCAGTACAGTAAAAATATTTAATAAAATAAGTATTATAGGGGATTAGAAGACAAATTTTGAAGCCCTATTCAGCTAACCCCTCTATTTTGTACAGCCGATACATGTGATCACATAAATGTGTATAAAATAAAGTAAATAGTTGAAAAGAGCTTGAAAATCTGTGTTCAAATCTCCAATAATTAAATTAAACTCCAGGTATATGAAGTATGCCTGTATTACAATTATTAAAATAGGTGTTGTAGGCTTGTTTGAAATATTTTTAAGTACTAACTTGCAATAAAATAAGTGTATGTTTACAGTGACTACCTATGGATGTAAAAATTGGACATTGAGGAATGATAGCACAATAGCAATGATGTACATGGATTATATCATCATAATAATGATAAAAATCACATGACTGATAGAAGTCGTTGTTTACTTGATGCTTCCTAATGATAACAAGAGTCATTTGACTATGCATATATAATCATAGAGTAAGTTGCTTAGAATTATCATGTGATATTGGAGCACTAAACTATCAGATTGAGCTGAAAATTATTTCAGAACTAACTTCAAATCGCCGCACTAAGATGGCACTAAACTATACAGGACGACTTCCACATTTAACGCTTATAAATAAATAAATAAAGTTAAAAATGACAATAATTAAAATAATTAAGATTCTTCAAAAGCCTATACTACTTAATTTAAAAGAATTTAATTATTAAACATATAAAAAAAAAGACAATTCCACAACTGACAAGTTTGATTCATTATATTTTAAACAAAACGACTTCATTCCTTTTTTGTTCCCTCAAGCATTTTCAATGGTATCATGCGAAGGATTTTTCCTTCTCTTTTCATATTCTTTAATGTGGTTAGCCAGACACTCGGCACACTTTAACTTTTCTGACAAAATGTCAGGAGTCCATTAGTAATTGGACAGATGGAGGTGATACCAGGAAAGAAGTTTATTAGTCAACCAAAATTATTTTTCTAGCCATCCAACTCTCCCGTTCAACACTTGGAAATAAGAACGAAGCTTCGAGCGAAATTTGCCAAATGTTAACAAAAAGCTTTTACTTTGGATTCGGTTAAATAAATTACAGACAACTTCTAAAAATTTTATTTGTCAGTGACGAATTTCTCAGAATGCAAAGAAAAGATGAGAAAATGGGGAAGCATAATTTGGTACAGTATTTAGAAACTTCTATAACTATTGCTTGTTTTAGCGTCACCCGTTATGTTTATTCGCACAGAAGGACAAATATACACATGCGTGCACATATAAAGATGCATGTTCTGTGATTAAAAGATTTTTATCAAAACAATATGTAATTAAACATGGGCGCCTAACGCTATTGTTTTTGTGAACTTTTTTTAAAGATAAGTACTAAGTTCGAACATCAAAATGATAACAATAAAACAATAAAATGTCATTCAATTTATCAGACATTTCTATTCTAATTTTTCTCATTTAGGCTAATTGCAGAAACGAACTATGTAATAGTTTCTCAGTCCCCATCAGATCTGATTGGACTGCTCAATATATTATTATCAAAAATATATTCTCAAATTCAAGTATATAGCAGATAGTCTTTAAATTGTTGTCATTATTAGACCATCATCTCATAAAAAATGCTGGCTAGACCAAATCCTCCACCTGCTTAATCAACACATAAGCTCTTTACAATGTCCATTCAAAACAAAAATTTCTATCTGGGAAGCCCACTGGGCAATTAACTCAGAATTAATCACAATTAAGCCTTTGCTTGGCATTACTAACTACAAAATAACTACACTTTTCAAATTCTAAACTAAATTTCTAAACTATCTTATCAAAGTTAATCTTGGGGACATGCACACAAACTGGTTCATTCATTATAAAAGATTTTTCAACAATATTAGACCCTATCTGCCCAAGTTGCCTAATCAATTCATGCACTAGGCTTGGCAACATCAAACCAACAATTTATCAAAACTCCAAAATAGACTATTATAACATTCTATTGCTGAAAGATTGCATCCAGAGCAGACATTTAGACATTTCCCAACAATCAGAATGCTGCACTTTCTAACCAATCTGGATTGTTAGGTGCAAAAGACAATTTACAATCCCTCCACCTGACCCAGATAATTCATTCATTAAACTCTTAGGGAAAATTCATGAAAAAGACAAGATCCTTTCATCCAAATTCCTGTTCGAAGAAACCTGGAGTCTTTTTCAAATTTTTATACTTCCCAAATTCTGCCATGTTACAGAGGATAAGCACAGGACTTACATGGTTATGCAGAACTAATCATTAGCAGTGTTATATTAATCTAGGTTCCAAATATGTATCTACCTATTGAACAATATTTAATGTATTAATATCAAATATATTCCTATAATAAAACTACTTTTGAAAATATTTAATTCAGTCATGTATGTTTCATTCTATTTACTTATATCCTATTATTATTATTATTATTATTATTATTATTATTATTATTATTATTATTATTATTATTATTATTATTATTATTATTATTATTATTATTATTATTATTATTATTATTATTATTATTATTATTATTATTATTATTATTATTATTATTATTATTATTATTATTATTATTATTATTATTGTTGTTGTTGTTGTTGTTATTATCATCATCATCATCGTTTTTCTAAATTTAATTTTTTTCTTCAATATAGTTTCTACTAATCTTGGGATTCAGTGATTTAGACTTCAATTAAGTAGACACAGTATTGTAGAGATTCTGGATTTAAGCCACAGAAAAAATGAAGTTATTTGCTTTTCCTGCATTGACCATATGAAAATATAATTATATATATATGACATAAATTTACTGACAGCAAAAATCTTTCTGACTGCTACCTGAAGAACATTCATTTCTTGTGCAAAAACGTTTGTCTGACCTTTGTGTCTGACTCACATTTATACATAGAGGTTCCTGCAAGATCTTAACATTATTTACATGGCTGCAGGAGGAATTCTTACCTTCAACAAATTTGCATGACAATTCATGCTATATTTTTTAATATTACATATTAATATGATAACAAATAAGAAAAATTTTACTTTTTTTTTGTAGTACTTCATCGATACTGGTTTAGAGTGCACTCTCACCATTTTAGTTTCTAAGATGAGTACTAAATCCACTGCTGACAGAAATAATATTCATAGAGGGCATGAAAAGTTTTAAAGTTTGGGAGAGTGATTTATAATATGGATTTTTTTATTCATTTGTTGATGGAAAAAGTAACTTCGATGTTAACCAATAAGAGGGTATGTAGATGGGTTTAAATTAAAAAAGTCCATAAGGACATCACTACATCATGTGATCAAGTATGAACTCTTCTTCTTTGAGCTGATTATCATGTATTGGTAGCTTTTTTCATCTCTAGTTTTTTTCTTTTATAGCTATATGTGAGAAAAGAGACTGGCACATAACATTACTTGCTTTCTGGTAAAGAAAAAAAACATTTTTGTTATTAATTATACAATTAATATGTTGTTTATACAACTTCTTATCCATTTTTATGTTAACTCCAACACATGTGCTTGTTCTGCTCATATTTTAAAAATGAAATGCTTTACTATATCAGAATAAATTTGAACTTTTTTATATAGATTAAAAATGTTTCATTTGCTGCTCAATAATCAATTCTGCTAATGTAGATTTATTGTACTTTTATGATTAATTATATTAGCTTATTTTAGATTATGCATAATTCTTGTTTGAGATTATGCACTTTTTTGCTGTCACTGTTTAAGTTTATTTAGCATGTGATTATCACAATATTTTAATAATAAAAGGCATTAGATTTACACGCAATAAACTGGATTTTTTTTATGTAAATATGTTTTTCTTTGGTTAATTATAATATAAAATTACTTTAGTTTAAGCACATTTCTTGTTTTAGTTTATGCAATTTTACTTTTGGATGCTGTTTTTAGCATATGAGCTTGTTCTGTGCTGTATTTTACCCCTCCTGTATTCTGACAGATTTTTTTTGTTCTCACTTGCTTTAAGCTTTCCATTTTCACTTTAATATTAAACCATTATTATTTATCAGAATATAATAAATTTGACCTCATTTGATAGATATTTTTGCTTACAAATTAAATACATTTTTAAAAATCACATTTGATGTTTGGAATTATTTTAAAAATTAGATTTTAATCAAAACAAAGCACTATTTTGTCATCAAATTTCAGGTGGAGCAGATTTAATTTGCAAAATGAACAAAACTTTCTTTGTTGATGTTTGTTTTAAATATCTGAACAAAATTATTTTTAATATTTAGTAAATCTATCAATTTATGCTTTAAAAATATTTTTTTTGTAATTTTTATGATATTGCTAAATCTTATAACAGACTACTTAGTGACAGCATTACTAGACAGTTGTAGTTCCCCTAGCTGTAATCTCTATGGTGATATTATTCAGAATATATTTTTTTATATTTAAAAATAAAACATTTCTGTAAAAAATAAATATGAAATAATTGTATATTTTTAATTTCTAATAATTATCATTCAATTATTCTTCAAAAATAATCGTAAACTTTCGAAAAATTCATGTTGTAGTCATTCATAGTATTTTCTCAAAGTAATATTGCAAATTTACCACACAGTTTGAGACTGCCAGAAATAAAATGAATGTTCATCATTGTGGAATGTACCTTATTTTGAAATTCCCATTTTTTTGATTATCTTAATATCTTAAAAAAAATTTTGAAATTAAAATATTAGAAAAAAAATACATGAATTTGAAAGTTTTAATAAAACGTTTGCAAAACTTCTCAATAGAGGGCAAAAACACAAATTAAATTTTTTTGACTTCCAGACCAATAATGCAACAGCTTGAAAAACAGATAGGTTAAAACTAAAATGCTTTACCATATCAGAATAAATTTGAACATATTTATATAGAATAAAAACTCCATTTATTTCTCAATAATAAACGCTGAAGATGTGGATTTATTGTTTTTTGTATGGTTAATTATAATATTAGATTATTTTAGATTATGCATTTTTTCCTTCAGCTGATATTCTTATGTTTTAATAAACATGTGGTTACCACCATAATTTAAGAACAAACTGTATTAGTTTACACATAATAAATTGGAATCTTTTTATGTAGATTTGTTGTTTTTTCCCTGTTAATTTAGCTTAAGTATATTTCTTGTTTTAGCTTATGCAGTTTTTTTAGCTGCCATTCTTATGTTTACTCAAGCCCTTACATACCACTATATTTTAAAAGTAAAATGTATTAGTTTACATACAATAAATTGAAATCCTTTTATGTGAATTTATTAGTTTATTATAATATTAGATTTATTTTATAATAGATTATTTTTAAAGTAAAATATCTTATTGCTATTCAGTTGGGGGGGAGAGATTATGGTCACATGATGATCACTTTTCTATTTGATTGTAGCAAGTAATTTGATCTTTTTGGTCATGTGGTTTTTGTCTTTTATTTTCAACCCAATCATTTTCTAAATTTTAGTACATTTGATATTTTGATTTGGTTTTTCTGACTGAGCATAGTTCTACAAAATTTGCATGCTTATATTTTAATTGTTGATGAAAATTGTGATTTTTGAACTAATGATCAAAATAATTGGAACAGTACCGATAGTGCTTCCCAGTGTTATTTGACTTTATTTAGCACTTGGTTGAGTCAGCAGTAAATTTGGAACTCCCATTAGATACCAAAATAGCAGAGAGAAAACTCTAAAGTACTACCATTTGTTTTCAGTGTTCTAATCAATAGTGTCTATCATAATTATTTTGAAAAATGGTAAACTAAATTTTTACTGGTTATAATGTGTTTATGATTAAATACTACAAAAAAGTATCCAGTGGAGATTTTATTATCTTGAACACATGTTCATATATATATTAT
Organism: Epiperipatus broadwayi; assembly: GCA_028023455.1. Classification (NCBI taxonomy): domain Eukaryota; kingdom Metazoa; phylum Onychophora; class Udeonychophora; order Euonychophora; family Peripatidae; genus Epiperipatus; species Epiperipatus broadwayi. The sequence goes on along the minus strand of JAQFVV010000007.1, from coordinate 14,116,633 downwards.
TTCTGTGTTTATTATTTTTATATCTGTTAATAAAAAACATTGAAATGTCCACCTACTCCCACCCTGAAAAATAATTCCTTTATTTTAATCCCTTACTTGTAGGTCATTATCCTAGATATTAAACATATATTCATATCTATAAAAATTTCAAACTTTTCTGTTAAATTTTTTAAAATATTCTGAATTAAAATGTACTATTTAAATAAAAGTATAAAGCGGATCAATAGTTTGCAGTAGTGTGAGAAAAATCAATAATTATTGATAAAAATATGATATATATATATATAAATTCAGGAAAGCAGTCAACACATAAACAATACCAATGTTATAAACAATATTAATCTGTTGTCAAGGCAACTGCTTTTAATCAATAAAGGTGGAAATCCACATTTATTTGTAATCTAATAGATTTATGCAGACATTAAAAGTTGCAATCTGACTACAGAAAATGAAATTATTAATACAAAAAGTTTAAATAAACTTCATTAAATCAGGTAAATATAACCTGTAACCTGTTCTGAAAGCAGACTAACAAATAGTCCATTACAACTTTCAAATTGGAATTATAACTTTTAAATTGCATTCCAACCTTGCATTACATAATAATATTCAAGGCTAGATAGGTATTCAATGTAAATATATGAAAACAGCCAACACTTAAACAATCCTAATATAATTAACAATCAAAAATCTCAATCTATTGTCAAGGCAACCCCCTTTTTAGCAATAAAGGTGGAAATCCACCTTCATTTATGGTTCAATTAGTTTATTTATATATATATATATTCTAAGATCATTTCAATTAATTTATTTATATATATATATATTCTAAGATCATTTCTTAATAAATATTATGTGTATAATAATAGATTATTACAAAGCTGAGAAATATATAACACTTGGATCTACAGATAAAAATGGCCATTTTCTCTGCAGTTTATAATGGTTAGAGAACATTACAATAATATTCATCATTATTAAAAGATGTACTCCTCTGAGTGCTATATAAATAATTGCTATGAAATAGAAGACAGTTGAAAGATATAATATTATTAAAAATAGTAATGAACAAAATGATAAGTATGACATCACTGGGAGTTTTGTCATAAAATTATTTTGTTTATATTAACCTGAAACTGCTACAACTAGTATATATTATCCCTATCAATTTTCAAACACCTTAAATTTAGAATATTTTTAAAAAAGAACAGGTGCCCCTTTCAGTACCTTTCTGAGTATGTCTCTATTATGCAGAAATCAAATTATTTTGAATTCCTCTCATGACATTTTAATTTTATATTTCTTCCACTGCCTGTTTTAATGGTATCTCATACTGCATATAGTCTATACTTGGATGCAAATTTTTCTCATCTTTTTCAAATTTTAGTTTTTTGTTTTGCTAAATTTTAACTCATTTTACAAGCTTAGCAGTGACTCTAATCAGATTTTTCATTAAAGACATTATGATTTTACTGTGATCATTATCTTTTCTATATTATTTATAGCCTGTCTATATATAACTTTATATTATATTTTAGGGCTATTTGCAGCTCCCTTTTTCACCTGCTGATACAATTTAATGTATTACTTGTAACATAAAACCTGAAGATGTCAGCATTATATACATGTACTTGCATGATTGACTTTATCCTATTGTTGTGATAAAACTAAAAAAGAAGTGACAAATTTCTGATTGGCTGAGTGTTTTAGTCTGAGGTTGAATTAATGATTAGTGTAGATTTTTAAGGACAAAATGTAATTGGTTTACAAATTAATGATTATGAGGTAATCCTTTTGTAAAATAATTATTTTAAAACCTAAATATTTGTTATTAATAGGAGATTGTCTTTGAAAACTTTATTTTTTAAAAAAAAACAACTCTTTGAAAGTTCATTACAGCATCTGAAAACAGTTTCTACTGGATAAAAAAGTTGCTTTTCTCAAAACAGTAAATAAAGTACTCTATATAATTTTAATAACAATAAATTATTTATTAATTTTTAAATTTTTTTCTTTTGATAATAACTAATTCTAAATATATCCTTTCTTAATATCATAAAATTCAAGTCTTCAATATTTTATTCTTCTAACATTTTGAATAGGTAAATTATATCCAGAAGCAGTATGCTGCATTGTTAGAGGTAAGAATATTATGTAGATATTTATTTTCATGTTTTAAAAAAAACACTAATATTCTAAACTTGTATTATTTGAAGGCTTAAACTTATAAATTATTAGGTAAAAATAATTAAATAATTCATAGAAAAAAGGTTGTAATGGTAACCATAGGAGAGGGATCACATTTGACTAAGTCAGAGCTAGGGTCTTCAGGTAGGATGCTGTTAATGATGCAATGAAATAAATAACCAATGACCATATCCATGTCCAATGGGATAGCTCTAAGTTTACTCATTAAATATAGATATAATTTAGACCAGTTCATCCATGTCTCACCTCTCCTTTGAATTTTATTACGCCTCAGTATTCAAACCCAGGGAGAATGTCGCCTTAGACTCTCTTCAAAAGTGAATTTACTTTGTGTAGCAACTGTCACAGCTCTATATAAGTTTCTATTGACTTATATAATTAAATTGATGAGTGAGAGTATAAACAAATTTCATAAACCATAGACCAATTTGATTTAAACACATTAACAAAATTTATTCATAACAGATAAAAAATCAAAACTCTATTAACATAGTAAAAAATGTAATCACATGTGCCAATATATATCTCTACCATAACAATGATTAAAATTATCTATTACTCCAACTCTTATCCATGGTAGATATGCATCAATAGAGACTCATTATTCACAAAGCAAATAAAATTGGCAAAAAAAAAAATTATAAGTTCATAGTCTTAACTATCGAAAGCTGACTATTTATAAGATTATTTTACTGTATTTACAATAGCTCCATTATCCAATTTCAGCTGTAGAGGTTCCATCTTCTTTGGGAACCCCATAACTATGTACAAGTTTCTGAACATTAATAGAAAAGAATGTTCACATGAGACCATTAGTCATTCACACTGAATAAACTAAGTCTAATGATTATTAGTTAAATGTAAACAAACAAATAACACAAACTTTCTCCTGTACTAGTGCATGAATTAATATGGAAGAGTAACAAAAATTCTTACCTCATCCCATATTATATGATGATCAGATATCATGTTACTATAGAGAGAATTAACCTAAATTTTATTTACAAAAAAAAAGATTTTCTAGCCTAATAAAGCTTCCCCACTGCATTATGTTACTTTTTATTGCAATGAAATCTTCCAACTGCAAATATGCTGAAACTTCCAAATGTGAGAGACAAATGAAGATAGAATTTTACAAACATACAAAGCAAAATAAATAAATAACACCTAATAAATTTGATTTTGTTCAAACTTTCCTGATTAAAGTTTATAATTTTAACATTAATTTCTCTCATGGATACAGCGTATTTATCTCCTAATCAATTCACTCTAATAAATCCTCTCTCACTCACTCAGATTCTCTTGTGCTTAAATGAGGTTGTTTCCATTTCAGACATTACTTTCTTCCTGCATTCATTCAGACACTCCAGATGAGTCATTTTGCATTTTTCTAGGCATTATTTAATAAGTGAATTAAATCATCATGCTTTATGGCAATTAAGGCAGCACCCTGTCCCTATGACACATTTATCTAGCCAGTAACCATTGTTTAATAATTTATAAATATTTAATTTTCTTTAGCTTATTATTTGGTGTTTAATAAATTTATGCAAAGAAACATTTTACTCCATTGTTTATATGTATATGCTCGCAGTATAATATTCCTTTTTCTTCTTGTCTGATTGATAGTATATTCTTTTGTCTTTGATTATCAATGTAAAATTATTTCAGTTCTTTTGTTATGCTGCTAAAATTCATAATATTTTGCCATTTTAAATGATGACTATCAGTTCTTTCAACTTTTAGCACTATAAAATTTTATACAATTAAAATGGTATTTTCAAACATGTCCATCCATTTTCTCCTGCATTGTGATGTTTGATTTTAAGATATTTACAGTCTCAATTATTATATTCTGTGATAAAATATGAAAGAGAGTGGAAATGAACTGGGTTTGTATTTATACTGCACCTCATTCCCATTGTTTCGCAAACTCACATTTCTTTTCCATCACTGTATGTGCTGATTGTTGCACAAATTAATGATTGTTATATTACTATTATTATGTAGTAAAGTTACCTAGTAAAATTCTATTCTCATTATCTAATACTTGATTGCTTAGGTATTGACTTGACATCAGGTTATCACCATATCTACTAAGTTACTGTCTTATATTGTGACTTTTACACATTGACCAATGAGTCATTATTGGTATAGATATGAGAGGTTTCTATCATTAGGTTGTTATTTTACATTGAAATAAAACATTTACTTTAACTTAGCATTATTTTGGTTTGGTATTTATTAAAAGATACTTTGAGTGTGTATATGCCTATATGTCTATTTGCATAAAAAGAAATATAATAGATAATGGCTATCTAATCCATTGTCTCAGTTTATGTTTTTCATGGGTTTATTTTGATGTTGTGGATACATAAGGGTTGGTTTGAACTGCATTGTAAGCTACCCTTATAAGGTTTAATTGTAAAAACAAAATGTTCCAACATGAAGATGTTTTTAATGAAAGATTGATTCATCAAGTCCTTTTCAAAATTTGATAAAGAAAGTTTTTTTATTCAAAACATTAAAAAAACATATAATAAAATTTGTTATAACTAATGGCAACAATAAGTCTCACATTAGTTCCATAACATGACTAATTTGCTTAAACATATCTGTTTGTATACATTTAACAGAATAGATTTATGCAAAAAAGTCACTTAATTTATAAAAGAGAAAATTTAATTTTCTCAATTTAACTTGATGGGAAAGAATATATTTATGCCAATGTAAATGTTCATTCAAAAACAAACCAAGGTAAGTTACTGTTGTAGATCTAGTAATTTTATGACATATGGGGTAATCCAAATAACATTTTAATTAAAATGTCTTTTACTGAAACATTTTTCAAAGAATATAGTGCATATATATATATATATATATATATATATGCATATATATTAGATTACTATATTATATATATATATATATATATATAATGTAATCTAATTTTATTCATCCATTGTGCAGTTTTTAGCAAATCTTCATTTAAAAGTTTATATATGAAATTGCTGAAGTAACTAAGGCATTATCATCAGCAAAACAAAAAAATGTCAGAATGAAAAAAAAGATAATAATAATGATGGTGGTAATGATGATAACAATACTATTACTATTTCTGCAGCTGCTGCCATCAACACTGCAAATTCTACTTCTAATAATAAAATAATAATGATGCTACAAATAATAGTAGTAATAGATTAGGAGTAGGAGTAGTATAAAGAGTAGGAGTAGTAGTGGTAGTAATAGTAACAGTAGCATTAGTAGTAGCAGTAGTAGTAGTAATAACAAAACAACAACAATAATAATAATAATCATCATCATCATCATCAAAAGCAATTTATATCATGTCACAACAAAATTAACAGTTTCATTATATCAAAGATATAGAAATTATTAAAAAACTTGTAAAATTAGTAAATGATGCCACAAAAGAAAAGTGGGGAGATTCTATGGAGAAGCTAATCATTGGGCTTGGTATATTTATGAAAGCTTAATAGATGTAAAAATACTTTTAAAAGAACTTCTATTCACATTGATAGTCATATTGCAAATTATTTATATCAGATTTCTAAAACCAAATTGACAGAATGGGGAATAGCATCATTTGGCATAGTTCCCAGATTTTTCTCCACATATCTCTAATATTCATCTGACAAAAGTAGTATATATTAGTGAACATGCCTGGATTGGCTTTAACAGGAAAGCTTTAAGTAGCAGACAGCTTGCTTTCCAATTTTTTTGAAACATTTCTGACCTGAAACCAAAACATGTGTGGGAAAACTATTCAGCAATAATATGACAAAAAAGCAATCTTTCAGCAGTTTTAATTAAAATAAAACAAACCCAGCAATGATTTAAAAAATTAACTTTCAATATCAATATTATCTGTTTTTTAAAAATTTATTGAAAGAATTGTATTAAGAGTTTTTCCAATAGTTGACAAACCATCTATTATAAAACAAGCTACATTCAGACAAAGAAGAATTTACTGTGAACATGTACTGAAAAAGTTTTTCAAATAAAAAAAATGGCTGACTTTATTGATCTAAGCTTAGCTTTTGATTGTGTTTGGGAAAATGATTTTCTTTCCAAAGTTTCTAAATGCAGGGGGAAAAACTATTAATTTACACAGAGACAAAACTCTCCATGCAGTAACACCACTCAGTGCAAGCCAAAGTAATCAATGGATGCAGGAAGATTTGTGCATAAAATTTTTATCTAGTGCCTACTCATCCAATATCCAGACTAGTTTCTAGCTTTTGGCTTTCATCAGTGAGGATCATTTGATCTGAGAGCACTGCATCTAGATCTTAAAATCTAATGCAATCCTCCAGCATCCACATTTTTATGTTATTAGCTAACTATAAAATATTAAGACCAAAATAAAAACACAATAATGTTTTCAGTTCAAAGTCATTAGCTTATATAGTCATATAGATCTGACCTCAATTCAGCATATATACATTTTGATATCTTTGGTTTTCTAATAACCACAATCACCATAATCCTATTGGGCAGGATTTGTATTAAAGCACTAAATATAACATGATCACCATTTATTTACATTAACCAACTCTCCATATAATAGCACCACTCATAACAATCCAGAGTATTGAATAGATGCAGGAAGATTTGTGCATAAAATCCCTGTCTAGTGGTTACTCATCCAATATCCCCAAATTAGTTTTTAGTTTGTGCCTTCTTTCATCAGTGGAACAGTGCTGGATCTGAGAGCATTGCACTTAGATATTAGGATCTAATGCAACCCTCCAGCACTCAACTTTTATCTTATTAGCTAACTATAAAGCATTGAGTCCAAAATAAAAACGCAATAATGTTTTCATTTCATAATCATTAACTTGTATAGTCATATAGATCTAAATTCACTTCAGCATCCATATTTTTTGTTGTCTTTGGTTCTTTAATTACCAAAGTCACCATAATCCTATTGGCAGGATTGATATTAGACCACTAAACATCACATGATCATCATTCTTTATGTTTACACAAGTTATTTGGAGTGTCATCTCTGTGTAAACAGCTTGTGTAAGCATAAAGAATGGGGATCATGTGATGTTTAGTAATTAATTATTAATTTACTTAACAAATTATTATCTAATAGACATATACAAATGATATTGAGCAATAATCAAAGTGCATATTAAATTTTACAGAATGGTATGCCATATGATTTGGTTCTCTCAGCTACATTATTTAAAATAATCATCAGTGATCTTCCAAAAAGATGAATACAGGGGACTCTCTCTTTAAATATTATTAAAAAAAAATAAATTTTTTAAAAAAAAAATACTCAATAAAAAAAAAAAAAAAAGGAGGTTTTTTTGATTAAAAAAAAAAAAAAAAAAAAAAATACAAAATATTTTAAAAAAAAAGGGAAAATTTGCAATCTAAATATAAATTTTGTAATACCAATTTAAAACACTATCCTACTCCATTTTATTTGAGAATAATCTTGAATTGAAGCCTACGTTATTTTTCTCATTTATCTAAGATTAAATCAAAATTAATTTTTGGAATAATCTCCTTGGGAAGCTTATTAGAACTATGTGAAATTGTAATGCAAGTATTTTATTGACAGCTCTTTTACTATTGGTAGTTTTTTCTAATGAATATATGTTCCCATTTGAAGATAAAAAATATCTTCAATAAACTTCTAAATATTCAATTAAGTATTACCATAAAAAATAATATTGCCAGGATCAAATCTATTCTGTTGCAATTTCTTTCTGTTCTTTTACATATTCCTCTGCTAGATATTAGAAAGAAAATTGTCTAACAGAAAATGGAGCAAGAACATCTTTTAGATATCCAATCAAATATCTATCATAATATAAATATGGTAAAAAATGTAGTTGGGATTTCAAACAAATTTATTTTTCTTGATCCTACAATAAAACCATCTGGATTTGATCACCATGGATGCAATGAAATCTCATCAACAGACTGAGGATAATCCATAGTTATTGCCCTCATGTGCTTCATAAATAAAATTTAGCAGTTACTTATCTATGCAGACATGAACAAAGGCAAACAATAAGCAAGCTTCTTAATGACAATCAAATCTGCAAATACAATGACAGAAATAAAGAACTTAATAAAACAACAGGTAGATCTATCTCCTGGCTGAAATCTTGCCAGGTTCTTTTATGGTATATTATTAATTATTAAGCTGTCAAAAAATCCATATGCTCAACAAATAAATGCATAGAGATTATTTACATTTTATCCTTCCCTCTATTTCATTTATTCATCTTATAATTTATAATGGATATTCATTCAGCCATGCTATCTCATATTCATCATAGGTAATATATATTGAGTATCAGTTATACTATGTTATATCATATTTAATTTAAAGATTTTAGGATTAGCTTATGAGATATAAGAATGTCCATACAGATGACTGATATATATATATATATATATATATAGTATTCTCTAATCTCATTTACAATTTTCTTTGTCCTTTTTCCTATTTTTTAAATGTTGAATAATGTTAAGCATGGTGATAAAATGGCAGACTCTGGAGGTTAAAATCCATGGGCCATGGCCCAGCTCAGGATTTTTGATGCTTGAACTATTTATAAACCCATGAATAATAAACCATTTGATTATATATTTTTAAAATATATGATATTATTCTATGTCCATTTTGAAACACCCCTGCAACTGTATAAACACTATGCCATTAAATTATAAAAAATACTACCATTTTACTTATTTTTTGTGTTTTGACAAAAAATAATAAATAAACAAAAAAGATGATTTGTTTTGAGCAAATTTAATTTGTTGCAGAAAATATTAAATCCCATATTATTGTCTCAACATATTCATACAGATAGTATACTTAATATGAATAAACATAATTTATTTTAAAAAAGTCAATGATATTGCTTTATAACTTGAAAGCTAAGTGTACAATAAAAAAGTCTATGGACATATTTTTTATTTTATTAGGTTTCAATTGCATTATGAACTAACTATTACTAATAAATAATTTGTTTATCTTCTAAAATTAAAGCATCAGTTTCATTGTTTATAAATTATGCTTAAAAATTGATTCAATATATTTTTGATTATAAAGGTAACATGAAAAATTTCTTTCATTTGTACACATGAAATTAATAATTATATTAATATCTGTCACCTGTAAAGAAACGTTAATCACAAAGTCTCATTTATAATGGAAAATATTGTTTTTTTTTCCACTACATATATTAATAATAAAAAAGTGTATTAAAAAATGCTAAAAGTTATTTTTATAATTATTACAAATTCAGATTTCAATACAATTTTATTCCATAGATTCCTTTTTTTTTTTGCGCAAAATTAAAGAATCAGTAAAACTAATGTTCCTGCAAACAAAATCATTGATGCATATATATATATATTAAATTGTAAATAAATTTACAGTATAATTTATTTATGTATAATTATATAATGTTTCCATTGTAGTTTTATTTCAATGCAATAATTTTTACATGGAAATTATTGAAGTAAATGTTTAAGTGTATTCAAACAAATTCTTTATATTTATTTATTTGCAAATTTAATATTCAATGTTTTAGATTATGTTCATTTGTTAAATTATGTTTTAATAAACTGAAAAAAAAGTATAATGTAAACTTTTTTTTGATTGAAAATCAAAAAGAAATAAAACAATAACTTCTCTTTAGTTGTGAAAATATGTCTGGTAAATTTGTTAACATTATTTGTAATTCAATATGTTCATCCATCTGTTTGAAACATAGACAATATAAGAAAATGAACTATAGCACTCTAGGTTAACTCAAAACAACTCTTTTAAACAAGTATTTTAGTACATTTTAAACTTTTATTTAAATAAATACTATGTAATTTATATGTTAATTTTTTAAAAACTTTTATATATAAATCAATTAAAACAATTGATAAAATTTTAAAAGATAAGTCTCCATGCAGTAAACTTATATTTTCAAAAATAAGATGAACCCAATGTATAAATTTGTAATAATTTGATAATATAAGGTCAAGGTTAAATATTTGTTATAATATTATCATTATTATTAGTAATAATTATGAAGCAATTATAAATTACAATATTTTAAATGCAGAAAAAAATACAACTATAAATACATAATTATTATATAATAATAAATCACATACAATTATATACAATATTTAAATATATATATATTGCTTTAATTATATTTTTTTTACTATATGTCATAAAAATATTGCATAAAGCTATTATTCAAAACATAGATTAATTATATATTAAATAGACTCTACTTAAAAAGATTTGGGGAAATATAAAAAATAATTAGTATTGAAAATTAAAATAAAAATATTATCCATGTCCTTAATAGTAGAGGCAAGATTAAAAACGTTTGTCATAGAATTTATAAGTTAAAAATTATCATCATCATCATCATCATCATCATCATCATCATCATCATCATCATCATCATCATCATAATAATAATAATAATAATAATAATAATAATAATAATAATAATAATAATAATAATAATAATAATAATAATAATAATAATAATAATAATAATAATAATAATAATAATAATAATAATAATAATAATAATAATAATAATAATAATAATAATAATAATAATAATTATAAAAAGTACTGCTAGAAATGACATCTTCAGAATATCTCTACAGAGAAAGAAAAATTTCTGACCCGGCTAGACAAATGCTTGTAGATGAAATATATTATTTTCTTTCCTTGTTTTATTTTCTAGCTAAAACGTGATCATATATAAATCAATAATTTGATAAATAATTAGGAAGTAATAGCTTGGTACTTGCAAAAATAATTACAGACATGCTTGAAATCTGAAATAATTTTCAACTTTTGCCTAGATTTGTTCACCAACCCTATCGAAAAAATCCCTATTTCATAAGGTTTTTAAGTAACAACAACAGTTGTGAAAACAGGCAAAACTCTCCATATAGTAGTGCCACTCAGTGCAAGCCATAATCAACAATGGATATAAGAAGATTTGTGCATAAAATCTCTACCTAGTGCCTACTCATCAATATCACCAGACAAGTTTTTAGCTTGTGGCTTTCATCAATGAGGAGCTTTGGATCTGAGAGTACTGCACCTAGATCTTAGAGTGTAATGCAACCCTCTAGCAGACACATTTGTTTTGTAGTTAAGAAGCGATAAAAGGCGGCAGCTGGAGGGTTGCATTATATTCTAAGATATAGGTGCAGTGCTCTCAGATTCAAGGCTCCACATTGATGAAAGCCACAAGCTAGAAGCTAGTCTCGAGATATTGGATGAGTAGGTACTAAATAGGGATTGTATGCACAAATCTTCTTGTATCCACCATTGATTATTCTGGCTTGCAGTGAGTGGCACTACTGTATGGAGAGTTTTGCCCGTTTTAACAGCTTGAGCAAGCACAAGAAATGGTGATCGTGTGGTTTAATAAGAATAGTTACGCTTATTTTAAGTTCAGAAATAATAAGAACGAAAAATAAAATGACTTTTTGCTTAACTATAAATTCGATTTGTTAAACAAAGAAAAATAGAAATTTTTGTTCGATATTATATTTAGATATTTTATTTTACACTTTAATGCTATTTTGAGCTTGTGTGCGTGTATCTTTTTTAAACCTGTCAATGGAAATTGCTTCCTATATGTGTGATGATTGATTTTTTTGCCGTATTATGGAATTTTAAAACAAATTCCTAACTAACAGGTGATTTTTAGAATAGTTAAACAAATCCATTAGATTAACACCTGTTGAAAAAAGATAAAATAACATAAATGATTGAAGAGAAAAATAACATTTAATGATCATTTGCCTTTTTTGTATTTAAATATTTAACTAACACTTCTTTTTATTTAGACAATTACACCTAAATATACCAGATTAAAACTATATTTTATTATTGACTAAAAGAAGATACTTGAATTCCTCTCCTAAGTCGTAAAGAAATCAAGAAGAAAAATAACTAATGACAATATTCGTAAATCATTTGTTTTTGTGAGAGCATCTGAATTTTTATTCCCCACACTCATCAAAGTAGGGACAATTTTCTATCCACTTTTATCTTTGAGAGGAGGTATATAATCATTGCATGATAATATGCACTGTATATTTTGAATTTATCAGTGCTTATTTTATCTTTAGCTCAATCCCTACCACAACCATTCATCACTCCAGAAATAAGAACAAATTTCCACACCACAGATACATCAGGAACATATATTTATTCAAGCAAACCATGTGGAACATCTTACAAATTAACTTCACAAACACATTATTTTTATATAATTAAACTTAACTTTATATATAAATAAATATTTTTTCTTAACTTCTATTCTATCAACCATTATAGAAACACGTGATTAAAAACATTTAAGATAAATGATCTCCAATACTCATATTTTATGCTGAAGGAACACTATATTTTGTTTCAATTGCATATGTATTGTGTACAATTTCGTGATTTGCAGACTTTAGAGCTCAAGGTGCACAAATCTCAGCTTAATTTAATTACTTTGGTGTCCAAATCTCTTATAAACTCCTGATCAATAAAATATTGGACTATTTACTTATTGCAGTGGTAATTATTATCTAATTTTCATATGATAGATGAATATGAATAAATTATTCAACAAAGTGCATTGTTTAAAATAGAATTTCATTTCTGATTTTAAAACCAGGAAAATATTATACTCTTCCAACTCATAAGAGTGGAAGTTTTTAAAATATCAATTGATATACTCCAAATAGTATGCATTGGTATAATACATATGCATACTAATGCTTACTTTTTACAATTATACTTGGGTCAGATAAAATGTTCTTATATTATATATGAAATAATAATAACAAAAAATGCTTGAAGCAAAATTTACACATAAAACAACATTCTAAAATAAAAATGGAAAAAGTGTAATGAGATCATGTGTGTTGATATTATTCCATGGGTCCTTTCGCAGGTCTTGATCTTAAACTTCTTATGAACTCTTAGCAATAAATCCATATGCCTTTTTAATATGCCCTGTATGGTTTAGTGCAGTTATAGAGTCTTAAACCCTGAGATATGAGATCCTCAGATTGATTCACATGCTAACATTTTTGGTGCTTAACTTTTTATGAACTTTTGAACAATAAAGTTATTGAATTATCTATTGTATCAATACTATTCATCTGAATAGCAGAACTGTTATCTTTTAAGAATGTTAATCTAGGTGATAAACAATCTACCTCCATTTAAATGATTGTGAATAATAGATCAAATAAAATACAAATATTATTAGTTAGTATGTATAAGCTTTATATTATTAAATGATGATTTATTATGAAACAACACTGCAAAAATTGCTGAATTGGGCAATGCAGATTACACATAAAAAGCAATGTTAGTTGGTATTTTAAATTGCTTTCGTGCTTAGAGAGAATAAAGTACAAATTTTATGAATGGGTGTGTAAAAATTTTAGATTATTAAAAGTGATTTGTTCTGGAGCGACACTACAGTGAACATTGCAGACCATGCATAAAAAAGCAATGTTAGATATGTTACACTACATTTATGCATAGAACATATGTCTTATAATGATAAGATCTTTAATGTCAGTTGAATCAAACTTAAGACAGATGAAATTCCACATGGGGCAAAATTGTAAACTCCTTTGGCCTTCTTTGTTTAGATAATTCTGATAGTTTTACATTTGATTCTCAATATTTAAAATAAACAATATATGATAAGATAGTTTTAAATGAAACTTTAAACAGAGATGAGCAGTGATAACATTTGATCCACATGCTGTATATAACAACATTCTAACTACTGAAAATATACTCTTTTTATATGGGGTTGGAGCATAATTGATTAATTTATTTTTGTCAAACGTTTAAGCAGAAGACCACATTCTATTGTATTATTTTCATCCAGTAAATATCAATGTTAGTAGAAAATAACAAAACAGAAAATGCTACATTCTATTTGTTTTTAAATATATATTACAATTGAATCATTCAATATTTCTAAGTAGGATACCATATCAATATTTTGTTAACAATTTCCAGTTGTTATTTAGTATAAAATATCACAGAAAATCCTTATTGGAAACTTTTAAAAAGATGATGAGTGATCTATGAAATAACAATGGAAAGGTTTCTCTTTTTTCATAGAAGATTTTAGACAAGGTTAGTAAATTTATCAAATAAACATATATTTAAAATAATTCAATGCATGGCCTGATGCTTATTAAATTGTCTATCTTAATAAATATGCAGCAAGGATAGATCAAAATAATAAATTTATTTACATATATCATTAAAATTCAGTAATCTGAGACATATCAGAAGAAAAAGGCAAGGTTTTATTAAAAACAATTACTAATATAAAAAAAAAACAATAATCACATACTATTCTATAGACTTTATATAATACAAATAAAATATTTGATTATTTCAAATTTTCAAATTTAGTTTACAGTTTCAACTGTCTAACCATCTTGAGAGCTCCTCCCTGTGTTTTTAAAAAACACTCAGTTAAGTGTGATAGTAAAAAATATATGAATTAGTTGAAGTGATATATTAAATTATTCCCATCTTTTAGTTAGGTTGTCCTAAATATTTAGGGGAAAAATCAATCTTTATTTATAGGCTTATAGTGAATATATTGTTCCATGTGGTATTATTCATTATGCTATTCCATATAACGGTAGTCTAACAACTGAGAATTAATATAGGAACTGAACCAAAGACTTTCAGATTCTGAACTCTAAATTTAAATGGCATTATAACCAATGAGCTATTTTGCTAAAGTTGGTAGTCAGTAGAAATTTTGTGTATTAATCTATGACAGTCCTCCTGATTTCTCCATCCTCCCCCCCCCCCTTTTAAAGAAAAGATACAGAGTAGTTTTCAAACAAATGGCTTATTATAGTTGTAGTGTTTATTATCATTGTTAAGCAAATACCTTCTTTAGATTTTATTTTTAGTTTTTCTCTCTACCTATTATTTATATCTTTTGCAAAATCTAATATAGGCTTATTGGTGCATGCACGGTCTATTACTGTAGACAAATTTATTTTTTCTCTGAAATTATTATTTTGTATTTCTAAAATCATTTTTAGAGAGTGGTTAGATTCACTACATATATCTTCTACATTTATATGCTATTTTATATATGTATTTCATGTTTTACAGCTTTTCAAATTTATATTCTGTAGAGATTATGATTTCCCAAACTGCTCTATGGTTTAGTAAAGTTGTTCTGATAATATATTAATTTATACAATGTGGTAGTATTGTGTATATACCTCTCATAAATCAAGTAATTAAAAAATTGTTGGCAAAACTATATACCAATTTTCTACATAATAAAAATGTGCCAGCTGATGGGAACAATGCAATGATCAGTATTAATATTTAAGACAGATGATAAAAATATTATAAATTACAGACATATTAGTCTTATATGAATTCTATACAAACCCTTTTATCAAGACAATTGCAACTTACCTATTAAACTTTAAATTCAAAACAACCAAAAGAATAAGCCGAATTTAAAAATAAATTTTAGCATAGTGACTCACATCCAAGTATTGTGAGAAAGTGTAAAAGGCAACAATAATTATGAGTTGTCATTATGGTTTGGATTTGTAGATTATGAAGAGACATCTGATTCTATAAACATTTTCATGGGAATTAAAGGTTTAGATAATCTAGATATAGACCTGTGATAGTGTTATATTCTAAAGCATATTAAAATCCAAAATAAGTTATTAAATTATAGGATGGTATTAAGAATACTGGGACTAAAAAGGGAATGCAACAGGTGATTCCACCTCTCCAAAACTTTTTACAGCAGAAAATGGAAAGCTAAGGGAATAAAAATAAATGGAGCTTATTTAAGTCATCAACATTTTGCAAATGACAAGGTTCTTTTTGAAAGCAATGCTTCTGAGATTCAGAAAATATTGCAAGAATTATCAGATGGTAAATATTAAAGGGTCTAAAGGATTTTCTTAGGAAAAAAAGATTGATGATTATACATTTAAAGGATGATAACCACTACAAATTGGTCAGATTATTAAATTAGAAGCATAATAGATGAGATTAATTATAGAATTAAACTTGGAGTTTTTTTGGGAGCAATAACTTCATATTAAAAATAGTATAACTAGGTGTTTGAAAATATTTTTTTGTGTGTGTTTTAACACTTCTTATTTATAGATTTGCGACTTGAACAATTAACAAAACAGAAACAGAGAAATGTCAGACTATTAAATAAAGTATGGAGAAAGATATTTTACACAGCAACAAGGAAAAATTAAAGGTGAAATATTTGGGTGAGAGATTAAATAAGAATCAATGATATCATTAAACAATTATTAGAAGAGATGATAATAGATGGACAGTTGATATTTTTAATTGGATCTCAAATGATTCTAAAATAGTTTTAAAAGATCACTTTTGAGATGGATGAATAAAAAATAAGTGCTAATGTGATGCGGGGAAGAAGAGTTGATGGGAAAAACTGAATTAAGCTTGAAAAGACATCATCTTTCAGTGTACTGATTATGATGATGCAAATCGATCCGACTTATCTTCATTATGTAGCAAGTATGTGCATACGTAAATGTCCTAATATTATATATAATATAAACCTAATTTAAATGCAATTTTAAAATATTATTTTCATATTAACAGACCTTTTTTTTTAGTCATAAAAAAATGTCAAATCGGTAAATCATTTAAATTCTTATTTTCACTAAAAATGAAAAATTTCCTGTGGCAATTTTGATTTTCCTCTCTTTGCTCTAAGGTAAATATTTACTTGGTCAGAGAAATAAGTAAATTTTAAAGCACGTATGAAAGAGAGGTAGGGAAAAAACGTATAAACTTTCTGAAGCGAGAAGAAGTAAAACTGCAATTTAAAAAGGGTTTACTATCAAAGACTGGAGGCTTGTAACAAAGAAAGCCAGAATGACCAAGCCAGCTGTCGAATAAATAAAACTTGACCACTACTTTATAACAACCCATATGATTATCGTAAAAGTGAAACAAAGAAAGATAAACAAAAGATAATCCATCTTTGTCACAAACCCATTTATACATTAGAAATTTCATTAAAATGTATTTATTTTTCTGAATTGATCATTTTTCTTTTAATAACAACCGTTAGTTGCAAGCTTATGTTGATATTAATAACTAATGCTACAATGTATATTTTTTAATTTTGTGTATTAGCAGGAAATTTACTAGGCAATAGAGTATTACAAACGCAGAAGCTTGAATAAGCTACTGCTTTGAAACAAATTTAATATTAATTTATTATTAATACAAAAGAGACATGCTTGTATAGATGTGTATATGTATCTCAGCAAAACCATAACTAATAATTGATTCTCTCTCTAAGCTGTCTGTAGCATTATCCCTAAATTATCACATGTGTTAGGTAATGAGATACGTTAGCTATTTACCACAAAATTTTAAAGTGCTAGAATGCATAGATCATGAGTTGTGATTTAAAAAGTGATGGTGTGTTTAATCCATGATGTAACAACACAAGAAATTACATTTTGTTTTAAATTGGAGTAATGTGCTACTAAGATGTTAGAAAAATTCAAACTCTGTATGACAGAGAAATCATGTGGCAGAATATTATTTTCAAGTGCTTCCACAATATATAATGATAAGTAGAATATGAAAACAATCTACAAAGATAAAAAAACTCATGATTACATTCCATGTCACAACCCATGATCCAGACCACTAGAGAAAAAAAAATTGTGGCAATAGATAAACTAAGTGATTTAAATATGGAATAGCATTCATCTTGGAGACAGAAGCAGTTATCTTATACAGGAGCAAACTGTATGTAGACTGATATTCTAGGCCTTTTTGTAAATTTGAGTCTGATTTTTATGTAGTCTTCATTTACAATAAAAAAGAATATCTCAAGGTCACTATAAAGAAATGCAAAATTTATTGTTTTAATTAGGAATGCTAGTATGCAGTTATGTCTACAATTAAACAAAACTTTTGAAATCTTTAAAAAAATAAAGTTTGCTAAATGTAAAGTTAAAATTCAATAATAAACAAACATATCCTAGTGCCTCACTGAGGTGTACCAAAGCACATAACCATGGACTGGGTTTTGGGTGTGGTTTCTGATATAGATATTTTAAATGATTTATCTTGATGAAAATTTATCACAAAGCTTGTAAAGCAACTAGCAAAGCTCTTTGTTTATATTTTGCAAGCTTAAAAAGAAACAGAGTCATGTGATATGACGCTACTTTTTATTTTTTATTGAATATTTAAAGTTAGTATGTTACACAAATATATTTGTCTTCAAATGTATTAATTTATTTAGATTTCAGAACTTAGATTTAACATTATATTCTTCATTATTCTGCCCTTTTTTAGTTTTCATCTGATGATAGGGAGGGCATACTCATTTATAAATGGCTTCCGATAAATGTTGTGTATTTTTTTTAGTAATAGAATAACAAACTGAAGAGCTAAAGGTTTTTTGATTCATTCTTATCTTGACTGAAAATGGAAATTTAATTGCATTTACTAACCTGATTATTCATGTTTACAAGATATGGTTCTATAGTTGAGAATCATATAGTTCTAGAGTAGAGAACAGCTCTGGTCTTATTATAATGAGTGTTGACCAGAAATTAAAGTGATTTGTTGTTCTGATCTGGATTCAAAATATAAGTTGATTTAATTGTCAAAGTTTTTGTTCTCATGGTAATTACTGGATGGATAATTGTGGTTTGTCCTATTCTAAGTTCTAAGTTTTATTTATAAAGGCAACATAAACATGTCTGGGATGAGGATTTAAACACATATGCTAATCACTGAATAATCAAACTTACAGTAGATGGTGCTAGATGAAAATATATGATTTTTCTTGTTAAATATTACACTGCATATATATTATTGAATGTAATATTATTATCATTAACATCCACTTGTAAATGAATATAGCAATTCTAATTATAAAAAAAATGTTACCATGACTTTTGTAATAACTATATCAACCAATTCATAATCTATAAATATATATTTTATTTATTATGTGCTATTTGACATCTTACAATGCTATTTTTTAACTTCTTCTGAAGCAAACATCTTTATAATTGAGATTCAGCATCTTACTTAATTATAGGGCTCTATTATAATCTATCATCAATTATATTCACTAAATAAAACACAAAATAAGTTTTTTTTATGATAAAAAATATCCAAATGACATAATAAGCCATAAAAATACATTTATTGAAACAAATAATAATTCAACAAGTTTTATAAAGTACAAAAATTAACAATATTATAGTTTAACAGTAACATTGATCAACAATAATTAATATCATACACTAACACAAACTGTCAAAAAATCACATCATTATTATTAAATTGTTGCATATTTTGCAGTTATTTTATAACATTTTAAATACAAATAATAATTATATCCTCTTTGATAAAAATATATAGAAAAAGCAAACTAGGGATTGAGTGTATATATAGAGATCATTACATCTTGCCCCTTTACGATTAGTGAAAGTTATAACATAACCTTACTTTTTGTAATAGTACTCATCTGACTAAATCCATATATCCACTGATTTTTATATTATTGCTAAGTTTATCTAAATATTTATTTTTTTGATTAATATTAGATAATTATTTGATAAAACTTGAATTTATTTACAAAAAAATCTAAATTTTATTCCAGATTTAAATATAGATTAGGATCATGTTAATTAATGAACTAACCATTACATCATGGATTCTATTAAAATTTTATTGACATAATTTTTTTTAATTAATATATTTCAAGTATTATTATAAATGTCTTACCTTCTAATTTACCTGATGTTCCCATGACAACAGCATCTAAAGTATATAAAAGGATATATTTAGAATATTTTGAATACTTGCAGCAACTACTAATAAATTATCTATTACTAACATGCATCTTACAATATAATTGGTAACTGTCAATCTTTCTACCCTGACAACTCTGTCATCATCCATTTCTGGTAAATATATTAATGATGATTAATTAATCATTTATTAGGCTAAATATTATCATATCACTTTAATCCAGATACAAACTTTGAACTTCATGTATACAATTTAAATCTTAGATAAAAATTAAAGTATGTTTTAATTAAGTATAATGCAAGGAATAAATAAACGTCATCATCTTTTTCCATATGTAATAATATCTTTTTTAGATATAGTTAAATTTTCTAGACTGTTAACACCTTTTAAACATATAAATACAGATATATGAAAAAATAAAAAGGCTAAATGATCTGCAAGATGGACTTCATGCTGAACCAATACTCTTCAGTTTGCCCATATTATAACCTGTGATTTATCAGTACCAAATTAGTACATTCACAGGCCCAACTTTCTGTGCATACATTGTTGCCTTTAACCTCTTCAGATAAATACATTAATGATTATTATTAATCATTAATTAGTCCAGAGATTATCATATTATTCTTAGTCCAAATTATGAAACAACCCATCTTCCTTTTTTTTCTATGTGTGCTATTTTTTAAGATATATATAAAATCTCCATTCCACTCTACACACTTAAATCATACAAATAAAGTCATCTGAAAAAGACAACTGACCTCAAGATGCACATTTAATCCTGAGCTAGAACTCATTATTTTTACCCAAGGCTCAATCTCTTACATATGACTTCATTACTTGTTCAGCATTTACCAATATCAAATTATTTTAATGTACTTTACAATTGTCAATTTTTTTGCATCCACAATTTTAATACTAACAACTTTAGAAAAATATATTAATAATTACTAATAAAACATTTATTAAATTAAAGATTATCTACATATGTCAGATTTTCTGTATTCACAAATTTTATACCACCCACTTTAGATAAATACAGTAATGATTATTACTAATCATAATTAAGCCAGAGATTATGGAGATGAGATATATACTTAAAATGCAATTAAAGATTAATATATCTGTTTTTAATCAAACTTAGATACATGGAATAATTAATTAAAAATTCTTTCTTGGTTTTCATATGTTAGTATACTTTTTGCTATATTTAAATTCCACTCCATGGCACTCTTGAAACATATAAATACAGACATAAAAAAATTATAAATAACTATCGGAAGCTGTACTTACTAAACAAACACATTTCAACTGTTACAGTTTACAGCATATTGTTCATGCTTTTGTAAATTATTCAGTATTGATCAATATCACATTATTACAAGTTGATCTATAAGTATCAAACTTTATATATTCCTAGCCTATATATAAATTTTAAAATCTACTAATGATTAATATATCTGTTTTTTAATCAAAGATAAAGACATGGATTATTATTCAAACTGCTTTCTTTTTCTATGTGCAATATGTTTTTTAGATAAATTTAGAACTTTCATTGCACCACATATTTAAAAAGTTCACATGATCACCATTTCTTATGCTTGCTTATAATTGTTATTAAAACAGGCAAAACTTACTATATCTATTGCCACTCACTGCAAGTTAGAATAATCAATGGATGCCAGAAAGCATATGACTATATGACCAATATGACTATATAAGCTAATAAGCTTGGATTGAAAATATTAAAGTGTTTTCAATTTAAGACTCATAGTTTTATAGTTAAGTAAAAATAAAAGATGTCTGCTGAAGAATTGCATTAGATACTAAGATCTAGGTGCAGTGCTCTCAGATCCAAGGCTCCTCACTGATGAAGGCCATGAGCCAGAAACCTGTCTGGGGATATTGGATGAGTAGGCACAAGATGGAAATTTTATGCACAAACCTTCTGGTATCTATTGATTACTCTAGCTTGCAGTTAGTGGCAATACGTATAGTGAATTTTGCCTATTAAAATAAGTTATGAATAAAGACACATGAAAAAGATAAATGACCCCCAAGATGCATTTCATGCTAAACCAGCACTCATCAGTTGAAAATATACACAAAACATGGATCAAAAATATTTTACTAAATAAATATAAAATTGGAGAATGTCAATGATGAGGAAAAAAATATTAGATCCCTTAACAATAGATATATGCTATAAAATAATGACAATACACCACCTACTGTAAACCTTATTAACTAATAGATGCTAAATAATAGTGTTTAATAAACCACTATCATTTGCCAACTATTACTTATTAAAATGTATGCTGATAAAACAACAATATGGAATAGAGAAACATAAAATTTTTTATTACTTTATGACAATATCATGGAGAAATAAAATTAGATATGAAGGACTTAAACAGCAAATAGATTTATAAAGAACTGTAATAACTAATGAATATAAAAATCAATATGATGTGTTGCATACTGCAAATGTATGACAGTTATTTATCAGTCAGACAATGCATTATAGATATACTAAACATGTAAATGATAATAATAAAATGCTAGTAAATATTTATTATTATTTTGTAATATTTTAAATGCAAGCACATTTTATATACCTGGAGTGAAGATATTGTATAGGGGATTTAAACACAGATTTTTAAGCTCTCTTCAACCATCCAATTTATCTCACACAACTGCACACATGTGAAGAAGATAAATGATCTTCAATATATACATTCTGTACTGAATCAGCACTCATCAGTTAATCCAGATGATCATCTCCCACATATATATGTAATCAGTGCTCAGTTTATATTAAGATAGCAAATCTTCATACTTTAATGGACAGGCTTCAATTTATTCCACCATCCAACTCTAAAGTTCTAAATAAGTTGTGTTAGAGCAAAATCTTCACTAATACACCTCCAAAAGCAAACTATGAATTCGGGTTTTTTTTTAATTCTTTAGCTAAGAAGACTAAACATCATATTTCTGACTCCAAATCAGATGGATAGCTCAATCAGTTAAAAACAAGATACTTGCAAACATTTCTATATTTGTCTGACATTGTTAAATATTTGAAAATTTTCAAATTTCACTCAAATTTAAGTTATGATTGTTGAATGAACTAACTGCAGTTACAAAGACAATTTAAATTCTAGATAATATGTGTTTCAGAGTTGCAACAATTTGTATCTATTGCTACTTAAATTTCTGCTGTTTTATATAACTTTCTTATATTTGCTTGTGCCAATATATTTTGTCATACCCATATTATAGTTATGCCAGATCTAAACCTAATTTGCTGAAGCTATCTGCAGTTCTCTTACTAATTAGTAGAATGATATGTTAACTCATCAATGTTTTTGATAAAAACTTTGCGATTTTTCATCTTTGCTTTTTTATCTATCTCAGATAAGTTTTATTTCATCTATTTTATGTTGGTAGAATCTAGTCATCATAATAGTGGTCATTTTCTGTATTAAAAGTGATAATTATGATATATATTGATGCAAAAGAAACAGGCAAAACTTTCCATATACTAGTGCATGTAGTGCAAGCCAGAGTAATCAATGAATGCAAGAAAGTTCATGCATAAAATCCCTATCTAGTGCCTACTCATCCAATATCCCCAAACTAGTTTTTAGCTTGTGGCTTTCTTCAGTGAGAAGCCTTGAATCTGAGAGCACTGCACCTGAATATTAGGATCTAATGCAACCCTCCAACAGTCACATTTTATCTCTACTTAACTACAAAACTATGAGTCTAAAGTTGAAAACATATATTTTCAATCCAATCTCATTATTTTATATAGTCATCATATAGGTTTGAACTCAGTTCAGTATGCATACACTTATTAAAGAACCAAAAACACCAAAATGCATGGGTTCTGAACTGAGTTCAAATTTATATGACTATATAAGCTAATGAGCTTGGGTTGAAAACATTATGTTTTCAATTTTAGACTCATAGTTTTGTAGTTGCATTGCATTAGATTCTAAAATCTAGGTGCAGTGCTCTCAGATCCAAGACTCCTCTTTGATGAAGGCCACAAGCTAGAAACTAGTCTAGGAATATTGAATGAGTAGGCACTAGATAGGGATTTTATGCACAAACCTTCTTGCTTCCATTGATTATTCTGAATTGTACTTTAAGGGTATTACTATATGGAGAGTTTTGCCTGTTTTAACAGCTTGAGCAAGCATAAAAATGGTGATTAAGTGATATATTGATGCAATAATATCTCCAATTCTTCTGATTCCATTTTCTTTGAGAAATCAAGGTAATCTGAGTATATGAAAGATATAAACATGTCAGCAATGGAAAACTAGAAGTTAAGGTAACTGAAGCTGAGTAATGAGGAGAAAATACATTCTATAACTGAAAAATTTGATGTAAATTTAAAGTCATTATTACAAGATGTTAATTAAATAGAACAATAATTAATATATATATATATCATATTTGCAGTTTTGAAATTGCTCTATACAAAACTATAATAGTAAATAAAATAAAGTCATTCATCATGTGATTTAATTTGATAAGTTTGTAATTATAAACTAAAATAAAGAGTGTGCTAATGGCCCTAACAAGCTTTATCAAAAAATGATAAAGAAAAAGCATTTAAAATATCTATCTAGAAGTTATCTCCAGCCCAGATCAGTTTTTAGCTATTGGCTTTTCTCAGTGAGGTGCTAGAATATTTCAGACACTAGAACTAAGATACCAACTCAAAGCCAGCACTTATCTGATAGTTAACTTTTAAGTAGTAAATTTGAAATTATCAGATACCTATATGTCTTCAAATTTATCTATCTAACTTAAATAGCTAAATGGGACTGAGAAATCTTCAGCCATACCATTTATTAATAGCCTTAGCAATATAACATTGCTAACCTTCATAAAATTGATCTTTAATTTTTTGCTCTGTTTTTTTTCTCTTTTATTTATTTGGAATTAGAAAATTCACATCCAGACCAGCATGTGATATATTTAGACAAATTTGTGGTTCAGAGCTTGATTGGTATAGTTATTATAAACTTTACCTTTAATTTGCATTCTTCATTTTTCTCTATTCTCTTCTTTTGGAATTAGAAAAATCTAAATTTATGTCAGCTTCTGATATATGTGGATGTAAACAACATTCCCATTGAAAAATGGCTAGTTCACTCTCCATGCTATCTATAACCCTACTTTTGAATAGGTTAGTTTTTCTCTACAAAAAATTCAACATGTATATATCTGATACACAAGTTAAGGCATGTTATATGACAATGTGGTTCTTATCATTGCTGGTAATCTTCAATGTTCTTCCTGTCAATACCAAATCTTGTCCACCATTTGAAAACATCCCTGTGACCCATGTTTTTAGGGTCATACACAATTAAATTATTCCAAACATTTCTGTAGCAATTTTTCCAAATTTAAAATTTAACATTAGTGAATTATTCCATCATGTGTTAAGGTATAAAATACATTATTATGTTTTTATGTTGCAATTCATGATCCAATCTACACTTGCTAGCACCTTAACTTTTTGTAGAGAATAGCTAAAATATATTTCAACACATACGCGTTAGTATAAAAACCATGCTGAAAGTTGTTTTGAGAAAAAAACAACAACAAGTTATTAGACTCCTTTTCCATATGAATCTGCATATTTTTGGTTTGATATTTCTTTGTATGATCATCATAACATGTATCTTTAACATTTTCTTTCTGTCTATCCCTCTCTTTTACTTTCTTTTGAAATTAAAATGTGCCTATTCATTTTACTAATATATATTTAAAATAATTGGAATTTTTCACCAAACCATTATGGGTTTTTATTTATATATTTTACTTTTTTTTTTTTTTACCAATTAATTATTGCATTTTTAAAAAATACATTCTATGAAATTTTTTAATATATATAATTTTAAATTGCTTTAATTATTTAATACATTTTTTATCGTTTGAAAAAAAAAATCAATTCTTTATCATTAAATAAGTAGCTGATTAAACTATTTTAGCATTTTGTTTCAAATATAAGACCTAAAACCTCACTGTTAAGAGAAGTCCTACAGATGAACTCCTGAGAGATGAAAAAATTAAATTATCTCACCAGTCATTCAATGATAAAATATTTTTTAATTAATTTTTGTCAAATGGTATATAGATGTAAACAACTCGGCTTTGTTTGATTAAATTTTCCAACAAGAATTTATTTTAATAAAAATATTTTTATTTGTTGCAAAAGAGTATAAGACAAAATAAAAGGTTAAAATGTAAATATTTATAATGGGAGTTTTTTTTTTTTTTAATTTAACAAAATTACTTCTGAATTGAAAAAAATGTTTTTACTGAATCTACGCACACACAAATTATCAATATGTTTTAACTGAATCTACATATACACAAATTATCAATATTAGACAAAAACAATATTGAAATAGAAAAACTATAAAGGCATTGTTTACAAATGAAGTAATTAAAATATATTATTTTAAAAATTACAATTAATTATTTAAACACATGTAATATGACATAAAAAATAGATTTGAATTAAACTATTTGAATTATTGTTTTTTCTAAGGTAGTATGTAATTTGTTTATACTGAATGATTTATATATATATCATTAGAAGGATTTGAACTCTGTAGTTTTCTGTCTTTTCATCCTTTATTCCATCTCAAGCACAAAAAATCCTGAGATAAAATCCCTCTAATTACATTATTATTGCTTTGTTTTTAATATATATAGATAATTTGTTTTGTATATTTTATTTTGTAACGATTGTTTTCTTTTTTTCAGCTCAAAACTGACAATTATTTATGAAGTTTGGAATAATAAAATATCATATTTGCAGTGTATAAAGTGCATAAAAGAATGCGCTGGTCCTTTTTGCACGGATATTATATAGCACACATTTTAATATTGCGGTCCAAAATGCATGTTTATTTTCAATACATCAGAGTTATAAATTATTAAAACAACTTTATTAAATGAATATCATTTATGTTTCTATTTTATTTTTATCACTGAAATTCGGTGTGAAATTTTTCAAAGCAGAAGACTGAAGATGTTTCTTAATGTGGCTGAAACATTCCACAATACTAATAATAAAAATATAAGAACAAAAAAAAAATATTTTCAGTTATATCAAATGTGAGACATATGTTAACATTTTTCAAATTTTATATTTAAAGAGAAGTATTTAAAAAATAATTGCCATCATAATGCTTCTGCTAGTTCTTTGAAATGTAATAAAAGCATCGTAAAACAGTAATAAAGAACATAGATGATTTAATATTACTCATATTATTTTATATTATTATATCTTATATTAGCATCTAGCAATGTAGGCAAAATCTCTTTAATTCAAAATTCTATATATATATATGCTGTACAGACAGATAATGAAGCTAATATATATAATTGAAAGCAAATATAAAATACTATTTTAGCTGAACACTTTCGAAAGACTTCATGCTCTTATATTCATAGCTACTCTCTTGTTAAAAACTGCATTGCTAGAAGGAAAATTTATGCAAAATAAAGCAAAGTAGTTATAACTGCCATTTTTGGGACAGGGCAATGCAGGCTTCTCTTCGATTAATGAATTTAGAATCACTTGCTGTATGTAATGCCTCTCTGATCTTATGTTTAGCATCCTGTCCTTCTAAGCAAATGATGTTAGCAGACATAGGTTTGAATCTATGCCCTGTTGTTTTTTCATGCTAAACAAAGATGCAATTGCCTTCCTGTTTGGTTTTAGTTTTATCATTTCATTAAAACAATTCAGTCATTTTTCAAAATAAATGCCTTTCAACATAAAGAACTAATTAATAAAAATGATGTTTATAGTCATATATAAAATGTCAACATGTTATTTATATAAAATTAATATAATTGTAAAAAATTTCTCTACCAATTAGATTGGAGTGAAATTAGCCTTTTAATATATAATAAGATTTAACACATCTTGATAGTACTACTGTAGCCTGTACTGAAATTCCAAAAAAATATTTAGATTAATTAGAAATTGAATTTTATGGATATATCCAGGTAATCTTTCTAACTGTTAATTATAAACACTTACTCATTACCTCATATATTTTTTTGATTGCCTGAAGAAACATTTTCTAAGTGACAGGTATTAATGTCTATTAGCTATAAATAGGTTAAAACTAATAAGAGTACCAAACTCTCCATGCAATAGTGCCATCAAGTGCAAGCCTTCATAATCAGTGGATGCAGGAAGATTTGTACACAAAATCCCTATCTAGTGCCTATTCATCCAACATCACCAGACTAGTTTCTAGTTTCTGGATGAGTATGCATTAGATAGGAATTTTATGCACAAATCTTCTTGCATTTATTGATTATGAAGGCTTGCACATGGTGGCACTACTGTATAAAGAGTTTGGTACTCTTATTAACAACATGTGTAAGTATATGAAATGGAGGATTATGTGATATTTTGTTAGATTAAAACATGTTTTTATTTAATATTTCATATATCCATAATATTTAATAACTATAAAAATATAATATATACATTTAAATTGTTTTATATATATAATTTGAGTTTTGCATGTAGATAACAAATAGTATTACTCTATTCATATTTTTTAAATGGTAAAATCAAAATAATATTTATCTATACCATTTTCAATTATTTAATTATTTTAAATTTATTATTATACATTTGTAAATATACATATATTATTTCTAATTTAAATTTAATATCATTAATCCAAATGTCTATTTTCAAAAACTTCTATCACTATGGATAAGAGTAAAAGAAGTTTGTTTAGAAACTAGCGATTTGAAAAAAGAAAAGATGTATATAGAACAAACTCTTATGAAAAATAATTATCCATCAGCTGTTATTAATAAAACATTAAGTAGACAACAAAAAGAACCATCAAGAAAAAAACCAATTATTGGTACTGCAGTGTACCCATACATTCCAAATATAGCAGACAAATTAAGGAAAATCTGCAATCAATATAACATCAGAACAGCTTTCCAAAGCCATACCACACTGCGAGGAATTCAAACATCTACAAAGCTTAAACTTGAAATGCTGGAAAAAACTGCATCTATGAAATACCACATGAATGTAAAAGAACATATATTGGTGAGATCTGTCATCCCATTGAAAAGTGTTTGCATGAACTCAAACTGATAATTAGAAGAGAGAAAACAGATATGTCTAAGGTAGCATGCCAATGAACATATGTTTAATTGGGGAAATACAAAATATTGGATAGAAAAAAAAAGGTAGAAAAAAAATTTAAAGAAGCTGCTCACATGACAATGGCAAAAAATCCCATAAGCCAACCTAGTATGACTATACATAATATATGAAAATCACTAATTAACATAGCTCTTAGAAAAAGTGGAGAAATCAGAAAGAACTGCATAGATAAATATATGAAATTTCTACTGACTGTTGCCTTTGGCAGGATAGATCAGTTGGTTAGAGTTTTATTATAAAATTCAATACTCAAGAATCTAAGGGTCTAGGTTCGAAACTTATGCTAGTATTGTCACTGTCAGACCAGTAACACCTGCAGAAGAGGTACAAATAATACCCTCAAAACATTGTGCATATAATAACCTGTTTGATGTGCTATTACTGACAATGGAATGTATTTGGAATATTTAAATAAAGTTAAATTTTTCTAAAGACATTCAATACACATATTAGATTATGGAAATAGTCCAATATAAAAATACACTTAATACTTAGTATATATAGTTATGAACAAAGTAAAGGAAATTTCAATTAATATCTACAAATTAATAACCTAATTGAATTAATAGTCTATTTATTCTTTCTCAGCCGAGTTTGGCTTTACTGTGTGAAGGTAAAAGATTTATTCTTGAAATCTAAAAAATTCACACACAAAAAAACTTAATGGTGCTTTGCCTGTAGTACATATAAATTACTGTATGCCTTTTATTTTTCACAAACACGAGTACTTTATTGAAAAACATATATATTGGGGGGGGAAAACATTTTTTTGCATACATTTAGACAAAATTGAAAAAAACATATATATATATATATATAGAGAGAGAGAGAGAAAGAGCTAATAACCAACACAATAAAGATAAATTACAAACTCTATAGTAATTTAATAAGTATCTATATAATGGAAATAAAAGATAGAAGTTGTTAAAAAAAAGTTGTCAAAAAAAATTGAATCTTTTTTGAAACAAAATCATCTATTTTAATATATAATTTTATAAACTAATAGGAATTGAGTAAAAAAGTATTCTGAAATAGTGAAAATTATACTGAAGTCATACTAAATGAATTCATCAAGTCATAATCAAAATCGTAATATATAATGTGAATAAAACAGAAAAACATTTCCCCCCCACATTTAAAAAGTCATACAAACAAAAATAATGCCACAAAAATAAAATTTCTTTTATGAAAGAATGGATAATACAAATAGTTTTTTTTTTTAATATTAATTTTAAAACTGGATCAAAAGTTTCAAACTGAAAAGCAAACATTTTTATTTCTTTATTAAATATGGTTAAAATTGTGAAATTATTATTTTATTCAGTCAACAAATATCTAGTTAATTTAGGTTAATGATAATGGCATTAAAAATGTAAATATAAATTGATACCTCTACTTGGATGAGCCAATATAGCAAACATTGTATTATCATTGTATTTTCATATTGGACTATTTCCATCATCTAATATGTGTATTGAATGTCTTTACAAATAAATATTTCAAATACATTCAACTGTTAGTAACATAACATAAACAGGTTAGTATATGCACAATGTTTCAAGAGGTATAATCCTCCCGCTTCTTCCGATGATACTGGACAAACAGTGATAGTACTGCATGGGATTCAAACCTGAACTCTTAGATTTTTGAGTAGTACATTTTAGGATAACACACTAACCAATTGGTCCTTCCTACCAAATGCAACAGTCTGTAGAAACTTCATATATTTACCTATGAGGTTCCTCCTGATTTCTCCACTTTTTCCTAAGAACAAAGATGATTAGTGATTTCCATACATTATTTATAGTCACACTAGGTTTGTTTATGGCATTTTTTGCCATTGTCATGTGAGCAGCTTTTTAAAATTTTATTATTTCTAGAGACTGTTGCCTTAGGCAGGATGGCTTAGTTAGTTAGATTGTTATCTTAAAATTCACTACTCAAGAATCGGAAGGTCCAGGTTCGAATCCCATGCTAGTACTGTCACTGGTCAGGCCAGCAACACCTGAAGAAGAAGGGAGAATAATATCTCTCAAAACATTGTGCATATACTAGCCTGTTTGATGTGATATTACTAACAGTTGAATGTATTTAAAATATTTAAATAAAGTTAAATTTTTCTAAAAACATTCATATTAGATGAAAGAAATAGTCCAATATAAAAATACAACTAGAACACCATCATCACAAACCTTCAGGAAAACACTAAGTATTCAGTATGGACTTGAAACTATATCAAACTTTAGACATTATGAAAAATTATGTCTAAATCTGGCCAAATTAGAAAATCGTTTAACTTTCTTATTTAAATACAAATCTGAAAAGATAATTCCTAAAGGTTTGCAACTAAAACTTCCAATTCATTCTCAGTGATCTGAGAAAATTACTCAGGGAGCATGTGTAGTTCTGTTAAGAGAAAGAATAAATGCTCAAAGGTTTTCTAGATATTAAACAATGCATTCCATTAATAATGTAGAATGTTTTCTAAAAAATAAACTTACTGATGACTACATGAGAGTTTCTCAAGCAGTAAGAAAATCATATTCTACATTACATGGAAAAATAAAAGAAATGTCAATGAAGAAACTTGCTAATATCAAAAATCATAATGTACCAAGAGGATTAAACTTTGTCATAACACCATTTAATATCTCTTTATTAGATATAATGGCAGTCACTAAGGAAGTCACTCAAAAATTGCATTTAGAAGAAGCAGCAGAATTATGCTCAAGAATAAAAAGAACACTTGACAAGCAATAAAAATTGAAGTCAAACATATCCTATGGTGAGAGGAAAGCAATTAAATCTCTCAAAGTAGATAAATCTATAATTAGTGTCCCTGCTGACAAAGACAATGCAACAGTTGTAATAGATACAACTGATTATGACAACAAAATACAAAAACTCCTCACAACAGACCAATATAGAAAAATGGCAAAAAATCTAATACCATGCATGGAAACAAAGTTATAAGCATTACTCAGAAAGCATCATAAATACTTCACTGAGTAAAAAAAAGTAAATAATATCATATTTCATCAAAATTCCTCATATTTATGGTCTACCAAAAATCCATAAGGATCATGTTCCATTAAGACCTATTGTTAGCTCTAAAGATTCACCTTTCCAAAATTTGGTAAAATTTCTTTTTCAAAGTTCTTAGTCCTTTGGCATACAAGACCCAGTCCTTTGTCAGGAATTCTAGACACTGTAGAATTAATCAAGAACATAAAAATTGAAAGAATTAATGTACTGGTAAGCTTTGACATGAAAAGTTTATTCATGAATGTACCATGTGAAGAAGCATTGTCTATTGTAAGAAAAAGATTAAATGATGATAATAGTTTACAAACCAGAACAGCTCTTCCTATTGATAGTATAATGGAACTATTAACATTCTGCATAAAAACAATCTACTTTCAATATAACAAAGAATTCTTCAAACAAAATTAAGGAATGGCTATGGGCTTACCATTGTCTTCCCTGATTAGTAATATTTACATGGGAGCACTTGAAATCTTAGCCATAATAACTATTCCATATCCACCTAAATTTTGGCTTTGCTATTTGGATGATACATTTGTTCTATGGCCACATGATGAAGCACTGCTGCAAACATTTTGGAAACATGTCAACATATGCCCTTCAATTAAACTCACAATAGAATCAGAACAATAACAAAAATTGGCATTCTTAGATGTTCTTGGGTCAAGACATCCTCATGGCAAAATCAGAACTACAGTTTACAAAAAACCTACACATACATGAAAATACCTAGCCTATACATACAATCACACCAAAAACACAAAGCATGGAGTTATACTGTCACTATAGAAAAGAGCTAAAGATGTTTGTTCAGAAACCAGCAATTTGGAAAAAAAGATCTATATAGAACAAACTCTTATGAAAAATGGTTACCCATCAGCTGTTATTAAAAATCATTAAATAGACAACAAAAAGAATCAAGAGAAAAAACAATTATTGTACTGTAGTATACCCATAATTCCAAAACAGCAGACAAAGTAAAGAAAATATTCAATCAGTAAGACATCAGAACAGCTTTCCAGAACCATACCTCACTACAATGAATTTTAACATCTACAAAGCCTAAATGTGAAATGCTGAAAAGAAAAAAAAATTGCATCTATGAAATACCATGTGAATCTGGAAAAAAACATATATTGGTGAGTTCAGTTGTTACATTGAAAAGTCATTGCAAGAACACAAACTGACAATCAGAAGAGAGAAAACAGACATGTTTAAGGTAGCGGACCATGTATGTGCCAATGAACTTATGTTCAATTGGGAAAATACAAAAATGTTGGATAGAGAAGAAAAGGTACAAAGAAAAAAATTTAAAGAAGCTGCTCATATGACAATGGCAAAAAATCCCATAAGCCAACCTAGTGTGACTATACATAATGTATGGAAACCACTAATCAATTTTGCCTTTAGGAAAAAGTGAAGAAATCAAAAGGAACATCATACATATTATATGACATTTTTACAAACTATTACCATTGACAGGATGGCTCAGTTGGTTAGAGCATTACCTTAAAATTTACTACTCAAGAATCTAAGGGTCCAGGTTCAAATCCCATGCTGATACTGTCATTGGTCAGGCCAGCAACACACCTGAAGAAGTGGGGAAAATAATACTTCTCAAAACATGCATATAGTAACCTGTTTGATGTGCTATTACTAACAGTTGAAGGTATTTGGAATATTTAAATTAAATAAAATTGTTCTAAAGACATTCAATACACATATTAGATGATGGAAATAGTCCAATATAAAAATACAACTAGAATACCATCATTACAAACTTTCAGGAAAACATTATATTATCATCATCAACTAATAGCTATTTTCACTAAGTGATATGCCAATATTGAGTGCATGACTGACACCAAATAATAATGGAACTAATGTCTTCACACTGCCCAAACTGGCTTCTAGTCAAATAGATAGCATTAAACCACTGAACACATAATTGTAGCACTATTTTACCATATTCTAATTCATAATTAAAAGTTCAATAACAAATTTTAAACTCCAGGTATTATTTTTTTACCCTATAAGGCTTGAAACTAGTTCAATAATCTTTTCATAAACTTACAGTGGTATGTTCAATCACAAACTAATTTAGGCATGCCACCTTAGGCAATTAAAAAAACCTAACCCTCACCTTCACATCATCAGATACTAGACAAATCTTGGCCACTGTACTCACTTTTTTAATATAAATATCATTTCACCGCAATTCACAGCAATTGATCTTTGAAGATGTAGACAAATATAAACAATGAAATTGTTTTAATTAATGATTGTTAAATGTAGGTCTACAGTGGTAGGAAATATTTAATAAAGAAAGCAAGTGTATCTATCTCCTTATTACAGATATTTGTTTTTGTTTTTTAAACAAGTATCTTAATTATTTACATTAATAATGTAACCTCCAGAAATCAGTCATTGCATCTCTCTGTATATCTGGCTCTCTGCATACATATTTATCTATTTTTCTTCTTCTGAGAACACATAATTATTCACTCATCTGCAGCCACCTATCTACATGCCTGCCTGTCCATTTACCAGCTAGGTTATTTGCTTACCAATCTGTCCACATGTAACCATTCACTTATCATTTTTTCATTTTCCCATTCATGTGTATAATCATTTATCTATACATATCTCCATCCATTTACCTGTCTCCTACTTCTTTGTTTACAGACTATCTATTTACCAACTTCTCTTTCCACTCACACTTCCACTCACCTATCAACTTACCTATTTACCTGCCAACCTATCTATCAACCCACATTTCTATCTATCTATCTATCTATCTATCTATCTATCTATCTATCTATCTATCTATCTATCTATCTATCTATCTATCTATCTATCTATCTATCTATCTATCTATCTATCTATCTATCTATCTATCTATCTATCTATCTATCTATCTATCTATCTATCTATCTATCTATCTATCTATCTATCTATCTATCTATCTATCTATCTATCTATCTATCTATCTATCTATCTATCTATCTATCTATCTATCTATCTGTCTGTCTGTCTGTCTGTCTGTCCATCTGTCTATCTATCTATCTATAAACAACAGGTGTGTACATTTTCTTAAGTGCGAAAAATGTAATCACACAAATATTAAATGTGTTGCTTTTGAATAATTAAGTACATGTAAGCATTGTAATTTTCTTAAAATGACAGCACTAATTCATGAACTCTTATTTTTCCTTGCCTTTTACAAATAGCACTTTAATGTTATAATATAAAGTATCTTATTGCTATTTGTCAATAAATAACTATGACATATATATATATAAATTTAAACTCCACAGTATATATAAATTCTTATGATTTGAGAAAAAATATGCTCTGAGGAAAATACTTGTTATTGTACTGAAACATCAGTTATTTAGCTGAGTTTACATGGAATTGCTCAAAAATAGTCCTATGAAATGATCATTTAACCATGAGGATATTAGAATTAATATATATATAATAGTAAACTTTTGGAAATAATTATTTATAACTGTATGGATATATGGCCTTTTTTATTAAAACAAATTCTTTTTTTTCTTTTATATTCTTAATATTCAGTGGAATGACGACCTTTCAACATTTTATGATATGAAAATAATATGAAAGTGTCCAAATAGTTCTTAATTGGATATATAACCATCTATACTGGAAAACACTAATTATTTAGAAATGAGTGTCAGAACATCATTGCAATTATAATTAAGTATGTTGGTAACATTCATACCTTTGTCCATATTACACACACATATAGATTCCTTATTATAAACACTATTACTACATTTATATGTAATTGATGATTTTGATGATGAATTGGGCAACAATAATTTTTAAATATGTATATATGTTTTTTCATCAGTGCAAAAGGAAATTGGTATAGTAGAATAATAGTATATCATGAGGACATAATAAGATTATTTAAAAGTGTGTCAAGAGAATATAATAATGTAATTAGCAAGGTGATGACATATCACAAGAATATAATGCATTGATAAAACAGGGTAGTAGTATGTTG
Source organism: Epiperipatus broadwayi (assembly GCA_028023455.1). Lineage (NCBI taxonomy): Eukaryota > Metazoa > Onychophora > Udeonychophora > Euonychophora > Peripatidae > Epiperipatus > Epiperipatus broadwayi. The sequence goes on along the minus strand of JAQFVV010000007.1, from coordinate 14,080,195 downwards.
TAATGATATAATAGCACAGGATTAGAATCAATATGATATAACCATTGTTTGTCATACCTTTAACATAGTTTGTTTATTTATTTATTTTTAAAAAATGAAATATAGTAATTATTATACCTTCAGAAGGTATAAACATTTAAATAAAAATAATATATTCAAAACTGTTTTACTGCCTTATTTTAATTTTAGTAAGCAAAAGCATTTGGGAAAATAATTTTAAAAATAAAACCTATTTGCATATTAACACAAAAGGCAATTTGAATAAGTGATCCTATTAACCAATAAGATTGAAAAGATCTTGTAAAAATGTATTTTCAAAAAAGAACAATGCTATCATTTAAATTAAGTGCACATTAATGGAATCCCTTATAGAAATAAATAAAAGTGCAGTCTGAAAACATAATAAAAAATTATTTTTTTTAAAAAAAAAGAAATTGTTATCATTTAAAAATATAATTCCATAAGTTAATATTTTTTTCTAATGACAGATTATGACGACTAAAAAATATAATTCTGTCTTGTAATAAAATTTTAAATTTGTTTCGTAGAAGAGAAATTTTATGGTGATATCAAGTTCAATCACACATTAATGAAAACAAGCATTCAGTAGTTATTAAACAATTGCCATAAAACCTACTTCAATAGTGGTTAGGATTTTAAGTGTTGTTTAGATCTCAGCGGTGATCTTTATTCAACTACACTGTGATGGACATCTAGAAATCATATTAATATATTTTTCTAAGAAATGTTAATTACCTGAGTTTGAAGACGTACATGATCATAGAACCCATCAAACACGTTGTTGGTAGTACTCTTCATTTTTATCACATATCTTATTACAACATAAGATTACACTCATTCCTATGGAGCTTTTACAGAAAGATTTCCATAGTCACTATCATCAAAATAGACCCATTATTTCAACAAACAACTAATTATTCACCACAGCAATCTTTAAAGAATACATTTTTTAAAACAAAATGTCTCCAATGGTTTTCCAATGGCAGTCATTTCACAAAATCATTGACATCATAAGATGTTGATATCATCAACACAATTCACTCCTCTACAAACCCCCAAATAAATATTATACACTATTTATTTATTATATAATTAAAACACGTTATACAATAAATTGAAATTATAATAACAATAGTCTATTACTTATTTGCAACATTTTTATTTAGTATTTTCGTACTTTTTTTTTTCATATGTCATAGCATCGGCCGGGACGCGAACCCACAACCGTCTGCAACCAACTACTTGCTTGCATGGCAGCTGCGATACCTCTCGGCTAACAACGCAAGACTAGTATTTTCGTACTTGAGACTAAAAATGGAACTTTTGACACAATATAAGTAAATATTTTTTATCACACATGTAAACAATCACAAAAAAAATAAAAATACAAATTTTATTCACCATTTAGTTAAAAATAAACTTTGACTATAAATAGATTTAAAATGTATTAAAAATGTGTACATTACCTCCTAAATAATTGTTATTTAATTAATTTCTAAGTAATTTTTTTTACCTATTAAAACTTCCATGTTCTTCAGGCAAATCGTAAGGAGAAAAAATATTAGAAATAAAAAAATAATCTATATTCTTAAAACTCCAGCAATCATTTCCACATTTTATTTCTTGATGTAATTTTTATATAATTAAATCTTGTTTATGTAAAAAACAAATAAATGGTGGACTAAAAAAAATGGCATAATAAAGTTTAAGTCATTTTTCTCTCCATATGTTTTAATTTAATTTAATGAATACTGTTTCAAAGCTACCAATCTTATTTGATGCAAAAAATCCAAAATTGTGACTATAAATTATAAAATTATCATTTAAAAAAAAAAATACAGTAACAGAAATGTGTTTATTATACAGTATATTTAAACAGAGGTTAATATTTTTTTATATTAAAAATATGTTTTGCATAATATTTATTCATTAATTGTAACTTTTTCCTTTGTCTAATCATACTGACAATATTTGTTATATTTTTCCATAGGAATTCTATAATTGCTTCTTAAAACAGGCAAAACTCTGCATACAGTAGTGCTACTCAGTGCAAGCCAGAGTAATCAATGGATGTCAGTTTAGGCTTGTGCATAATATCCCTATCTAGGGCCTACTCATCCAATATCCCAGACCAGTTTCTAGCATGTGACTTTCATCAGTGACGAGCCTTGGATCTGAAAGCACTGCACCTAGATCTTAGGTGCCAGAGTAATAAATGAATGCCAGAAGGCTTGTGCATAAAATCCCTATCGAGTGCTTACTCATCCAATATTCTCAGACTAGTTTCTAGCTTGCGGATTTTGTCAGTGAGGAGCTTTGGGTCTCGATGGTGATCATGTGATGTTTAGTGGTTTAATTGTTTCTTTTATGAGATTATTGAGTTAAAAGCATTGTGGGAAACCATTGAGGTCATAGTTCAAGATTATGCTCTATTTTAATCCAAAAACATGTATTCCCAACAATTACTTGGTTTCTATACTTCTTCAAAGATAAAGTTTAATGTTTACATAGGATCTAGGCTCAAAGTTGCAGTGTAGAAAATAAGATATTTGTAAATCACATTATGCTGATTTGATACCAACTGATGAAGGCTGGTTCCTCATTACATAAACATTTGGGATTTATTTGTCTATTTTAGATTTTTTATTCATATGTTCAAAGAAAATCTGGTAAAATGGAGATTTTAATTATACTGTAAAAGATATTACACCACAAAAAAGTAAGGATCAACTAGAGCTTTTCCATATGTTTATATAAAGTCAAATGTATTTTATTATTTTTAACTAATAGTAAAAATTATACCTATTTTAAAGATAATCTCTAATTTTATGAAAAATTAGTAATAGTCATTGATGTAGTTATCTGAAATAGTTTGTTTAAAAATAGTGAGTGCAAACAATTTCACTCCAAGTTGTCATGATTTGATATTGATAGATATTGAACAAATAAAGAATGCATGTGTATGGAATTATACCCATAATCAGCTGAAGAGGGATACTTCAGAATGAAATATATCTTGTGGGGGGGGGATATGTCTTGTTCAGATGTTTATTTTATGTTTTAAAAATGTGTTGTGGAGTAGATGTTTTAAATATATTTAAAAATATATTACTTATAGAAACAGGAATGAAATTGGATTAATCATTTCAGGTAGTTATGTTTAATTAAAAAACACATATAATAACCTTTAATTAAGGTTTATATTTGTCTAGAAATAATATAATAATCTTTAAACTAATAAATGACTAACAGTAATCATTAATATATTTATGTCAAATGCTTGTTATCACAGTTGTGGGTGTAGAAAAAATGATTCTTGTAAATCAAAGTATAAACATTTGCTATTGATAAATATTGAAGAAATGATGAAGATATAGGTGAAAGATAAAGACCTGATTCAACTGAAGAATGCTAGCAAATGAAATATGCTTTCAGGTCAAATAATTTTTTCAGATGCGTTTATTCTTATGTTTCAAAAATGTAGAGATTTTTAAGTATATTTTAAAAAAGCTTTTTTTAGTACCAATAAATAATCCCAGAAAATATCATAGATTGAACAATTCTCATCTTAATTTTTAAAGATATGGATTTATTCTAAATAATGTTTCCAAACATTTCAAAAAAAGTGTTAGCAGTTGGAATCTTAATCATCCAAAAACGAACAAGTTAAACAACTCTGAATTATTTATCAATATTGTAAAACAATCAGGAAAAGATATGAAAAAATACTGGTAAAGATTATTACATACCAAATGTATATATAACAAACAATATTACTAAATAATAAAAATAAGTATTACCAAAATCACCTTTTCTCTTATTATTGATATAACATCTTATAATAAAGACATTTTATTGTATATATATACAAATACATCTACATTTCAACTGATCCTGTAGTCTTCTTCAGAGCCAAATTTACTTTAAACTTTTTTTAAAAAAAAAAAAAACAACAAAAAAGAAAAAGGATTTTTTTTCAAAAAAGGCTAAAGTAAATTTGGCTCTGAAGAAAGTTGCAGGACAGTCAAAACATAGGTGTATGTGTATATATGTACAATAAATGTTTTTTTTTTAAAAAAAATGTTCAAAGTGATTTGGATTGGATTGAAATAAGTATATTGTTATTTAAGAGAGATGGTAGGTCTACACTTTCTTAAAAATTATAAAACTATTACTTTGTAATAGATCTATACAATTAACACAGACAAAAACTCTCTAAACAGTAGAGCCACTCAATGCATGCCAGTGTAATCAATGGCTTGCACTGAGTGGCACTACTGTATTGAGAGTTTTGCCTGTTTTAATAAAAGTTATGAGAAAGCATAAGAAATGTTGATAATGTGATGTTTAAATCCATGCAATATTGTAACTAAAATTATTACAATTTATTTGCAGAGAATAATGAACACAAACCAACTAATATAACAAGTTACATTTAAAAGTAATGATAACTCGGTCGATTTTATCCATGAATTAAGAGAAGTTATAATGAACTTCAAAATTTGCACTGGACTTATAAATGACAAAAAAGGCATTTTACACTTTAAGCATCTCTTTAGCATTTAAAACTTTGGAACAACAAAACATAGATCCAGGATAGTATCAATTATGAGGAATAATTATCAAAATGCATCTGCAGAGTGACATTAATCTAATTAACTTGTTAATAATATTTGACAAGATGATTCCATATCTGAACAATATATCCAGCATTTTTAAACAAAATAATTTGTGGATTAAAAAAGAAATTGATAAAACAAACATGCATGGAAATTACTTAATACATAAAGATGTGGTAGGTGATGGTTGTTTTCAAATAGTGCTTCATCGGATGAAAACAAAAATATAGAAACAAATGTTAAATGGTAAAGCAAGAAAAGTAATGTTCATTGGTTTTAGAAAAAATGACAGGAATAAATTAGAATAAATTAAAATATGTAGAAACATACTGAATGGAATTAATGATAAAATTTAACTTCAATGTTGCTTTTGATGAACAAATTTAATATTATAAAATATGACTATATTTTTGGAAAAAATTACATGCTTCTTATCAAACTTAAATATAGATCTAAGATATACATTTAGTGTACTGAGAAAAATAAAAAGTTTAGATATGTTTTTATATGAAATATAATATATAAACAATTAAAGTAATTAAACTGTTTTTCAAATAATTATAAAACTTCTAGATAGTGTTCTAAGGATAAGATAAGAATGTTTTATGCAACAATGTAGAAAAGAGATGCTAAGAAAAAAAGGCTCAATTAAACTTGAAAAGACATTCTGCAATGAATCATAAATGATTGAAATAATATTAATAGTTAATGTTATTAAAATAATGTTGTATCTCTACTTAACATTAAATATTTAATATTATATGAGTTTAACCATAGAAACTACGATCTAAGAAATATAGTGATTTCAAATTTTGAATATAAAATACTTATGTTATGGGAATTATAAATAAACAACCTATTATTATAGAAAATTCAATTAATTATTTGATTTGTTTACTTATCTGAAAGACTAGTTTAGTGTATTATGAGAATTTGTAATATTATTTAATGCCAAAAAATGGTTAGTTACATTCAATATGTACTGAAATTTAAATTTATTATTAGAGAGAGCATAATATTATTTTGATTTTGCATGTAATTAGAAATATATACATTATTTATTATGCCATATGACTAATAAATATATTCATCTTAAAATATTGGATTCATATTTAGCCAATAAAAGTAATAGTTGTATATAACTCTACTTGTTGACAATTAAGCACAAGTTATTTTGTCAATGGGTGTTTTTTAAAAGAGAAGAATATATATATATTCCTACTGAATATTGATTAGTGTTTGGAGATTCACCCTTCCTTATATAAAGTATGAACAACTTCCAAAAAAAAGGGAGACTAAAACATCATATAATTGCAATTTCCTATGCTTACACATGCTGTTTAAACAGTAGCAAATCTCCATAGTACCACTAAGTGTGAGAGTTTGCTACTGTTTAAACAGCTTGTGTTAACATATGAAATGGTGTACATGTGATGTCTTAGTAGTTTTATACCAATCCTACCCAAAGGATTGTGATGATTGTGGGTTTTTTTTTTTAAAAAAAAATCACACCAAAATATATAGGGTACTAAAGTGGGTTCAGATCTACATTTTTATAAAAGTGAAAGAGCTAGGATTGGAAACATTATTGTGATTTCATTTTGGCCTAATAGCTTTATAGTTAAATAAATAGGTAAAAGGTGAATTCTGGAAGGGTTGCATTAGATCCTAAGATCTAGATGCAGTGCTCTCAAATCCAAGGTTGCACTGATGAAAGCTACAATTAAAAATTAGTATGGGGACATTGGATGAGTAGGTACTAAAGAAGGATTTATTCACAAACCTTCTTGCATCCATTGATTACTAAGGCTTGTGCAGAGAGATTTCCAATGTTTAAAAAATACTGATATCAAAAACTATCTCTTACTATGGCTTCTTATAATATTACAAAATAAATTTCAGAAATAGTTGTATAATAGTAATCTCTACTGGTTCGAAACATCATCGTTATCACCATCATAAGAAGTCTTTATAGTAGAAAAATTATTTACATTTGTGATTGGAAATTTAATTTCTCTAATATAAAGAATCAAAAGAAGTGAAAACAACAGTGTAAATATAACTACAATCTCTGCAACTTCATCACTGCGATTAACATCGGCAGTGTCTTTTGTAGAAGCAGAATCATATATAATGCCTTAAATAGTGTTGTAATCCTTTTATAAAAATATTCCAGAATATATATAGAAACATAAATAAATATATGAATGTCAGTTTGTTATTCAATTAATTAAAAAGAATTTTAATTTTTTTAAAAATAATGTTGCCACACTCAGTAAATGAAAATCAAATCTTTTGTTATATGTTTATTAAATGATTGCCAGAGTTATGTCTTTCCAATATTAGCACTGCATTTCCACTCTTGAAAATTGATTGTTCCACTGAAACCAGAAGAAATGAATTGATTGTAGATTTCTGAGTGCTAATTATCCAAAGTGACAGTAATTGTTGAATAAACTCATTTCCTTGAAATACTTTCATTTGTCTTCGTTTTGCATTGGTAAACATTTTCATTTAAATAATATAAATTTGTGTTAATATCGTGAAATAAAGGCAAACTTTTTCGTAATAGAGTTGAATTCTTGTTTGACTTTTTTAAACTTTTAGGGGAAAAAAATGTAAAAGTCGTATAAATATATGATAAAAAAATAAAAGTATTTATGTTAAATAGTTTGTTCAAGGGCAAGTTAAGCAACTAGGTAAAAGGGTAACGCAATCAAACAATCCTTGATTATTAACTGCAGGAAGTTGGCCTTTGCTTACCACACGATTCATTTCAGCATCTTCGTATTTACAACTACGTCATAAAATGTTTGAGTCAACAATTAAAAATTGGTTTTAAGAAAATTTATGCTTCCATCATGATTTTCAAAATATATGTATTAAAATGTCAGAAAATATTTATTGTAATGTGTGCAGGTAATGAGGCTTTTTATTATTCACCGAGTGGAAACAATTATTCCTTCACTTGTTAAAAATTAATATTAACATGTCTTTAAAAAAACCATGTATAAAGGAAAAGAAAACGATCAAATAACTACAGAAAAAAAAAGATTATATTTGAAAATTATTATAATATAAATCCTTTATAACTTTAATATTGTAAATTGACTATTAAATAATAAAAGTCATATTTCGTATTTGAATAACACACCAAATACAATATTATATTTCTGTAGTGCCACACCCAAATATTTTAGTATTAATATATTAAGACAACATAATTTTACATTCTAACAGAATCTTACTATTATTATTATATATATATCCATAGGTAATTGTCGGCTATTCAAATACAGTAATCATTTCAGCCTTTAATTAAAAGCAAATCTGAATTAAAGTATATCTGAATATCAATGTGTTTTATTTCTGAATTGTTTTCATCTTGAAAAGAAACTGAAAAGTATTTTTTTGACATATTTGAAACATATATAAAATAATAATAATGGTAAATCAACAATTAATAGTAAGAGAAAAAAAAACCATATATTACCGAGAAAAAAAAGATAGAGTTGGAAATTAGTAAAATAATTATAAGGTTGATACTTGAAAGGACATGTAATACAAGCATTTAAATAATACACTGGATTATAAAAGTTCCATTACCCAAATTAGACTATTTTATGTTTTTTTGATGAAAGACAACCCATGATTCATTGTGATAAATCATGTATTGTTATTACTATATCCTGAAATACGCACACCTCTCTATCTATCTATCTATCTATCTATCTATCTATCTATCTATCTATCTATCTATCTATCTATCTATCTATCTATCTATATATCTATCTATCTATCCATCCATCCATCCATCTATCATCCATCCATCCATCCATCCATCCATCCATCCATCCATCCATCTATCTATCTATCTATCTATCTATCTATCTATCTATCTATCTATCTATCTATCTATCTATCTATCTATCTATCTATCTATCTATCTATCTATCTATCTATCTATCTATATTAAATATTATATTGATATAAGAAATAATAATAAATAACATTAACTTAATTATCTACAGAAATTTATAGTTTATGAGTTTTTTTTTGATGAAAACAGCAATAGTCTCCATTAGACATATATTCAATCTTTAATAGCAAATTGAACAATGTAATAGTGTTTAAATAGAAGTTATGTTACTAGGAGCAATGGAATGATAATTAATTTCTAGATTATGGTTAAAATATAGCAGAGGGTGGTTGGTGTTTTTTTTAAATAGACATTGCTATTTTTAAATGATCATACCTTAATGTAGATAGTACAAGTTAATAATAATAATAATAATAATAATAATAATAATAATAATAATAATAATAATAATAATAATAATAATAATAATAATAATAATAATAATAATAATAATAATAATAATAATAATAATAATAATAATAATAATAATAATAATAATAATAATAATAATAATAATAATAATAATAATAATAATAATAATAATAATAATAATAATAATAATAATAATAATAATAATAATAATAATAATAATAATAATAATAATAATAATAATAACAACAACAACAACAACAATAATAAATAATATATATCATCATTGTGAACCATTACCAGTTCATTGCAGGTTGAAGGCCTCTCCAAGTTCAATCCATATTTTCTGATCTCTAACTTTTCTTCTCCACATCATTCCAGGAAATTTCCTTATTTCATCCATCCATCTCACACGTGAGCTTTTTCTAGGTCTTTTACAGTCTCTTGGAATTCAGTTTAAGATATCATCTATCCATCTGTTATCATCTCTTCTAGAAATATGTCCAATGTAATTTTTTCAATAATATCAATAACACATGTTTGTTTTTTCAACCATGTACTTCATTTTTGATCATTTTTTGTTATTCCTAACATGCACTTCTCCATACTTGATTGAATCATCTGAAGTCTCTGTATTGCTCTTCTGTTAAGTAGCCAAGTCTCAGATTCATAAGTAAGAATTGGTAAAACACATTTATTAAAAACCTTTCTTTTCAAATACATAGGCATATTTCTTTTTAATATGAAGTTATTTCTACTAAAAACATTCTGACTAAGTTTAATTCTATGATTAATTTCATCCATTATGTTTTCATCTGTAGTAATAATTTGACCAAAATATTTGCAGTTAACTTAACTCTTCATTATCAATCTTTATTTCCATATTTTGAGTAAATTCATTGAACATTACTTTACTCTTTTTAACATTTATTTTTAATCTTATTTTCATCTGATAACTCTTGCAACATTTTCTGAAACTCTAAAATATTACTTGCAAAAACAACTACATTAGCTGCAAAATCTAGATGACTTAAATAATCTCCATTTAAGTTTACTTCCTTAGCTTTCCATTTTAATCCAGAAAATATTTCTTGCAAAATAGCTGTAAAAGGTTTTGGAGGTATGGAGTCATCCTGTTGTACACCTTTGTCAATGTTATTTTTTTAAATACCATTATGCCATCTAATTGTTACTATTGCATTTTTATAAATATTCTTCAGAATATGACAATATCCTGGATGATCTAATGCTTTAATTACTGAATAAATGTTTATAGAATTAAATGTTATTTCATAATCTGAAAAGTCAAAGCATAATGACAACTCATATTCATTAGTCCTTTCTATAACTTCTCTCAATACTTGGATATGATTTACTGTAGTAAAACCACTTTAAAATCTAGCTTGTTGTTTTGGTAAGTTGAAATCAATAGTTTGCTGTAAACAAGTTGTAGTTATTTTGGAAAAAATTTAAATGAAGAAGTAAGACATGCAATTAAATTTATAAAGAAGAAAAAAGCTCCAGGTAATAATATTATATATATTATAACACTTTGATTTACAAATGCCAAAGTTTCTGCATTAATAACTTTGAGACTGATAGTTGTTTAAATTAAAACAATATATAATTATTTAATTATATATTATATAAACATATAATAAATATTATTAATAAATTTCACCATAGATCTCATTATTTTCATTAATATTTAAATACAAGTATAGTAAATATAAGGGGATTTGAACACAGACTATCAATATCCCTTCAATCATCCACTCTATCTTATACAACCAATACACATGTGAAAAAATATATAATATCCAATATATATATATATATATATTTTGTGCTGAACCAGCACTCATCAGTTGATTCAGATCAATTTGGCACACACATATATAATCAGTGCTCATTTAATATTAAGACAGAAAATGTTCAAACATTAATGGACAGACCTCAAACTTCTTCACTCTCCAACTCTTCAATGATCCATATCATTAAAATACTGATGATGGCTTGTTCAAAGCTCTTGTTTGCCAATTTTGTTGTTGACATGGGCATGACAACAAAATTGGCAAGCAAAGATTTTGAACATGCCATCATCAGATTTTAAATGGTACGGATGTTTGAAGAGTTGGAGAGTGGCAACGATTGAAGTCTGTCAATTAAAGTTTAAAGATTTGCTATCTTAATGTAAACTGAACGCTGATTACATATATGTGTGTAGTAGATAATGATTTGAACCAACTAATGAGTGCTGGTTCAGCACGAAATATGTATACTGGAAATCATTTATATTTTTCACATGCATGTGGTTTTGTTATTGGTTGTATAAGATAGAATTGATGACTGATAAGAGCTTAAAAATCTGAATTCAAATCTTCTCTAATTATTTTCATTACTTAATTTACAACATACAATTGCAACGGATGACATTTAATGAATGTTATCATTAATGAAATATTAAAAGAGGCAGTTAGAAGGGGTGGGTGGGGACAAACATAACATTTTTAAAAAAAAAAATGCATATATATATAAATGTAGGAGGGCAAAATAACCTTTTTGTAAAGGGCTATATTTATAATAAAATCAATATCTGATTGCGATCAAAAAGCTATACTAGTTTCAATGATGTCCAAATAATAACAATAACTAAGCATGGAATGATGGGCTTTCTATTGATTTGCGATACACGGCCTAGAAACATTAAAAAAAAAATTCCTATAAAAATTTTAATAAACCTCAAATTACATATGAATCAATTACTTTTGAGAGTGATAGATAGCCAATCTTAGTGAAAGATTGTCGAGAGGCAAAAAGAACAGTTCAGATAAATTATGTAGAAATATATCAAATATGTACAACTTATTTATAAGAAATACCCATAATGCTTAGAATCTAAACCCTCTATTGAGTAATTGGTATAAAGCCGTAAATAATAATAATAAATAAAGCTCACTAAATATATTACTTTTAAAGTTTATAAGCAAAATTTTTAAATAGGTATTAAGTACTATAAACAAATAACTGAATGCAATAAAGTTGGTTTAAAACCTGATAAAAATATATTAAGATACAAAAATAAATAAAATGAAATTATAGGCTGGAGAGATAAATGTAATTGCAGCTGTTATAAAAAATATAGATTTATAAAACTATTTCAATAAATTTGAATATGAACAATGTTTATAAAAAAAATATAGAAAAAAAATGATAAAATTGTTATAGATAAGTACAAAAAAATATAGAGATAGATTATAATGTCAGCAATAGTGGTTTCAAGCAGAAATAAAAAAAAAAAAACAGATATGGAGTAAATTAAAACATATGAAATCGAAAAAAATCTATTACTTTAATCAACTAAAAAAAAAATAATGGAAAGGGGGGGGGCATAAAACTCTTAGTTATCAAATGATGTCAAAACATATTCCAAATTTTAACAAGTATAGTAAAAAAAAAACTATATTTTACGAATATATAATTCCACATAATGTATTTTATATTTCTAATTTTTTTTTTTTTAAAAAGTGTATTCACAATATTGATATGCAAATAGAATGATTTGAACTTTGGGATGTTTTAATCTATATTTGTTCTCTACTCCATTTCAAGTAATGGGATGTTTTAATCTATATTTGTTCTCTACTCCATTTCAAGTAACTGACACAGAAGACTACATATATGTGAAAAAGATAAATAATCCCCAATATACTTATTTTATGAAGAACCATCATTCATTAATTGGACCAGATCATAATCTCTCACACCTATTTACAATCAGTTCTTGGCTACATTGTCAGACCAATGTGTTTTTCAGTGAAATGGATGGGTGAGTAGTTAAAACATTGGAAGATTGAAGTCTGTCTAGTAAAGTTTAAGAAATTGCTATCTTAATATAAACTGAGCATTGTTCATATATATGTGTGGGAGATTATGATCTTCCCCAACTGATGAGTGCTGTTTTTGCATGAAATATATATTTTGGGAATTATTTATATTTTTCACATATATGTGGGCATGTGTATTGGTTGCTTGTGGAGGACATGTATAGAATGAAAAATCCTAAGTTCAAATTCCTCTACTTACATATATAACCGACATTCAGTATAAGCAAATTAAATATTGATATATATATATATATATATGTGTGAAAACACACATTTTGCTGTTTCATTTTACTATGATAAAAAATTATAATAAGCACATTAATATACTTCATTTTTTGTTGAGCTGCTGTTGTATATGATAAAATTGTTCTGCAGTTAAAATTTATTTCAGGAATATCTTCTTCAGATGCTGTTGTTTGTTGGCAAAGCTCTAGGATCACTGACAAAGGAAATTATTTTTAAAATATAATGCAGAGAAATTTATCTATTTTTTCATATAAAATGGTAGTTTCAGTAAAAATCTATTTTGCCCAATAATTGAAGCTAATATCCTTTAAATTTTTTAAGGATAAAATTTGAAGATAATTAAAACGTAAACATTATAATTGTGCTCCAGAAAATTAACTCAAATAAAAACTCACATCATTTATGTTACAACAGATGCCTTGAAAGTATCAAACAACATAAAGAATGCTTATATCTTTATCCAGTTTCAACAACAGAATATAATTAGCTTTGATTGATGATATTTTTTTTTCATTTAAGGGTATATTTATTACTCTTTGTGTAATTTTAACAGTAGTAAATTATATAAAATTTATCAAGTGATACCACATTTTTCCAATTATTATCTTTCTTAATCATTACTTAATGTTGAACAATACAGAGGCTTCCCAAAAATTTTGAGAAGTTGTTTTTTCTGGTTGTATTAAAGATATCTTGCTATCCCAGTTTGAATATTTTACTTAACTGTTGCTTATTGTGGTGGGTGAAGCTTCTGTGTTCAGTACTTTGAGAAGTTTCTCTTCTAGTTATATAAAAGTCATCTACCCATGTCACTTTGAATGTTTATTTACTGCTCCTTATTTTGAAGGCTGAAGTGTTTTGGTTTAATACTTTAGATTTTAGATTTACATTAGTTGATGGATGAATGTTGTGACTAGAAGGATCACTCATAGAATTTGTTGAAATAACCAAAAATGATTTTTTTTAACATTATTGTTTTTATATACAGTTTGGTATAAGCCAATAAATAGACATATTTTAATTTTTAATATAAAAAATTATATAGTTTGCCATTGTTTAGTGCAATGGTAATGTTTCAGACTCTGGAGTTAAAATCGAACAATCACAGCCCCACTCCATCATCTTCCATTCACTAAACTTTTTCTGAACTGCAGAGGTAGTTGTTTTGGTTTTTCTAATTATTGAAAATTTAATTATGAGATAAAACTCATGTAAATATGGCCATTTATTTTAAATCATTAACATTGAAAGGACTCTAAAATATTTCTAATTTATACTTTGGAAGAAATAAATATACTAAATATATATACATAATAAAAATGCATAAAAAAGTAGAAGTGAATGGCTGCATAAAAGCAACTGAAAAAAGTTTTCACTTGAATAGAGTGCAGTGTGCAAATAAATATTCCTATGAAGAACTGAGAAAGCATAAATCAAGAAAACTTACATAACTGAAAATCTCCTAATCAAAAACAATGATTTCTATGAAAATGAAAATTATATAAAACTATCAAATCATCACATGATCACCATTTTGCATGCTTACTAATGTTGTTAATAAGAGTATCAAACACTCCATACAATAGTGCCACCAAGTGCACTAGATAGTGATTTTATGCACAAACCTTCCTGCATCCATTAATAATAAAGGTTTGCAATTGGTGTCACTACTCTACGGAGATTTTGATATTCTTATTGAAAATAATACAGTAACTCTCAACATACCTAATAAAATGGTTTAAATATGCATTCTTTCATTCATCATCATCATCAATCATTATTATTATTATTATTATTATTATTATTATTATTATTATTATTATTATTATTATTATTATTATTATTATTGGATGTTTCAACAAGGAACTTTATTGAACTAAAGAAAGTGTAGATTGATTACTATTGGTATATATACATTACTTAAACCAGTCATTGAATTTCTATGAATGGGTTGATGTATAAAACTATATAAGTTAATGTAGTGTGGGTTACAATTTTTATAAGAAGCATACAATTAGGTATTTGAAGCTCAGTGTGACATTTTGATTACTTAGATTTATGCAAGTTGCATGGGTATATAAATTTAAATAAAAAGTGTTACATTAGTTTTTATGTTTAAAATTCAATGATTATATATAGATATGGTATGGTGATCATGTGATGTTTATTGGCTTAGAAACTAGATTTGTTGGTGTAGTATATACTGAGGGATAATAGATATTTTGCATGGTTGCTATGTTACATTGAGTTCATACATGTGTATCTTGAGTTTCTAAACCTGTTCATATATGTTGTTGGTTTATTTTTATTACATAAATTTATGAAAGTTGCATGTGTACATAAATTTAAATAATTTATACAATAGTTGGCATATTTAATATTCAATGATTACATATGTACATGGTACAGAGTAACTTTTTTTTATACAAAAGATTTCTTGGTGCAGTCTATCTATACTATGGTATAATAGCTATCCTGCATAATTTCTATGCTACATTGAGTTCATCTTGGGTTGTTTGGGCTTTTAATTCCAATTCATTTATAATGATGGCATATTTTGATTACATAGATTTATGCAAATTGCATGTATACATAAATTTAAATGAAAAGTTATACATTAATTTGCATGTTTAATATTCAATGATTACATATGTATATGATGCAGAGGAATTTTTTTATTTGTTATAAAGATTTCTTGGTATACTCTCAATTGTCGTATGATGAATATCTTCCAAGGTTGCTATGTTACATTGAATTCATACAGGTGTATCTTGAGTTTTTATATTTAGTTCATTTATTTTGTTAGATTATTTTGATTTACATGCTTAATATTCAATGATTACATATGTATGTGGAACAGTGAAACTTTTTTTTATTTTTTTTATAAAGATTTCTTAGTTTAGTTGATATTGTGGTATGATTGATGTCTTGCAGAGTTACTATGTTGCTTTGAGTTGTATCTTAGATTTCTTGTGTATTTAAATCTAGTTCATATGCTCTTGGTTTGTTTTTCTAAATCTTGGTATCATTTTGTTACTAGATAAGTTCTATTAATTAAAATTTGTAATCTTGTTTTGATACATTTACATAAGTTCTTGTTGAGATTTAAGTTTTATTGTCATTGAAGATTTTTAAGTGCCATCCGTTTGATTACCTGACATGGAGAATGCCATCTTTTTTGATTTCAACGATGTTAAATTTTTTTGTTTGCTGAAAAATTTCTGAATTGATTTGGATCTTCACATATAAGCTTCATAAAATTGTCCAACTTTATTTATTGCTGTGAAATTTTTGAGTTTAAATTTACAATATTTGCTTTTGAATTGCTTAATCTTTGTTTTGATAACTAACAGTAGCAATGAGGTGATCAATATGCTGTCTGATTTTATCATTGGAAAATTGTTTATTATATAAAAAATTTGTGTTAACAATTCAAAAATCTTTCAGGAAACTCATTTTAGATTGTTTGGTTTTGATGTGAGAAATGTTAGTTTTGCACAATATTTTGGGGATTTAAACCCAGTAATTTTTAACTTGACAACCAGTAGTAGCAAGGTTTTCTGTGGGAATTGTGCTTTCTCTTTTTCTTCTTAATAATAATAATAATAATAATAATAATAATAATAATAATAATAATAATATTATTATTATTATTATTATTATTATTATTATTATTATTATTATTATTATTATTATTATTATTATTATTATTATTATTATTATTATTATTAGACAGGGAATGAGCACAAACTTTCACATGACCCACTACTCTCCACACCATCTCATAACACTGATACACCTGAACACACATATGTTGAAAAGATAAATAATCACCAATAAACGCATTTCATGCTAAACCAGCAATCATCAGTTGGTTCAGATTACCATCTCTACACATATATGCTACAAGTGCTCAGATATATATTAAGATAGCAAATCCTCCTACTTTAATGGACAGGCTTCAATGTACTCCACGCTCCAACTCTTCAACCATCCATCCAATTGAAAATCTGATGATGGAATGCCCAAAGGCCACCCTTAGGCCGAGATATGTTATTGGTGATTATTTATCTTTTCAACATATGTGTGTTCAGGTGTATCAGTGTTATGAGATGGTGTGGAGAGTGGTGGGTCATGTGAAAGTCTGTGCTCATATCCTGTCTATTACATATATAGACACAGGTATATATAAGCCTGTGTATTTCATCTATTACATATTAGAGATGTCTGCCTATCCCTTGTATATGTATTTAATGGATTATGTCCTGTACATAAGGGGTCAGATTGACCTTTAGGTCAACATGGATGTGACAACAATCTCGGCCTAAGGGTGGCCTTTGAGCGTTCCATCATCAGATTTTCAATTGGATGGATGGTTGAAGAGTTGGAGTGTGGAGTACATTGAAGCCTGTCCATTAAAGTAGGAGGATTTGCTATCTTAATATATATCTGAGCACTTGTAGCATATATGTGTAGTGATGGTAATCTGGACCAACTGATGATTGCTGGTTTAGCATGAAATACTTATATTGGTGATTATTTATCTTTTCGACATATGTGTGTTCAGGTGTATCAGTGTTATGAGATGGTGTGGAGAGTGGTGGGTCATGTGAAAGTCTGTGCTCATACCCTGTCTATTACATATATAGACACAGATATATATAAGCCTGTGTATTTCATCTATTACTATTATTATTATTATTATTATTATTATATTATTATTCTTATTATTATTAACTTACAAGAGAGTGCAAGTCTCTCAGCGCTTGTGATTATTAATAGCCAATCAGATCGTAAGTACTGGGACAACGATTTAACAAGAAAAGAGTGGTAACCACTCTTAACTTTACTTGTCTGTCTATATATCCAAGCCAGTCCAAAGTACTTATATCTGAAAGTGTGAATATTAAATACCTTCACACACTACTCACTGACTTCAAATTACAAACATACAGCATGAAATCTTTAGATTCACTATGCAGTAGATTATCGATGTTATAAATTGCAGAAATATATGTAAGTAATATTTATTTTCAAAGCGCAGATGATTTATTATTATAAATTGTTTACCTGTCAATAATAATAAAATGAAAGGTATTCTATTTTCTTAAAGATACCTTCCACATTAACTTTGTATTAGTAGTCAATTTAAAGTTCAACCTAACAGTATTTGTGCATGTGACAATATTTTTTTTTTGTTCATAACTATTGTTATTTGTGTATTGATTCCAGATTATCTTTATCAAGCCATATTGTCTATTTATAAGCACAGTTATGCAAAATTAATTACTTATTTTATTATCTAGTAAAATTTTTGTCTAAATCTACTTTGATGATATTTATTTTGTTTGTTATCAAAGTATTTTGTGTTATAATGACTCCATTTGGGGTAGTTGCACTGATTACTCATTATTCTTATTATATTCTTTACTAAATTACACCAGGCATATTAATTTTGGTAGGCCTAGACTGATTTCTGTGCATGTTGTCAATGTTAATTCTTGTGTATTTTCTGTTCTTAAACTATACATTATTATTGATATATATTGTTATCATTTCTTAAGGTATTAAAAATTGTCAGCTGTAAATACCTGCTTAGCTGAGATTTTTTAGTTGGTGTTGCCAAATCTTTACATGGTAAGATGTCATAGGCTGTTTGGTTACAGAGTATTTAATTATTTTGTTACTCGCTACTCAATAGATATTGACTATTTATTTATTCAAGAAATGTTTGAAACCTTGGTTATTGTATTATTATTACTATTATTATTATTATTATTATTATTATTATTATTATTATTATTATTATTATTATTATTATTATTATTATTATTATTATTATTATTATTATTATTATTATTATTATTATTATTATTATTATTATTATTCTTATGATGATGATGATGATGATGATGATGATGATGATGATGATGATGGTGACTGTTTTTCTTTTTTTGTGTATGTGTATAATTAATTTTTATATAGATTTCCTATATTTATAATTTATTCTTTGTATTAATCTTCGTATGTTATTTTCGGTATTATTTTTTTTTCTTTTAGATGATTAATATAAATATTTATTTATTATTTGTAATTAATAAAATGTCTCTAATGAATAACTCCTTGAACAAGTTCTGCTTATTTGGAGCTATTTTCTCTTATTTATTGTTTGTTTAATAAATAAAATAAATAATAATAAATATTATTGTTATTATTATTATTATTATTAAGCTTGATAATTCATAACAAATTTTAGTGCTATGCTTGATTCATGGTTCTTGAATTCCATAATCTGACAATCTGCAATTATATTATCCAATGCAGAATATTATTATTATCATCATCATCATCATCATCATAATCTATATTATTATTAAAGAATTATATTTCATTTATACTTAGTCTACAAAAAATAAGGAAAGTATTTTATTTACAAATTATCTTCTTTATATTATGTATGGATATGACTATTACGTATGTGTCATTATCACCCACTTATAAATTAATATAATACATTGAGCTCCAGTAAATAAAACTACAGATAGAAATTTAAAAATCAAAATGTTATTTATATGAGTTTTGCAAATACTGGGTAAATCAATTAGTGAAATACAAATACATTAATGTTTATCATATGTTTCTTTGCTAACGTGTTTAATTGATATTTTACAATGCTGTCTTTCAATTATTTCAGTAGCAATCTTCTCTTTTACCAAATATTTCAATGCCTTGCTTGATTGTAAGTCTCCACCCACTATATTTTATTCTCAGTCAATATCTTCAAATAAAAGAAATCAATAGTGAATATCTTGAGAAAAACTTTCTATTTGTTCTCCTTGTTATATATATATATATAATCTTGTAATTTAATATTAATACATACAGTAATATAAACATATATAAAATACAACTTTAAAAACTTTTATCCACATAGGAGCGCTTTTGACCTAGCTTCATAGTCTTTGTCAACTAACACTTTCAAACAGACTTTCAAAGTCTAACTTTCCCACAATTCATTGACTTTTACATTTGCTGCATGTCTGTTTATTAAATCATTTTTTACATTTATATATTAACTTGGCTCCCTTTGTTTTCCTTTTATTATTTTTTTATTTCATTTTGTAATATTTTCACATTTTTGTAATCCAAATTAAACCATATATGATTATGTATATATGCTTTTAATATGGATTATAATAATGTGAAAATATTAGAAATTGAAAAAAAAACAATAATGAAAGGAAAGTAAAAAAAGCAATGCTAATATATAAATGCAAGCATGGCTTAATAAACAGACAGGCAGCAAATGTAAAATCACTGAATTATGGGAAGATTAGATTTTGAAAGTCTGTTTGAAAGTGTTAGTTGACAAAGATTACAAAGCTAATTGAAAGTGCAACTAAGTGGATAAAAGTTTTTATTAAAGTTGTACTTTATATATATTTATGTTACTGTACTTATTAATATTTAATTACAAGATTACAAAGAAATATAGATATCAAATAAAAATGTCATATATGTAAAATTAAGAGTGTGCTAATAACTCTAAACAAGCTTTTTTATTTTTTTTATTTATGATAAATGCTACTACAAGAGAAGGCATTCAAATCATTTTTATCTTGGATTGTCCCCATCCCCAGACCGGTCTCTTGTAGTAGCATTTATCATAAATAAAAAAAATAAAAAAAGCTTGTTTAGAGTTATTAGCACACTCTTAATTTTACATATTTGTAAGTGCAAGCTATATATAAGTCATGTGACATCTGACTTGTCATTATTACTATATATATATATATATATATATATATATATATATATATATATATGAATTCATAGTATTATATCCAGGAATTCTGAGAAATAATACTATGAATTCAATATTAAATTAAATATATATATATTTATTAGAAGGAATTGGGAACAGACTTTCCAGCTCCCTACAGCTTTTGACTCTATCTTGTACTATGATACACTTGACCACCTACATATGAAAATAATAAATAATCTCCAGTATTCATATTTTGTGTCGAACCAGCACTCATCAGTTGGTCCAGAGCATCATATCCCTCACATATATATAACCAGTGCTAAGTTTATATTAAGATAGAAAATATTCAAAAATTAACTAACAGACTTCAATCTCCTCCACTCTCCAACTCTTCAGTCATTTATATCATGGCACAAAATATTTATACTGGAGATCATTTGTCTTTTTCACATGTGTATGGTAATGCATAGTGCTTGTATATAAAGAAATGGAGAGCTATAAAGAGCTTGGAAGTCTGATTTTGAATTCTTTCTAATTGCATTAAGTTTAGTATCTGCAATATAGTTGTATTTGAATATTAAATATTCAGTCTGTATTCTGTCTATTCCCCTTCTGTGTATTTGGATGGACATGTTAGGGTGTTATGCATAAGGAGTCAGAGTGATTTGATATCAATATGGGTTTGACAATACTATTGGCATCATTAAGGCTTTGAGAATTCTGTCATAAGATTTTCAAGAATATGAATTGCTGAAACGTTGGAGGATGGAGAATATTGAAGCCTGTCCATTAAAATTTGAATATTTGCCATCTTAATAAAAAGTAAACTGTGGTTGTATATATGTGTGGGAGATGATGATCTGGACAAAATGATGAGTGCTGGTTCAGCACAAAATACATAATTTATCTGTTTCTCATGTATGTGGTCATGTATGTCAATTATACAAAGATGGCGTAAAGAGCTGCAAAGAGTGTGAATGTTAATTACATTAAATTCAGTATACAAATTATACTTGTATTTTAATATTATATTCCATGGGTGAAAGAGATGCATTTTGTGCCATTTTCAAGAAGTGGCAAACTTGATTTGCATAATTTTGCACACTACAATTTTCCAGAGCTTTGAAAATAAAGCCCTCACCCTTTAAAAGGACTAAGTGACATAATAAAATAAAAATAAAAATAGAATTATTGGTGTAATGTGTGAAATATTAGTGTAAAATATTTAAATATTACATATATTTATATTAGAAATTCATATAACATTAGAATACTGGCTAAAAAAACAAGTTTTCCTAAAATTCTCTCATAACCATGGTTTCCACTATTAATAAATATACCTTCTCAAGTGAAATTCAATGAGATATAAACAACACATATATACATAACAAAATAACCTTCAAGAACCAACTATCTTTAATATTTTCTGTTGCTTGTATCTAGATGGATTTTACCTGTGAAGATATAATTGCTAAGAGATTAAACTTTGGTCGTGAGAGAATTTTAATAAAATTTTGTTTTTTTTTACTAGTATTTTAATATTATATAATAATTATTTTATTTATCATTACTAATATAGTGTCAGGCAGTACTTAAATAAACCCAAACAAAAGAATTATTATAGGTTAATGGAAAAAAAACTTGTTAGTCCACAGGAAAATTGTCAATTGGTTGTAATTAATAGTTATTGGCAACATCAAAAGCTAAATTTATCTCTGTTTACATGGATATAATCTTATGTTCTGTTTATTATAATAACAATCCATGAAAATATTTAATTCAATGTATTTATTCATATATGAGGGAAGATTTAAAAAGTAACTAGAATCATTCTCTGATAAGTGTATCTGTTGCAATATTGCCTCTGACACTAGATACCTCTTACAGTGATCCTTCTTCATCAATCTGCCAAATAATGGCATTATCTAAAATTGTGGAGCCTCATAATATATTTTTTTTGTAAAGTATGTTTCATGTAACTGTCACTTTTTGTAATAGTTAAAAGTTTGGAACAATGTGAAATTCTTTCTTTTTTCTTAGGAAAAACAGCATGAAAATAGTTGTGATACTTGAAACAGCTTAGCAGAACAAGCTTGTGAGTGATTTAATAAAAATGGCAAATTCACATCATAAAAAGTATCGTTAGTGAAGTCCAAGGTCAAGATTCAGATGATTGGTTTTGGATCCAAATGACATTGGTCACTCAGAATTTGTTGTAACAACCACACATTTAAAATTACAATTTCCAAAAAGTTTGGGTGATGCAATAAAACAAAGACCACCCCATTTGTCATTCAATAGACAATATAAGCTTTACCATGACAACACATCAGCACATAAAGCCTTAAGTATGCAACTATTTATTTTAATTAAATTCAGCATAACCCAGCTTATCTACCAGCCATATTCACTTGATTTAATTTTGAAGGATCTCTTTTTTTTAATAAAAAAATATCTCAAAAAAATTTGTTTAGTCTTATAAATGTTGAAGAAAAAAAAGATGCAGGTATTAAAAGACATCACTTTGCAAGAGTTGTGGGACTACATTAAAGAGTGATAAACATATTTGCGCATGTGTATTGCATTAAAGGGACTATAATTTGAAAGGGATTTAATTTGTAACATCTCAAAATAAATAAACATTTTTTTTTATTACAAAATTATGATTATTTGCTTCTACCTTTATTGTTAAAAGGAGGTTGCCTTGTCAACAGTTAGAAATTGTTAATTGTTATTGATATTGCAATTACCTAAGTGTTGACTGGATGATATATATATATATAATAAAAACAATTACTAAGCAAAAATATATGTTAAATAAATCATATAAAAAGTAATGCTATTCTAATAAATGAGACATACCCCCTCTAGTCATCTGGGAATAAGATGATAAAAAGATGATACCCACATTCAAATTAGCTGCTATCTTCTTATTATTACATTATTGTTTAAACTGGAGAGTGTCTCATTTATCAGAATACCTTACCATTTAGATGATCTATTAAGCTTAAATATATATATATATGATGAATGTTTTACAACAAGAGATCAATAAAAATAAAGTCATCTAGTGTCTGCAATATCTACAATGACTTTTCAGTTGTTAGTGTAGCTATAAATATTGAAAAGCAAAAATAAGTTGCATTAATATAGTGTAAATAATGGAAAACAACATATTATTAATGATGGTTGATTGTTAATATTAGAAGCATTGTTTTTGCTTAATCACTCTGTAAGATTTCAAAAAAGAGCATATATATATATATATATATATATATATATATATATATATATATATATATATATATATATATATATATATATATAAACAATACTTTATGTCAAATCCCAATAGAATTATTTTAACAAACTTGTAAAGAACACTCATTTTTTACATCATTGCTAATTTATTAGTTAAACAAAAATGGTACTTTTATGCAGAGAATATAACTTTGTTATTAATCAATCAATAGTGCTCTGTCTCTTCTTTTTTTATTCTGTTCATTGACAATATCTTCAATTCCATATATCTTTTTCCATCTCATATCTTTTAGTAAAATCAATGTTTTTCATCCTTCTTGCTTTTATTCAACATCCCTTCTAAAATAACCATCATTTTTTTCTTTTTAGTGTATATCCACTTCAGTTTTTTTTCTCTCTAATTTCCCCAATCAATCTTATTTTTTCAATTACTATTTTCAATACTTTCTTATTTGTCATTTTAGTCATCTTAATAATTTTTCCATTCTTCTCCACATTCACATCTCAAAGGTTCCCAAATTTTTTTTAAATGTTTTACTCATTGCCCACATGTACAATAATATACTCCATTAATAGCATTTAATTATTTTTTTCCTTAATTCTATCTTCAAAAGTTTACATATATTCTTTCTTTCAAAAAATGCTTCCTTTGACAATGGCATTTTTCTTTTAACTTTTATTATCTAATGAGATTGCCAATAGCTCTTAACAAGCTTTTCAGAATATCCTTAATCCCAGACCAGTTTCTTCTTCTGGCTTCCTTAGTGATGCTAGGATATTCAAGCATTAGATTTAAAATACCAGATAAAGCCCATTACTTTATCTAAAGGTTAACTGCTAAATAGAAAATCTGAAATTTTCAGACATCCATATGCCTTCAACTCAAACTATCTAACTTAAATAGCCACATGTAACTGAAATGAGTTCAGATATACCATATATTAATAACTTTAGCAAAATAAAATTGACAAAGCCTATTTAAATTACATAGCTGGATTTGAAGACATCGATATCTGAAAATTTCAGATTTTCTACTTAATAGTTAATCATTAGATAAAGTGCTGGGTTTGACCTGGCATTTTAAATCTAATGTTTGAATCTAGCACCTCACTGAGGAAGCCAGAAGCAGAAACTGATTTGAGGTTAGAGATATTCTGAAAAGTTTGTTAAGAACTATTGACAAGCTCATTAGATAACATTTGTAATACAAATTTGTTAAATTAGGTCATATGATATATGATTTGATTTTTTTGCAATTATGTTCTTTTAACTTTATATTCACTTTTTTTACCTTCCCACCACCAATTATTGAAATATCTAAATCCATTATTATAGGCTAAATATAAGTCAATTCTTTACCATATAACATTGTGATAGTTGAATAAAAGTAGCATTTTTATCTACCTAATAAATTAGCATTGATACACAAATATTGGGATTATTTCAACTTTAGTAGAATGATTTCATTGGGGACAGAGTTGTGAATTATTGTGGTTTGTGTATCAAAATTAGTTTCTTCATTAAAAAATTATATATTTTCAATGCTATGTATATAAGAGGAATTATTTGTTTGAGGGGCAGGGAAATGCAAGTATAATTTTCAATAAATCAACCAAAAAATAAGATTTTTTATCTGTTATTATTGAGAAAATAAATGAAAACAGTTTTCAGAGATACACATGAAAAGGTTGCATTTTATTTTTAGTGTTTTTTTAAAAAAATACAATATCTGTTGTAAAACATTTTTACAATAAATTTCATTTATGATATCAAAAGTTGCAGTGTGCAGTTTAGTATAGTAATAGAATATGGCACAAAAGCACAAAAGTTTTAGGATCCATTCTGAGCAGATGATCCCAATATTTCAAGACCATAATAAACTCATAGTGATCAGATATCTGAAAATAGATAACATCATATTTATGTGTATACACTACACATCACATACAAACCTGAAATAAGTATATAACTTAAATATTATATTTGAAGTTCTATAAACAATTATTAGAGGTTGCTCTAAAATTGTCATAGTAGTAAGGGAAATATCTGCACATTATAAGCTTATTGTAAAAATTTCATTGATTTTTCATGCACAGAGGGACTGAAGTGGAATGCAGAAGTATGTATCAACATGTACAAAAAAAACTGCCATATGAAGATTATCATATTGGAAAGCTAAGTGTTCCTGAAATAAGATTCATACCTAACATTTATGATGCACAAATATTCTGTGATCTGTCAGGAAACTATTTACACCTAAAGAAAAGATTTGGAAAATATAATGCCTATATTTTTGTCACACAAACATTTTGTGTTGCAATATGCAAACCATTTACACCTATAAAAAAAATTACGAAAAATAAAAAAGGGTATTAAAAAATTCACCTAAAAAATAAATAGAACTGAATTGGAAATAATGCTTAGTTTTACTTTTATTTCATAGGCATGCAGTTTTTTTAAATGAATTATTTTGTTAAAAAAAAAAAAAAAATTGAAAAACTTTGGAAATTTTTAGAGGAAAGTTGAATCCTTATTATTTTACATCCAGAACTTATTTCCTTGTTTTTGATAGATTTATTCTACTATTTAATTGCTATCGAAAAGTTTGAATATGTTCTTAAAAGAAAAGCACACTTCATACTAGAATGAATAATAGTTTTTTTTATCAATACAATTTTATGAAACGATTAATAATCTAGTCTCAGACAGTGAAGGCAAGCTGCAGAGGTTTTTAATGCTTCGTTCTGAAACAAAAATTGAATTTTACTAAGTGACTTAATGCATACTTCGGTTTTTTTTTTTACGTTCAGAAATGGAAGCAAATTTCTCAAACTGTGGTGACAAAGAAATTTATTATATTAATAATTTAATAAAACACAGCAGGGAAATAGAAAATAACCTAAATAATAAATCAATCTAAAATATTTTTTTTTGGTTCATAATTTCTCTTTTAAAGTTTTCATATCATTTTTAAATAAATATTAATAACAATATCAATATAATTGAAAGTGTGCTTGCGCGTACAGATAAATTTGCAAAAAAAGACTCATGCAATATTGAAATTATCAAAAGCTCTATCCTTAATCCATTTTAGTAAACTTTTAAAAATATTTTATTATATTTATGAATCATTTAAAGCAAAAAATATTCTAATCAAGCATCTAATCTGTCAAATATAGCTGTGCTTCTTAAAATAAAGGTTGCCCCCTTGAAAGATTATATAAAAAAAATTAGAGGTTCATAAAAATTGCAAAGTCATAAAGTAAATATTAATCACCTCTTTCAAAAAATAATAATAATTTAGTGCTATTATAATTTTGTAGATATATTTGCAGTCAGATGTATCGGTCAACATAACAAAAAGAAAAATATGAATGAAAATTCATTTGTTTCAAGTAAGAGTTACTATCAAATAAACGAGACTCTGTTATTGAAATGTAATTATATCAATGTTTTTTTGCACTGACAAAAGATCAATAACATTAAATATAACCCTAATATACCTGAGCCTTCATTTCAAAAGTAGATATTATACTCAAAACAAAAAAGAAATACAAATTTTACACTAAATTATGCCTATTCCGAAATACACTCAACTGTAGATTATTAGATTTTCTACTCATTAACTGACTCTAATGATTTTAATACAACTGAACATTCTTTTCAAAGGTAGATGTTATAATCAAAACAAAAGAGGAAATACAAATTTTATATTAAATTGTGCATATTCCAAAATACACTCAACTGTAGATTATTAAATTTTCTGTTCATTACTAATTATAATAATGTTAATAAACCATTTTTCTTAAATTTTTGTTTTCCTCTCATGTTTGTTGGGAACTATGTGTAATTTATTAAAGTTAAAAACTTGACTAAATATCTTTTCATATTCTAAAAGCATGTGTGATACTGTATGGATTATTTTGGTTTTTATTTTGTATGTGTTATTTTAACTTTACATTAATTTCACTCTTAATTGACTATAGTTAATTTAAAAACAACTTGGTTATAAACAATTAATTGTATAAAGAATTTGTGAACATGTTCTGGAATTGATATTATCTTTATTACTTGCATTGTATCAAAAGATCATGGGTAGTTAAAGTTTAAGACTTTCGGAAATAGAGTGCAATAATAAATACCTTGCCTTTGAAAACAATGAAAACAGAAAAGAGGTTAGAACTTTTGCAAAACATAATGCAGTATAAATTTTTTCATAATTTGCATATTTACATAATTTTCTTAATTTGAATAATTTTTTGATCATAATCCAAAAAGAATATCCTGCTGAGATAATTTTATCCTAAAAATTTTATTTTAAAATCATCATGTGAGTTACCACTCAGACTATAAAAAGGGGTTGTTCTCATATATGAGAGAGTACCCAAAATAACTGGAATTGGACTCTGAAGAGCAAGCACATTATAGTAATCACTTCCACCACTAGATGGCTTTAGTGAGGATTCCCTGCATCAGTCTGACAACCATCATCAACATAGGGTGAAACTGTGATACCATGGGATGAATATTCTTTTGGTAATTGCTTCTCAATTGCCGATGTTTGTGATGGCTGAAAAGTTAGAACAATGTAAAATTATATTTTCTGTTAAGAAGAATTGCAGGAAAAACAGTTGTAAAACTTGAAACAGCTTACAAAGCAATCTGCTCTAGGAAAAATGCTACTCTATGTGTGGTTTAATGGAAGGGTCATGTTAACCACATCCCAAAAAAGCATGGAAAGGAAAGTCCAATATCAAGAGGATGGTGATTTTTTAATGGAAATGACATTGTTCACTTAGAATTCCTTTGTAATAAGCAGACATTTTATCTACAAGTTCTAAAATATTTGTGTAAGACAGTAAAATGAAAATGTCCCAATTCCTGACAATGTCAGGATTGCATGTTTTACCACAACAATGTACTAGTGCACAAAACCTTGAATGTAAACAATTTTAAACTAAAACATGATTCAGTTTATCCTTCAGATGTATTTACCCAATTTTTCTCAGTGTCATTTCTACCTATTCTCTCAAATAAAAAAAGACCTCAAAAAGTGGTGTGATCTTAGAAGGCACCACATTACAAAAATATTAGGATTACCTTGGAAAAATGGAAAACATGTTTAGACTCATGAATTGTATCAAATAAACAGTACATTGAAGGTGATTCAATTTGTAATTACTAAAAATAAATACACAATTTTTATTGCAATATTCTGGAGTTTTTTGGGTATCTCTCCTCCCATTGCAGCTATTATTATTATGTGATTATTTGTATAGTAAGAAAACATGGACTTCTCACCATCATGCATCAACTAGCATGATGAGATTATTAGTTTTTACAACTTAGTTAAAATAAAAAAAAAACACTGTGTTTTCTTCTCAGTTGCATTATAGGTTATAAATAAAATATCAGGTGACAGTTAAAAGTGAGATGAATCTGTATATAAATAATCTCTTCTTTTTTACAATAGATATTTACAACCATAACAGACAAGAATAAAGAATGGCATTTATTTCAAGAAAACTATAAAGTCATTAATTAAGGCTACAATTGGAAGAAAGAAGTAGAGATAGCTAAGGAATTACAGATTGCAGATAAAAACTGCTGCTCACTGTTGATCTGTTATTTAGTGACTCAAAAGTACAAATCATTCTCAAGTAAATGAAAGTTTCATGAATTGTAAGAAAAACAATTTAATATTAAAAGAGATAGAAGCTAGAAGAATAGATGAAATATAATTGATTTAAAAGGTGGGCATGATTTCATTACTAAGGCACACATCCCAACAGCACAAGTAGAATTGAATTTATTATAAATACAAGGTGGAAAAACAACATTACTGCGATTGATGATATATCAAAGTGACAAGATTAGTTATTCAGCAAAATGAAAGATAACAAATGCAGATAATTCAGATTTATTCCCCAACAAGTTCTCATTGTCATGAAGAAGAAGATGTCTATATGGACGTACAAATGGCTTTTGATTAGAAAAAATAACATTTTAAAATTGTCATGGAAAACATTAACTGAAAATTAAAAGTATTTTGGTTAATTATTAAATATGGTGTTATAAATGAGAGAGGACACACATGTTGTTTACAGGGAAAAAATGTATATTTTTATTGCGAAAAATGCTAAATGAAAATGAACACAGAAGCATAAAAATGTTGGTATAGTAGAATTGGATTATAAGCCAATAAACATCACATGATCACCATTTTCTATACTGGCTTACAACTGTTATTAAAACTGGCAAATCTATCTATACATATTGCCACTCAGTGCAATCCAGAGTAATCAATGGATGCCAGAAGGCTTGTGCATAAAATCCCCATCTAGTGCCTACTCATCCAATATCCCCAGATTAGTTTCTGGCTTGTAGCCTTCATTAGTGAGGAGCCTTGGATCTGAGAGCACTGCACTTAGATCATAGGATCTAGTGCAACCTTCCAGCAGCCATCTTTTATCTCTATTTAGCTACAAAACTATGAGTCTTAAATTGAAAACATAATATTTTCAATCCAAGCTCATTAGCTTATATAGTCATGTAGGTCTGAACTCAGTTCAGTACCTATAAATTTTGGTGATTGGTTTTTTAATAAACATAGCTACCACTATCATATTAGGCAGGATTAGTTTTAAGCCAATAATCATCACATGATTAATATTTCGTATGTTTGCTTATAACTGTTATTAAACAGGAAAAACTCTCTGCCTGTGAGAATTGGATTATGTATAGAATAACAAAAATATGTATTTCAAGATTGTAATGTTCTAAATAGATTCACATCAGGGTAGAAAAGTAAAAACAACTAAAAAAAATCATTCCTAATCATTAAAAATACTTCATTGATGTGAAGTTAGAATTTGAAAATTGTTTTAAAATACAAAGAATTTGATGATTGTTTACATTTAACTAAAATTAGTAAGAAGATAACAGACACTTTATTAAGAAGTGGAAGAAAGATACCCACAACAAAAAGCAGCAATTTGCCAATACATTTTAGTCAGATGATAATTTATTAAGAAGAAAAGGAATATAAATATATATTAAAATGATCCAATAAAAAGAAATGAATATCCAAAGTTTTGCAATGTGCTATGAAAAAGTTTAATAATAATAATAACAACAACAACAACAACAACAATAATAATAATAATAATAATAATAATAATAATAATAATAATAATAATAATAATAATAATAATAATAATAATAATAATAATAATAATAATAATAATAATAATAATAATAATAATAATAATAATAATAATAATAATAATAATAATAATAATAATAATAATAATAATAATAATAATAATAATAATAATAATAATAATAATAATAATAATAATAATAATAATAATAATAATAATAATAATAATAATAATAATAATAATAATAATAATAATAATAATAATAATAATAATAAAAATCAGTTACAAATTTCCTGCAAGTAATTCACTTACTAAATAACAAGTTAACTAGCTTTGTTTTTTTATGCTTAAAAAGAATTCATAATCTTAATCTAATTCAAGATAATAATATGCCTTTAATCAGTTGATTATTACATTTTTTATTCAAACTTCCAATTGAAATCAAGTTACCTAATGATAATTTAAAAAAAAAAAGCCATTGCATGACCAGTGTTTTCCCACAATAATACCAACATAGAGTTTCAAAATCCAAAGGTCAGTTAGGCATAAGTTTATTTTTAACGTTATTGTAGCAATCTCTAATATTTGTTTAGTAATAAAAATTCGATTTCAAGTTCCCAGCAATTAGTTCATTTGCTCACAATTGAGTTAACAAGCCCTGGCTGTTTATGCTTATAAAGTAGTCAAAACTTTAGGCTAGAAAATAAAACTATATACTTTTTTCAATTACCAATCAGTTGATAACTGATTTCCAATTTTCTGTTCAAATCTTCAACTATCATCAAGTTACTAGGTAATTTCAAAAAAACATGTCACTTTTAATAGCAATACTGAGCCTAACTACTTGCCTAGAATTTTCCTGGACACTAGCCATGAATCTCACACTTAAATCATATAAAAAGCCTTACTTGGCCACCAACTCTAACACAGCCAGACCCAGAGTCAGAGACCAACCAACCACAAACTCTAACTCAACAGTTGCAACCAGTTCAAACATAGCTGTACTACCAACTTCCTATGGATATCAGGACACTCTACACATGGATCTCATTCTTAAACTTCATCAAAAGCCTTACCCAGCTCTTACTTCTAGCACACAGATCCAGAGTCTGACCAGCCTACCACAAAGTCCAACTTAACAATTGCAACCAATTCTAACATAGCTATGCCACCCCACTCCTCTGCAACACTCATCTATTCAAATACACCAGAAAATAGGCTTGGCAATCCCACCATGCTTCACACCAACACTCTCCTTAACCCACCTTGACAATGAAACCAAGAGAAAGCCTGGTAATCCAAAGAAGATACCCTAAAAATAAATATACTGACATTGATTTCACAACACCAGGCCAGACTTCATAGATAACTGCCACACTACCATGGAAATTTCTAGTCCTTGTCTATGTTACCAAGGCAACTCAACCACTTGGATTGCATCTGTAGATACAATAGTCCAGACCATGTAAAATTTTATGCAATCTTGGGTAAACCAATAAAACAACTTTTACATGTGTAAAACTACAACTACAGACTACCTATGTAACCACAGTAATCTAAGCTATGTAAAACCATTCTAACTAATCTATAGCATAAATAAACTTTTACATACATAAACCTACACCTATGGATTGCTGATGAAACCATGGCAATTCAAGCCAAGTAAAAACCCTTGTAACTAATCCACAGCATGACAATTTTTTTGTAATCTCATGTAAATCAATAAATCAACTTTTATATAGGTAAACCTATATCTATGGATTCCCCAA
Organism: Epiperipatus broadwayi; assembly: GCA_028023455.1. Classification (NCBI taxonomy): domain Eukaryota; kingdom Metazoa; phylum Onychophora; class Udeonychophora; order Euonychophora; family Peripatidae; genus Epiperipatus; species Epiperipatus broadwayi. The sequence goes on along the minus strand of JAQFVV010000007.1, from coordinate 14,047,173 downwards.
TGTAACCACAGCAATCCAAGTTATGTAAAACAATGTAACTAATTCACAGCATGTAAAATTCCTGCAATCCTGTGTAAAACAATAAATCCATTTTTATATATGTAAACCTACAACTACGGATTGACCATGTAAACACAGCAATCCAAGCTATGTAAACTCTTGTAACTGTTTAAGACAAATAAAGCTTATCGTTGAAACATCATCATCATCATCATCATCATTATCATCATCATAATAATAATAATGATGATGATAATGATGATGATGATGATGATAATAATAATAATAATAATAATAATTTAATTTAATACATTTAACAGATTTTTACATCCAAATAAAAATGCACAGTTAATCTAGTTCACAAAGTATTTGCAGAGTTTTTTGCACAGTAGTCTTAAATGTTCTATCATCTGTTTCAAATATATTAACATCATTAAAGTATTTATTGTACAATCCAGGTAATCTTACTAATGCTGAATTTTTTAATGTTTCACTTTTAAATTTTGGAATATTATATAAATTTTTTGATCTCGTATCCTTTATCTTTATCTTAAATGATAATGTTGTTTGGCAACTTCTCACATTTATTATACCTGATGTAATTTTTTTTAATACTTCATATCAGTATAGATTCATCTTTTGTAGAGTGCATTGTTGTCACATATTATTTCTGATTTAATGTATCTGAAAATTTTTTTATAAACCTTTTCCAGTGCTAATCTATTATTTAATTTACATGAGTTCCAGATCAAAGATCCATAATTTAAAATAGGTAAGACCAATGTATGAAACAAATACACACATGTACTTCTCTTAAATATTTTACAGTTTCTGAGAATTAAACCCATTATTTTATAACTTTTTGTAATAATATTTTGAATATTATTATTAAATGTTCCATTATTATTAAAAATAATACCTAAATCTTTATGATCTTCTTTTCTTGAAATACTTTTTGAGTTTAGTGTATAATTAAACAGACTTGTAGATGATTTTTTAGAAAATTATATGACCCAACATTTTTCAATGTTAATTTCCATATAATTTCCCACACACCAATCCTGAAATTTTTTGATATCAGACTGCAAAATCTTTTGATCATCAAACTTTTTAACAGTTTTATATTGTTTAATATCATCTGCAAAGTAGAGAATGTTAAAACCACTTACACACTGCTCTATATCTAAAGAATAAACTGAAAAAAGCAATGGTCCAAATATACTTCCTTGAGGCACTCCAGCATTAGTAAAATATGTGTATGATTTTGCAGACTCAAAAGATACAAAATTAGGTCTATTTCAGACAAAAGATACAAACCACTGCAAAAGTTCACAACTAAAATCAATCATGTGCAACTTACTAAATCAATCTAGAGTGATCTACTCGATCAAATGCTTTGCCTAAATCAAAATAAATAAATAAATAAATAATAATAATAATGATAATAATGATGATGATGATGATAATGATAATAATAACAATAATAATAATAATAATAATAGTAGTAGTAGTAGTAGTAATAATAATAATAATAATAATAATAGTAGTAGTAGTAGTAGTAGTAGTAGTAGTAGTAGTAGTAGTAGTAGTAGTAGTAGTAGTAGTAATAATAATAATAATAATAATAATAATAATAATAATAATAATAATAATAATAATAATAATAATAATAATAATAATAATAATAATAATAATAATAATAATAATAATAATAATAATAATAATAATAATAATAATAATAATAATAATAATAATAATAATAATAATAATAATAATAATAATAATAATAATAATAATAATAATAATAATTGTGAAATGGCAAGAAAAGCTAAAGAAGAAAATAAAAGATCCAAAACTAAAAAAAAAACAAATTCTTGGAATTGGTAGGAAACTTATTTCTGCCACAAGAAAAAGAGAAGGAACTATTGATAAAAAGAGAGAAGATATCATAAAATATGTGGAAAAGTTCTATAAAGATTTATAATGTAATATAAAACAAGATAACAATCTACACCTTCTAGTTATTACATCTTTTGGGACACCGTGCATTTTAAAAGTATTAAAACAGGCAGAACTCTCCATACAGTAGTGCCACTCTGTGCAAGCCAGAATAATCAATGGATACCAGAAGGCTTGTGCATAAAATCCCTATCTAGTGCCTACTCATCTAATATCCCTAGACTAATTTCTAGCTTGTGGTTTCTGGCTTGCATTGAGTGGCACTACTGTATGGAAAGTTTTGCCTGTTTTATTAACAGTTATGAGCATGCTTAAGAAATGGTGATCATGTGATGTTTAACATTTTAAAAGAAATCAAATATAAAGATAAATCTAAGAAGAAGGAAAAAGTTTCAGGTAATGATAAAATTATTATTGACATTTTAAAAGAAGTGGGTAAAAAAAAAAAGATAGGTATATCCTCAAATGGCTATTTAAATAATAAAAGTATATAAGGTGATTGGAAAAAAGCAGGAATGTTTTTGAAAAGTCATAAATAAAATTTAAAAAATTACAGACTTATCAATCTTCTATTTAGTTCTTTATAAAATTTTTGCCAAGATAATTACATCTCATCTACAGTAAACTTTGGATACTAACAGACCCAAATATCAAGATGGGTATAAATGGTTTTAATATAATAGATCATTACTGTGAAAAGTGATAGACACATTCAATAAACATAAATTGTCCTTATGTTTTAGATATATAGATTATGGAAAGGCATTTGATCTCATAAATATTTTTATAAAGATTAAAGCATTGGACATATCCAGGATATTACTATACTCTGAAACATATTTATCAGAAATGTATTAGCAAAAATTACATTACATTCTAAGATTATAACCAATGAGAAATGTGAATGGCAAGGCGATTGTTTATCTCCAAAATGTTTACAACATTTTTATAAGAAGTATTTTGATGATTAGAGTAAAAGTAAGTAGAGATTATTTAAATTATATAAATTAGACAGAACATATTGTTATTTTTACAAATAATATTTCATATACCATTTCCAATCTTTTTATATACTTAACAATAGTATTTTTTATGCCAAAACATTAGTCTTATAGTTTTGATTGTTCTGCAGGTATCATCAAAAAGAACTTTGAGGATGACTTCAGGACAGTTGATACTTTAAGAGTAAATTTTTGGTCTAATAAATAGTATTGTTAAGTGTATAAGAAGATTGGAAATGATATAATATGTAAATATAGAAATGAATACATAAGAAAAGGATGAAGAAGAAGAAAATTGTATTATCTTCAAGAAATGTTGCAAGAATTATCAGATTAAAATTTTTTAAAAAGCAGGATTAAAATTAATACTCCAGAGACTGAAATAATGTCTAATGGATTTCTTCAGTGAAAAAAAAAAGACTTATAACCATGAATTAGAAGAAATTAACAGCTAATACCTTCATTAGATAATTAACAGTGTCAGAAGCATAATGGATAAAATTAAACATAGTATTAAACTTGGATATAATATTTTTTTATAACTTAATATTAAAAGATGTGCCTGTGTATTTGTAAAACAAGTTTTAAATATGTGTTTTAGTAGGTTTTACTTATAGGTGTGACATTGAGGTCACTTAATGAAGTGTGAAGAGATGTATGGTAGGGGTAACAAGAAAAAATCAAAAACAAAATACATGGGTGAGAAACAGACAGGTATTACTGTCATGATTGAAACAATTACGGGACTGAAGTGGTGCTAATCTGGAAATATTGATAGATGTAAATATTTAGACTGTTGAAGTTTTGAAAGGAATATCTAGAGATTGTAAAAGACTTAAAAAGAGACTACATATAGAATGGATGGGTGAATTAAGAAAGTTTTTTGGTATGTTGTAAAAAGAAAAACTAGGGATCAAAGTTACTGCATTAAACCTCATCCAGATGTGAATCAGTAATTGTTGAAGATATTGATGATGACTACAAGTGATTATACAAATAGTTTTATGGGGAGCAATTGATTCAGTTACGTGATGCTGAAAAAAGTTAATTTGCAAGTATGAAAGTTTCTGAACTCATAACTTTGACACATCTACTTTAAATATGTACATTATTTTGTATTACTAATTATCCATTAGGTTAGAGATTATCATAACATCCATATCCCAGATACAAACTTTAAACTCAATTAAATATTGATATGCATGCTCTTTATAAAATATAATCACAAGATTTCATTAATCCATCTTTTTTAACTGAAAAACTCCATTTTTTTTTTTTTTAGGATAAATCTTGTAATCAATTTTTAACATGCTTTTATCAAATGGATTTCTTTCAAATTCATGACAATGCAATATAAAAGTGAAATATTTCCAGTTTATCCACTTGTTTGTTTAGTGTAATGGGTTTGTGGGCTGAATTTCACACACCTTGATGTCAGTTCAGTGTCTATTGGGTGATATTTACAAAAGAGGGGTATATATTTAAAAAAAGAGTTACACTAATAAGGTGTTACTATAAATTAAAGTAGTAATAAAAAACAAATCTTAATTTCTCTGGATTGTAAAAAATTATTTTTGTAAAATGTTTTTTCCATAAACGAAATAACGATTTTTAATATGCACAAATTTCATTTTGAATATTACCCAGAATGCAGCATTGTTTTTATTCTTCATCTTAAATAAGAATAATTATAAGAAATATATGGATTGTAAAATGTTAAAAATAATATACATATATATATAATATTTTGTAATAAACTCTTTTACTCATCAAACTCTTTTACTCATCATATGAATATTAAAAAGTTAAAAATAATATATGTAAATATATTTTATAATAATTAATCTTATTTCCTGTGCACTAAAAAGTCAAAAGTTAATTTTTTAATCACAATTGGTGTTTTTATATTTATTTTGCTGAGTCATTTACTTTTATATCTAATGATTGAATTAATTAATTTATGGACTCCATGCTTTTATTTCAAGTTAAATATAAAAATCAATTGCCATTGATGAAAATAATTGTTTTGACTTTTAAACACACAGTAAAAAAAGTGTTCATTATAAAATATTACATATATATATTATCTTTTTTAGATATTTTTAAAATTTTTCTCCTATTCCTGAAACATGAATAAAGATATTTGGAAAAGTTAAAAAATCCCCATGATGTGTGGAATAGTGACAATTTTAATGTATATGATTTTAATTCTGATTTAAGTTTGAAAAAGTTGTATTACTTATCCATTTCGCTTTGTGTCTGATTGTTTTTCATCATTATTGCACATTTTTTTCTAATTTATTTTACTTTTTAATAAACTTTTTAAAATTATCTAATACTTTTTTATTTGCCTGACTTTCTTTTCTTTCTTTGCAATATATTTTAAATCCTTTCAGTAATATTTGCATCTTTAATTATTTCATATAGTCAATTTCAATTTTTTTTTTAGAAATTTGTATATATTTCCAACTCTTGACTATTTATAATTTTTATTTTGTATCTCATTTTTATCATTTTCATTCATATTTAAAATGTTTTGACTATTTATAAAAATCAATATTTGTTTGTAGTGTTTTTTTTAAGGAAATAAAAAAGTAATTATTTATTATTATTTTTGATTAGCATTAAAAAACGTTATCATACAATTATTTACACAAGTCAAAAATTAATCATCATTAGATTTTTTTAGCTAATACATTAATAAATACAAGTATTTCATTTGGAAATGGTGCTGGTAGGTATCTTTGCTTTTCTTTCACCCTTTTGTGCCTTAATTATAGCTCTATTTTTCTGATTTTGCTTTCATTTTGATTGTAGAAATTGAAACTAAAATATAACAATTTATTAATTTAAAAAAATCTGCAGATGTCAGAAGTTTACTGATAAAAGAAAGTATAAAGGATTCAATCTCTACTAGAAAGTCAATAATAAGTAGAAACCCATTGCAAGATTAAAAATATTTGATGATTTTTCAAAATATTTGTATAATAATTATTTAAAATCAAAAGTATGCATTATTATATTTTAACATTAAATAAATGTTTTCTTTTTAAAAATACTTGTTTAAAAAATTATTCATAATGATAAATAAATAGGAATTATAATGATTTGTTTAAGTGTAGTAGTATAGAACTTGCATGATATTTTAATAATTATATATATAATTTTAATTTTTAGAACAGAATTTCATAGATTTATGATGACTAAATACAAATTTATTTGCATTTTACAAATAAAGTTCAGTCAATAAAGATTTTATTTTTTCTACCAATGCTTTCGTAATCAGCTAATAAGAAAAAAAGTATTGTTCTTGTTATGTTGTTTCACTTCATTATTATACTTTCTATATTTGCAAAATGCTTCATTTGTAAACTTATATTTCTAACAAATCAAGTTCAATTTATTGAATCCTAATATAAAATGAGATTAATATTAATTAAACATTGACAAAGTTATCATAAGGTCATATGATAGAAACTGTCAATTGTTAGAAAGTTAAATGCTTTTAGAAAAAGTCAAACTTTATTTACACTTTTCAATTATGTTCCATTGTTATTACTAGAACACAGGTTTGAATATAACACAATATTTTAAGTGGTATTGAGTTTTTTCTATTCTTTAGGAGTTGTTACATGTTCAAATAAAAATCTAAATTTAAATAACTATGGTACAAAAATGGCCTTTATCCAGATCCAACTGTAAAGTTAATTGGATTTTCTCTTTCTAGTTGTAACTGATATCTCATCAACATATTCAGGACATCACAATGACCACTGATCTCATCTACTTATAAATAAAATTTAGCAAGTACTAACCTTTTATGACCTGTGCAGATGTAGAAATATAGAAACTGAGAAATACACAGTTAATGACTGTTAAACCTGTGGAACCAGTGACAGAATTGGAAAGTGTACTATAGTTCATCAATGATTCTATTTCCTAATAAGAATTCCTTTAGGTTACTGAATAATACTTTTGCTAAAGAATGTCATCTAAAAAAATCCATAAGCCAAATAAATATATACATGTAAATATTTTTAATAGATATTATTCATAAAAAGATAATGGCTTTATTGCTTGGGAACTTGTAAGAAATTAGAGTGGCAGAATTAATCATGGTACATCCTGATCCCAGGTTGGACATTCTACCAATTGTTTAAAAATGGGCAAGGTTGGGTGCAGTTTGGTGCTGTTGGTAGAGCATCTGATTTGGGATTGGAAGGTTCCCAGAATGATTCTGGTACTCACAGATCTGACACTTGAACTTTGAATTCCCATGCAATAAAGCCATTAGCACTTTTTGTTACTCATATAATTTATATTAACTAATGGGTGGCTGAAGAGGTGGAAGGTGGAATATATTGAACTGTCAACTGATGATTGCTGGTTCAGCAAAATGTACATATATTGGAGATTATTTACCTTTTTCACTTGTGTTGGGTCATGTGTATCAGTTGTACATGTTAGAGTGGAAAGTTAAAAAGAGCTTGAAAGTCTGACTTAATATAGTGGAAAAGAGCATGAAAGTCTGAGTTCAAACCTCCTACATTATAACTAATACAGCAGACAGTTTTATGATTACAAAGCATCTTTTATCAAATGACTCATAAACAAAAACATAAGCTCTTGAATTTTATTTTTCATAAATTTGCTGCAGTGTGATACACTATAAAACAGTGATCCTTATTTTAGTATGAACATTACTTTAAAAGATCAGTGTAATAGTTAGTTACTCAAGAGGTCATATGACACTCATAACTCTACTGTCAGGTCAATCCAATAGCCACATTCAACTGACTGATTTAAGATTTATTACATTTTCAAATTAGATTCAATCAAGAACATCATGTGATCTTTTATATGATTAATCATATGCTCAAAAGAGTAATTATCTTGACTTTATCCTAAGGCAAGCACTTTAACATCTGGTGCCCTGGAATCTTATCATAGAATCTGCCATTTCACTACTGCACTAAATTTTACTTGGCACAAAATTATGTATATTATTAGGTACTTGGAAGGTAAGGTGACATTTGTAAGGCAATATGGAAGAATGAGTATAGCAGTTATGTTATTGTGTAATTTGAGATTTTGGGAGGCTTTCTTACGTTCATCATTCACTAATCATTTAACAAAACTGGTTATGACCAATGCATTTATGAAATCTGTGAATACATTCATTGGATTGTAGGAGCAAGAATAGGTTGATTATTTTTTCCATGCAGCAAATTAATACTACTTTAAAACAAAAAAAGAAATTATGAGCTGTATAGTAGAATGCTCTATTAATTTAACGAGATGAGGTCTGTATAGCAACAGAAGCAACATATAAAAATAATAAGAAAATTCACGTGTATATTTTAATTACTTTTCATAATACGGTGAAGTTATAAATCCATGTCCCACCTTTAATTACCAATAAGTTAGATGTTACAATGAGGGTTAAGTGGAAATTGGGGACTATCTCCCAAATGATGTAAGTTAATAATTTGTGTTACATAACCCTGCAAAAAATGATCATGTGCACACATACTCAAGAATAATATATATTTTTCTTTTCGTCCCATTATCAATCAATCGCAATAGTTGACTTAAGAAGAAACGATTCCATTATTTATTACTAATGTACAGATATGGGAATATCGCGAGAATGATCAATTAACCAGAAGCCATATATATATATTTTAAAAGTTCGCTAACTTAGCATTCCACATTAAATTGCAATTAAATAATTTTTTCTCCCCTCCCCCGCCTGTTCCTATTTTTTTTTCTCATCGGTGAAGAAAATACCTAATGTACTGAAGGTGCCTCTGGTTGTCAGAAGTCTATTTTTAGCTTTCAAGTGGTTGTAGTTACTCCAGTGAGCCTGTGAAACTGAAGTCTCGGCTGCCCTCCAGGTCAACCCAGTCATCAATATTTTAAGAAATTTTCATACTTAGGCTTAAATCTTTACATCTGCGGATTCGTGATTTGACATATGAGAGAAGCCGGCGTAGCATACTTATAAAGAATAGGAAGAATACTAATAGAAAATCGCAGAAAACTAAACTGAGTAAAAACAAACTAAATTTATTGCTTACTTAAAAAATGTTAGAATGTTCTTGACAGAAAGTGTCTTTAAACAAATGAACAATTTGTGAATTTCATTTTTATTTTACTTAAGGGAAATAAAAATTCCATATAAATAATGTTTTACATTTATTCTGAAATAAATAATATATTACATTAAATTTTATGTTTTCCGCTTGAAATAAAACATACACAGAAAATAAAAGAAAGGTTGAGTTTAATAAAATGTTTTATTAAATTTAAACTAACTTATATATTACATATTAGATGTCATCGAGTCGGAGTCGATTCCTGGCGATCATTGTATTTATTTATAAATTTTTCAACATAATATAGAAGGTAGTTTGCGGTTGCTTCATTTTACGAGATATGGTGCCAGACCCTGGACCTCAAGGTCCATGGATCTTAGTCCAGATCTATAATTTCCAGTGCTCGAACTTTTCATAAACTACTGAGCATAGGATATCGGAAGTAGTTTGTTATGGCATTCTTTCATGCAGTTGAACATATCCTGCATAATTTGGTATAGTGATAAAATGCTAGACGCCTGGCTTCAAGGTCAATGAAATAGAATCCAGATGTGTCACTTTTAATGACTGAACTTCTTAAGAATTCCCAAGCAATAAATTTTTTGATTACACTTTTGTTTTTATTTTGCAGATGGAAATAATGATTTGGTGTTAATATAGTTATGATTATTTCTATAACAATTTTACTTTTCTTTTACTATGTAATTCTATGACAAACATTTATTTGCTTCCAAAGAAAAGATTAATTGATTTAAATTTTAAATCATAATTAGATGAGTAATGCTTTCAACTTAAAAGATTGTATTTGTGGTGTTCAAACTCAGCAGCTGACACTATAATTAAAAAAAAAATGTAAAAAAAGGTAGTTAATGTAAATTAACAAATTTACATAGTAAGTACTTTTTATTAAGTTATTATGTTCTTTCAATAATAGTGTCACCTCCTGAGTTTGAACACCACAAACATAACATTCTAGTGAAAATATTGTTCAGCTAATTATTATTTAAAATTTAAATAAATTAAACTTTTCTTTGCAAGCAAATAAAATCTTATTATAGAATAGTTGTGATGAATTATTTATTTCTAGATATAGATATTAAAATATAAACAAATCTAGTAGAAGAAATATTAAAATAAAAATTATAAAATAGTGAAATATATACATGTTTACTCTTGGACTTTTGTGAAATATATACTATTTTTAAAAATACATGTTAAAAAATTCAAAGCAATGATAAAAAAGCTAGAATCCATAAATTCTGTCAAATGCAACAATATTAGACTTTAGTAGTATTCAAATAATTATAAATAAAACTTCAAAGTTTAGAATAAAATTTTATAGCTTTATCATGACCTTATAATTAATTATTCACTCATATTTAAAAAATAAAATACATTCAACAAAGTGTTTGTTAATTTTTTTCAATAACATTTGACAAACAGCCAATAAGAAGCAAGTAATTGTTTTCCTAATACATTTCACTTTCCAAGTTATTTCAATATTTGGAAAGTTTCAAAGATGATTTTTAAGTATGCTTTTCATTTGTAAACTTGTATTTCTAATAAATCAAATAAAATTTATTGAATCATAATATTTAGTAGAGGTTGTAAGATTAAAACTAAATGTTGTATTATTATTTGAAATTACCACTAAGGAAATAATCAAAAACTTTGACATGTAGAAGACACAAATCATGAGAAATACTTTCTCCTATATTTGACATATGATTTGTAGCTATTTACAAGGCTATAATATTCTTTTTTTTTTGCATTTTCATATACATACATGGAATATATATTAAGGCCATAACCTTAAGACTATGCAACTAAATGCAACAATGGATATCTGCAAATCTTATCACAAGATTAACAACTTTAAGAAAAATGAAATAGACTATGGCTTTAAAAATATGTAACCGTAAAAATATGAAATCCATTTACTGCCTAATTATGATTAAATATGCAAACCACAGTTATAATTCACAAATTTCTATAAATATATTTTTATAAATTTGCAAACAATATTATTTTTTTTATATCAATGATAATTTATTACTAAATAAATAATAGTCCATTTTAATTTAAATAATATAAGTTAGACATTGATATTTCAAAGAGGTAAAATTTTACATTCCTATGATATTTATAAAGTATTCATCAAATCAGCTTACAGTTTAAAAATGATTAAGTTATGAATTCTAGGTAATTTTAATAAGTATGAAATAAATTAAAATTATTAAATATGTAGCCAATGTTTGATTTATTTACCACATAATAGCTTGATGTTGGATGAAGATGGATTTTTCTTTATTTAAATTATATATTAACATTGATATGAAATGTTGGCATTGTTTATAGGTTTATTAAAAGGACTCTACATGGATCTCATTTGTGATTTGTTATTATTCTATGTATGTTCAAACTTAGTTGTTCTGTGAATGGATTATGCAAAGTGTGTCCCAGTTAATAGGTGAATGGTTCCCTTTTAAATCAATCAAGGAATTTCTTATGTAGTAAACTAATTTACCTAATCAACACAAACATTTTAAGTTGGTAGTATATCTGGATTATAAATTATAATATGAAATGTGTCAGTATGTTTTGTACCTCTGCTTATCATATTTGATGTTTTCCCTGTCATCATGAAATATTAAAAACCATTTGGAAATTTTTTGCTCAATTTCAAAATACAGTTTGAATTATTTTAAATGTTTCAGTATCAGGTTTTTCAAATTTAAGACAAAATTCAATGTTAACATATGGTTGTATCATAGATTATGTTATAAGACACATTGACACATTTTATGCTGTTGCACAAGAGTAGGCACACTAGAGGTTTATAACTGTCATCACCAGTAACTATTGATGTTATTTATGTCCTGAAAATTTTGTAAAATCCCATGGTAAAATCATAAAAAACAATATAGATTATCTTTAAGTCACTAGATGCTACTATAGAGGTCACAATAGTCAAATAACCTCTTTATCAAATTAGACATTTTACAATACTTTATAGACAGTTTTTAAGATGAATTTGAGCATATTTTCATGGGAGAGATAAACCATATGTACATTATAAAGATTATCTAAAAGATGTGATAAAGAAATGCAATGTTGATGGTTTTTATTGGTAAGATATGGTCAAGAATAAAATGCACTGGAAAGTTACAATTAAATCTAATAGTTGCTGCAGAAACATAAAAAGACAGCAACATAAAATATCAAATAAAGTTAATAATGGATTAGCAAGTCTTCTATGTGGATGTATTTGTGGTTTTAGATCTTGTATTATCTCTTGAAATCCAGTTTATGATTTCAAACATTCATCTATTATCATCTTTTTTAGTAATGCATCCAACTCATTTCTAGATGATAATAGATGGACAGTAGAAGATGTAAAAGATTTAGAAAGGGACCACTTGTGAGATGGACATGACAAAATAAGAATGTTGCTGATGTGATGCAGAGAAAAGATGGTAGAAATTGGAGAAACTGGATTAAATTAGGAGAGACCATCATCCTGATATGTATTAATAATGTTTAAAAATGATGATAATGATTTGTGGCTCATACATTGGTTTGATGATGATTGAAAACTTCATCTCTAATATAATGTTGTGTTGTTATTTTATTTTATCTTTTAGTCTTCTTTTTTCCATTGAAATGAACCAGATTTTCGTGTGAATGACCAGCTGTTGATATAAATTGCTAAAAAAAAAAATTTCCACAAATAAGTAAATAAATTACTTTATTGAAATGCTATATTTGTTAAAAATACTGCGCAATTTCTAAATAATGATAAAAAAAAATAGTAAGCATCAATAAGAATAAAATTCTTATAATTACAAAGCATATATATATATATATATTAAACGTATTTTATTAAAAATGTAACATTGCAATAAAATAGCACGTTTAAAGAGGTACAAACCAAAGCAGAGAAATACCATATCACTGGTTTTTAAATTAATATTACAATAAAAATAAGTTTGATAACTGTATTTTCTGGATGTGAAACTGATAGAGAGAAAAAAGAAAAAAGGTGAACAGATAGAAAAAAAAATATAAAGAGGAGGAATAAAAGAGAAGAGACAAAGTGGAGAAGGCAAAAAGGAAAAAAAAAGGGAAAATGAGAAACAGGAAATAAATTTATATTATCTTTGTTGCATTTATTTGCATATTTCTGCTTTTTTATAAAGATAAGTAATTTCATGATATATTTCTGTTATGGTTATTACAACATATAAATTTATATTCAAATATTTAACATATATAGACTTTCAACCTCCCTATACTTATCAATCCATCTTATGTTGCAGAGTGGAGAAGATTGAAGCATGCCCATTCAAGTTTGAAGATTTGCTATCTTAATATAAACTGGGCACTGATTGTACGTATACAAGTGAGGGAGATTATCTGGACCAACTGATGAGTGCTTGTTCAGCACGAAATACATATATTAGAAATCATGCAACTTTTTCACATGAATATGGTAATGTGCTTACGTTGTATACGATGGACTGGATAGGTATAGGGAGCTTAAAAGTCTGAGTTCAACTATTTTATAATTGTATTAAGTTTAGTATAGACAATATACATATATTTAAATATTATATATATATATATATAATCCCTATGATATTTAGTGCAGCGGTAGACGTGCCAGATTAAGAAGTATAAGATCCTTGGATCATATCCAATGCTGAAATTGTGAAGCTAATAAAACCATTTGATTATTACTATAAACCATTTTAATTATATATATATATATTAGTTAGTTTTCAAAATTTAAATATAAAAAGTATAATAAATTACCAAATATTTTTTAATACATTAATATTTGATAAATCTCTGAAAAGTTTCTTTCTAATATTCCCAAATGGTCTTAATCTCACATCAATACATAAAATATTTTGGAGTAATCATTCTAAAATGCAAATTTTATCAAATTATGCTGGGTTAGATTAAAATGTATATTTTCCTCTTCTCGTTTAATCTTAAAATATTCACTTCGGCATTTTATTTGTTTTAGCATACGATAATTACTTTTTAATTCATATGGCTCACATATTGCAGATTTTTATATTTCTTATAATAAATTATATATAAACTTTGATTTAAATAGTACATTTCTTTTAGAATTACTGCCGAAATCAAATGCGATTTACTTAATATCACCGTTTATTTAACCCCCTCTCCTCAGATAGCTTAACTATTATTAAAACATCTAATGAAACTTGTGCTCAAGAAATAGATTCACTAATGAATCTACTAAATCTCTCAGCTCTACTTTTGAAACCATAGATTTGACAGTCAATCTATTTGCTTCATGATTTGTAATTGTCCATATCTACATAGATCAGTGATTGTTCTTTTCTATATATGAGGAAGACAAGCATAATGGCTGAGTTGTCCTAAATCTCTTAATAAGAAGCCAGTGAAATCTTGAAAGATGGAGTACTTCAATTATCACATGGTACCAGGCATTTGAAAGTAATTAACTATTTGGCTAACAATATGTGTCTTTCCACATTTTCATAAATAAGAGACCATGAAATTCCATTTATAAATCAGAGAGCACACAGATCATGACTTGCCTTGAATCTATTAATAAAATTCCATTTATATGTAAGATTTATTTCATCTAATTTTATTGATGGATCTGGAAAAAAACATATTTGTTTGGAATTTTATAAGACCATTTTTTGTCACAATTTTTCAGTTGTAGATTATTGATTGAAAATTCAGAAAGAGGATCTTTATTTGAGACAAGTCTTAAATATGGAAAGTATATATTGAGTCATTATCAAGTCTGACCTGTTTAACATTAATTATATTTTCTGGGAAATACTTTCTTTTCTCATATATGGTGTAAATGAAAAAGCAGGAAGTCATTGCAAAAAGTAGACCTGAAATTGCTATTATTATCTTTATGATGGTAATATTTTAATTGAGTGTCCAGTAGTTTATAGTGTGGACTTTTTTTTCAACAAGAACAAAAGAGTCACCAAACGTTTATACCAATACTTAAAAAAACAAGTTACTCATATAGTACATGTTGTCAGATGTCTTTCCAAGAAGGTTATTCCTATAATTTAATTTTGATTTAACCTTAAATAAACAATTAAAATAAGGTATGATCCAAAGTTCTTTCCAAATGACATGGGATAGGATTGCACTCCATTCTATTATTACTGAAGTTTTATTCAAATTAGGAGATTTTGTGTTTAGATAAAAAATTGGGCATACTGCCCTCATTGGATTAAGAAAGAGGCTCAAATCTTTTTTAAAAAAATCTTTTCATATCCTTATTGAGACTTTTCTATTTCAAGAAAGAATCTTATAAGTCAAAATGGTGTCATCAGAAAAGACAATTTTTTTTTTGCATTATTTTTGGAAAGTCGCTAATGAACATAATAAATAAAGTAAGTAGAGAGAATGAACCATGTAATAGACCATTCTGTAAATATTTGTATCTGGTAGAATTATAATTTAGTTACATTTCCATACTTTATTAGAGATAATTTTATCAGGTAAATTTTCTTGCATTCAATAATTTAAAAAGAACTTTTAGAAAAAAATTATTTTTGCAAACAAAATTATAAGCAGAGATTATACCAATAAAAGTAGAATAACTTTTAATTTATTTTGAAAGCCATTTATAGTGTGATTTACTAAAAATAAAACTTATTCAAAGTATGTTCTTCCCATCGAAATCCAGCTTGATAAATATGCAGATGACTTAATTACACACAAAATTATTGTGGATATGATTTTTTCAAAAAGCTTTTATGGAATCCATAATTATAACTTATGGGTGATAATTGTTTGGATTATTGCTGGCTTTATGTCGTATTCCCATAAATATATTTTAGTATGTTATGTTAATGCATGAAGTAACTCCTACAGCAAACAATATCTTAGCACTACTAATACTGATGTGTTATCATTTTAACACAATTTATTCTAGTATCTCAATAAAGCTTTATTATAAATGTTAACAAAACCATACCTTGTTTAAATACAGACACATACTGTATGTTTTCAGCTGATAAAAGGATTTATATATTTATCACACAGTAATATTCACTAAATGAGTGATACTTTACTTGTCTTTGACTTTAGTTTTGTGCAATTAGATGCCCAATTAACACAGTTCACTCTAGTACCCATGTTTAAAACTGCATCTAATGATTCAATATGCTGTGCATTCTTGTATTTTTCAATTTAATATAATGGTAATAAATAATTAACTTATCATCTGTAAAGTTGAGAGATGATAAACCAGCAGACTCTAGAGTTCAAAGTCCATGAATTCCAGATTAGCTCTGTTTTTTCTCATGCTTGCATTTTTTTATGATTTTCTGAGCAATACAAACTTTGAGTATTATTGTTTCTGCATGGTTTTATGTAGTAGAGAAGATTTTAAATCTAGTACTTAAGATCCATGGATTAGAACTCATTTCTGCCATTTGCTGCTTCAAATTTCTTACAAACTCCAGAAAAACAATTTTTTGAACAATTTAAACCATTTTGATTATTTTTGTACAGGTGCACTAAATTCTCAGAAAGGCATATGGTGTTCTAACATCTGGAAAGCTAGATTAATCTTCAAAACAAAAGTTTTAAGCACATCTGCTAATCTGCCAATGTGCACAGCAATGCATAACAGTATAAAGAATGAAGTAACACTTTGCTAATATAAATGTAACTGTTGTTTCCTATCTATATTTGATTTCTCAAGTAATTAACTATACAATTTGTTTTACTTTCCTACTATTATAAAATAGTTACTACTTTTATGTCATTAATACATAGACCATAACATAATGGATTAGTTATTTTTTTGAGTGGAGTTTATCTTTGTGCGTGTGGGTATTTGATTTTAATTACAAATTTTTATAAATTTAAATTGATTGTTTTAAATATAATGAAACATAATTTTCAGCTTAATATTCACAAATCTAAAAGTCCAGATATGATTTCCATGCTAGTGCTATTGCTCTCTAGGCCAGAAACACCCCCAAAAAACAGAAGAGAACATACCACTCAACTCACTAAAAAGTGTGTTTGTAGAAACTAAAGTTTAAATAAAGTCTGAATTTTTCTAGAAACATTTAATAAATAATATTACGAGATGAAAATAGTCCAATATATAATTACTATCAAAATGCCTTCATCGCAAACATTCAGACAAATATTGAACTTTTATTACTTCCTATTTCTGTAATTTGGTAAAATACTGTGTCTTTACAAATTTATAATAAACAAGATTGAACATGTGACTCTACAACATCTTTATTATTTTCTAAAATGAACTATAACAATTAATGAAGCGCCTACAATTTCAATATCACAATGAAATGACTATTAACAATTTTATCAAGTTGATTATTATATATCTTACTCAGACAATTGAAATCTTAAAATGGCTTCCAAAAGATTGTAAAAGACCCAAAAAGAGACCACATGTGAGATGTATGGATGAAATAAGAAAATGTGCAGGGGTGATGTGGAGAAGAGAAGCTAAAAACCAGTGAATTCTGATGGATTGAACTTGGAGAGACCTTTATCCTGCAGTGGATTGATAGTGGTTGATGATGATATCTTACTTGCTTATAACTTGCATAAAACTATTGCTTATAATAATAGTTTTATACTTTGTCCTTTTTACTGCCTAATTTCTTTACGTTGACTACCATTGATAGTTATCAGATTGTTATTGCAATACTTATAGTGCAGTACATTGGAAATGAAGTTAAACTCAAAGCATTAATGGATTTTGAGTGAATATATCATTTTGGATACTTAAATATCTCATATTCATTCAAACAATAAACCATTCAATTATTTTTAACAAAATAAAATATGTAACAAAAATATAAATATAAAAGTATTAATTGTGAAGGATTAATTACATTTTTTATCCGTTATAATTCTTAATTAAATTAATATTACCTCAAGAGAACAGCTTATACTAATATTTCAAAGTAAAACAAAATCCACTCTCTATACTCATGCCATCTATTGCAAGCTAAAAACATAGTGAGATATTGCTCTTTTAATTCCCATCCTCAGACTGGATTCTGACTCTTGCTGTTATCAATGATGCTTGGGATTTAAATCTAGAAGTAATGTATCTAGAAACCACCTTTGACTCCAGTCTTTGAATGACAATCTCAAATTTAAATCAGCATAGATTTTTGAAATCAAGTCAGATGTATACAATTGTTCAAATAGTTTCATTTACATTCAGAATTGTATTTACAGCATGACAAAATCATATAATGTTTTAAACACATTGGGAGTTAATAACAATCTGAAGCCAAACAAATAATTAATTTAAATAAGCACAATCACAGGTATTCAATGTGAAAACTCTTCTTAATATAAAATACTAATCCAGATGCATTTAAGCTATAATATATAAAAATTTTAGGCATAAATCTTTTTATTTTATGAATTTTTTATTTATATAAACTGTATTTTATTTCATCCTTACTAGGAAAGATGATTTTCACTAAATTATTTAATTTCATGTCAGGCTTTATCCATTAATTATCAGCAATAATAAAAATAATATTCCTCCATCACAAACAACAATAACAATAATACCACCAAACATCATATGATCACCATTTCTTATGCTGGCTCATAACTGTTCTTAAAACAGGCAAAACTCTCCATATAGTAGTGCCACTCATTGCAAGCCAGAGTAATCAATGATAGGGATTTTATGCACAAGCTTTCTGGCATCCAGTGATTACTCTAGCTGCACTAAGTGGCATTACTGTATGGAGAGTTTTGCCTGTTTTAATAACAATAATAACAATCAATTTGTCAAAATTTTGATATTCAATCTTCAAAAGTGAAATTTTGGATTTAAAACCAGAGTCCTTTAGCTATCAATATCTTTATATCACCATTGCATTAAACTTTGAATTTTTTAGATAGAAATTTTAAATTATACAACTGTCTTGGGATAAATTTATAATAAACTCCTTTATTTATCTATTATTATAATAACATAATTTCATTTATTTAAATAGAAAATATTTTCATCTTTTTACATATGCACTGTATTAATTTATATAAGATCAACAAAGCTGTGTTCAGTACAGGAAAACTCTTAAACCCAAACACAAGATAGAAGCTTTATAAAGATAAGAATGACCATCTTATCTTTAACCTAAACTCTAATTTATTTATGCTAATCTGAAGCATCGTGGTTTGAGAGGGTGAAGATGTTACTCTGTTCACTTCTATATCCATTAGTTTTTTTCATATAGTAATATATGCAAAATCTTTCGATTTACTATGAGTCAATTTTAAGAGTTAATTTTATTTAGCAAATTTTTAAGTGCAAAATTATAAATTCTGATGCACATATGTTAAATAAAAGATGAAATTTCTATGAAATGTTTACAAAGATTCATTTCATGTTTATAAATAGTTAAATTTAGTATAATTCATACTATTTTCTTTTTCAATACAATCTTAACAGATTAATTAACAATGTTAAATATAATCTGCCACTGAAGGACATGCCACAGATTATATAAAAAATCCAATGCAGAAGCACTGTCTGTCCAAGTGTATATTATGGGAAATTGAGAGCAAATGTCACCACAAATGTCACCCAACAGTGATATCTATATAAGCTTTCAGAAAATAATCTCAAATATATCCATCTCCTGGGAACATGAATAAAAATTCAGTCATGCCTTTAATCCAAGGAACATCAATCTACTATGCATGGAATAAAATGTCAGAAAGAGGAAAGTTAAGGAGGCATGGTTTATCACTAACCACAACCATATCATAAATAATAATAAAAATATTATTCAATTTTCAAACAAATGGAGTATTTAAAATTTAATTTAAATAATTATCACAGTTATTTCTCACAAAATATGGCAGCACACCTAGCCAATCAGTGAGAGCTATGATTCTGGTGTACCACACTGAATGTGACTCTCCTGTATCTAAATAAGTAAATAATAAAAAACGTTTTCAGTTGCAGACATTAAAAATGTTTTGCTATATTTATTACAGCATTATCTTATATAACTAATTAGGTTACAAACTAAGTAGAAAAAGAACTATTACAAAATATGTTTGCTACTAGTATTATAAAAATACAGAGTATGATTTGAACCCAATTTGAAAATTAAATAAATAAATTTCTTATTATAAGGCTTACTTTTGAATTTATTTTGAAAGTGTATTATTGTTGAATTTTTCAATTATTGAAGTATTAATAATATATAATAACGCAGCAAAGGTACATCCACTTTTTCTTTTAAAATATATATGTTCTACAATAATATCAACAAATAAAAAATCCTTCTCCTTTTTTCTTTTCAAAAACTTTATTTTTTATCTCAATACTGAACATATATATACATTAATATACAAAACTCCAATGTTTCAACTGTTTTATCTCATACAGTCATTTTCAAGGATCTGCAACAATATTAAATACATATCAACAAATAAACTTCAATTACATAAAAACTTTCTCTTACATTAACACAATAGCAAACATATTAAACATATAGAAATAGATTTTACTTACAGCTTTCTCCCACTGCTATATTTTATTACTCTTTTTTTTTATTTACATTGTTTAATTACAAATATATCTTAAAATCATCCAAGAAACTTTCTATACAAATTTAAATACCAACTCTAATTTCCAAAAACCTCCCCCTTTCTTTAAATTTTATCTAAAACCCATCTTAAAACTACATTCCTAAACTATATATTTAAATGAATATAAAACAAATTTAAACATTCCCCTCCCCCCCTCTCTCTCTTTTATACAAAAAAACTTCTAACAATTTACCTAAACCCATTAAGCATTTATTTTAATTAGACAGTAATTTATATTCCTTATCTACTCCATTAATTCTATTTAGAGTAGGATTATATTTTTTTATATAAAAAAATTCTTTAACCATCCTTTCCCTGTAATTTTTAACCCTTTCTAACATTTTAATACTAAATTCTTTATGACCTAAACCTTTACAATGAATGTAAATATTTGAATTTTTGTCATACAAATGTTGTCTAAGTCTAGTTTTTAATTTATTCTTAGTTGTACCAATATATGAAACCTTACCCCCCTCCCTCTTACAATTTAAACATTCAACTAAATATATTCCATTCATTTTGTCAGTTTCTATATTTTTTGTATCATTGATTAAATTTCCTAAATTCAATTTCTTTTTATATACTGGTTTAATAATTAACCTACTTTCCCCTTTGTATTTATTATTTATACTTTTTATAATCTTTTTAATCTTCATAAAAGTATCTCTAGAAATATTGTAACTATTATATATAAAATTATTTACATCTTTCCCATTTTTCTTTTATTATTTTTTTAATATTTTTTTTATTACATAATTTATCAATAATTTTAACTGGATAATTATTTTTTATACCTTCCTCTTTTATATTACTAATTTCTTTTATAAACAATTTTTCTTCAGAACATAAATTAATTGCTCTGTTTATCCTATTATTAATAATATTAATTTTATGTTCATATTCAATATCTGAATCCCAACTACTTAACAAACCATAAAAAGTTTCTTTTCTGAATACACTAGTTTCAATATCAACCTTACAATTTTTAATAACTTTTTTTATTATAACATCCATATAAGTAATTACATTATTTTTTTTCTTTTTCCATAGTAAAACTAATGCCATCATCAATTGAATTAATATACCTTATAAAACATTCAGATTTTCTATAATTGCCATTGAACACTAAAAAATAATCATCAACATACCTAACCCAAAAAACAGGCTTATATTTTGTAACACAAAAATATTTATCTTCATAATCATCCATAAATATAGCAGCTAACAATCCACTCATACTATTCCCCATACTCAATCCTTTAAATTGTCTATAATATTTAAATATGATGAAGTATATTATAGACAATGTAAAGGATTGAGTATGGGGAATAGTATGAGTGGATTGTTAGATGCTATATTTATGGATGATTATGAAGATAAATATTTTTGTGTTACAAAATATAAGCCTGTTTTTTGGGTTAGGTATGTTGATGATTATTTTTTAGTGTTCAATGGCAATTATAGAAAATCTGAATGTTTTATAAGGTATATTAATTCAATTGATGATGACATTAGTTTTACTATGGAAAAAGAAAAAAATTATGTAATTACTTATATGGATGTTATAATAAAAAAAGTTATTAAAAATTGTAAGGTTGATATTGAAACTAGTGTATTCAGAAAAGAAACTTTTTATGGTTTGTTAAGTAGTTGGGATTCAGATATTGAATATGAACATAAAATTAATATTATTAATAATAGGATAAACAGAGCAATTAATTTATGTTCTGAAGAAAAATTGTTTATAAAAGAAATTAGTAATATAAAAGAGGAAGGTATAAAAAATAATTATCCAGTTAAAATTATTGATAAATTATGTAATAAAAAAAATATTAAAAAAATAATAAAGAAGAGAAAAATGGGAAAGATGTAAATAATTTTATATATAATAGTTACAATATTTCTAGAGATACTTTTATGAAGATTAAAAAGATTATGAAAAGTATAAATAATAAATACAAAGGGGAAAGTAGGTTAATTATTAAACCAGTATATAAAAAGAAATTGAATTTAGGAAATTTAATCAATGATACAAAAAATATAGAAACTGACAAAATGAATGGAATATATTTAGTTGAATGTTTAAATTGTAAGAGGGAGGGGGGTAAGGTTTCATATATTGGTACAACTAAGAATAAATTAAAAACTAGACTTAGACAACATTTGTATGACAAAAATTCAAATATTTACATTCATTGTAAAGGTTTAGGTCATAAAGAATTTAGTATTAAAATGTTAGAAAGGGTTAAAAATTACAGGGAAAGGATGGTTCAAGAATTTTTTTTATATAAAAAAATATAATCCTACTCTAAATAGAATTAATGGAGTAGATAAAGAATATAAATTACTGTGTAATTAAAATAAATGCTTAATGGGTTTAGGTAAATTGTTAGAAGTTTTTTTGTATAAAAGAGAGAGAGAGAGAGAGAGAGAGAGAGAGGGAGGGGGAAATGTTTAAATTTGTTTTATATTCATTTAAATATATAGTTTAGGAATGTAGTTTTAAGATAGGTTTTAGATAAAATTTAAAGAAAGGGGGAGGTTTTTGGAAATTAGAGTTGGTATTTAAATTTGTATAGAAAGTTTCTTGGATGATTTTAAGATATATTTGTAATTAAACAATGTAAATAAAAAAAAAGAGTAATAAAATATAGCAGTGGGAGAAAGCTGTAAGTAAAATATATTTCTATATGTTTAATATGTTTGTTATTATGTTAATGTAAGAGAAAGTTTTTATGTAATTGAAGTTTATTTGTTGATATGTATTTAATATTGTTGCAGATCCTTGAAAATGACTGTATGAGATAAAACAGTTGAAACGTTGGAGTTTTGTATATTAATGTATATATATGTTCAGTATTGAGATAAAAAATAAAGTTTTTGAAAAGAAAAAAGGAGAAGGATTTTTTATTTGTTGATATTGAAGTATTAATACTACTGTTGTAACTGTATAAAAACAAATTTGTTTTTATGAAAAAAATTTCACTACTCTGTGATTCAAACTGAAATTAAAGTGAATGTTGATGTGCTACTTTACATGGGACTAACATCATGAATGAGTCTGCTCTAATATGAGTAAATTAATGCCCTATACAGGCTTAAACTTGCAAATATATATATATAATGTATGTGGCATTCACACTCAGTCTTTCATATGACCCTCAACTTTTCTTGCCATCTCATATTGCTGACTGACCTGATCACACATATGTTGAAAAGATAAATAATCACCAATACATGTATTTTGTGCTAAACCAGCACTTATTATTTTTTTATTTACCATTTAGGGGATCCCAAAGAATTATTGTGGTTAATTCTTCATTATGTATTTTATACATGTATTAATGTTCCTATACATTTTTATATAGATGACCATCAGTATGTATAACCAATGGAAACTGTTTTTGCTACTTGATATGGGTTAGTACTTTTTGTTTCTAAAAGGTAACTGTCATTCCAAATTGATTTAAAGTTTATTTTATTTATGTTGTTAGGAAATATTATTTGTTGCTGCACATTTTTTAGTAATATAATATGTCAGAAGTGTGATACTGCCATTTGTATATTGTGAGATATTGTTTCTTTATTTGAAAGAGTCATTTCTTTAGTTGGAGTTATGTTTGTGTTGTATGGGGGAGAATTGTTAGGAAATAAATTGTTGTATGTAGAAGACATCTGATTAGAAATTTGAAATAAGAACATTCAATTCCCCTTCCAATTCATGTGGATGATCTTATATTTTTAGAAACTACAATTAATGTTTTTATATTTAAAACATAAAGTTATAAATAAAATAGGCCAAATTATTTAGATTTATAACCAACTAAAATAGCTGATGTACAAATATAGGTTATGAATAGAGTCCTTTTTTATTTTTTAATGTTTTAACTGATTATATATTCTTCTTCAGAACCTTGAAAATTTATGTCATATTTTAACACTATTGTTATCATGGTTTATTGTGTTGTGCAGTATTGTGCAGTGGCAGTCAATGGATCATGACTCTGTTCCATCACCCAAATTTTTTGACCATATATTACATAAGACATTAGAGTTATTAGATGTTTAATAAATTCTTCTATATTTGTACTTTTCATTTTCTTGAAAGATGAATTAGACATTACTTCAAGATATAACCTTAAAACCAAACAGCTGTGATTTAAATTGGCATACAGGCAGTCTATGTAATATTTTCTTTAAAAATAAAACCTACTAAAAATAAACTTTTTAAGGTTATTTATCATCTTATAAGGAGAAAACAGTACCATAAAAAGATATCATTATTATGGGAGTATTATAACTCACTATAGTTTTTACTCAATGCTTGAGTGTTGAGACATTTCTCAATATGTAAAATATTAAAATCATGGCTCTCTACAGAAAATATAACTATATAGGTAATAATTCCTCAAATGTCATTGATAATTTTGATTTCATGAATGTTCAATCATAGACATAATTTTCATACTTAGACAACTTCTAAAAATGTATCAAAATAGGTAAAGCACTATTCTTTACATTAATCTAGCCACAATAATAGTATTCATCTTACATGGAGAAGACAAGAACATTAAATATAATCAAATTACATCAAATTAACTTGTAAAGTGAGGCAAAACTCTCCATACAGTAGTGGAAATCAGTACAAGTCAGACTAGACAGCTTGTGTAATCATAAAAAATGGTGATTATATAATGCTTAGTAGTTTAACATATGTAGTCATTTGTTTGCACCAGCCTTTGCAGTAAATGATTGATTTATTTGAAAAACAATATTTCTGTTTTTCTTAAACCCAACATCTAATGAAAATTTACAATAAATAACATGTTTGCAGCATATTTAAAACCATAATATAATAAAATGATTCTTAGTCATGTGATATTATAGGATATTGTGATAGAACTTATGTGCTTTGGCTTTAAATCACTCTCTTGCACTATCTTTCACAATTTTTTTCTGGTTTTACATTTATTTACAAGTAAAAACTAGAAGTAAGTAAATATTGATTTATTAGTTTTTAAAAAATATAAAAACATCAGTAGTTTGCAGACAAAAACTACAAACATGGTGATAAAAGTCTAGAAGGTCATTGGTTGATAGATTTTTTGATCTTAGACATATTAACAAAATTTCAAATTTTTCCTTGATTTGTTATTAGTGAATAATAAAAAATTATAGTTTTTTTCTTTCTTTATTTAAATATTTATAATTATTTTTTAAAAAATATTTATATAGCAGTTTTTAAAACAGAAATATACTCATGTTTACAATTAGATTTTTTTAAAAAGTATATTCCATTTTTAAAAATACAAGTTAAAAAATTTGAAGTAAAGCCAAAAATAAAATTGAGATCATTACATTCTGACACAAACATTGTACTATAGAAATTTTGTGATTTTACAATAATTATAAATGAAATTTTAAATTTTAGAATAGAATTTCATAGCTTTATGATGAGTTAATGACATTTGTTTTTGGTTACTGAATGAAATTCAATCAATAACATATTTGTTAATTTATATTTTTTATCCATTCTGGTATAATTGACCAATAAAAAAACTTAAGAAGTAAGAAAATCAAATGAAGTATGATACACAATTTGAACTTTCCAAATTAAAGTAGTAATAGTAATAAAATGAAATATATAGAGAGTTATTTTTTTTCTATATTTAAAAATTTAAATACAATTTTTTAGTATGTTTTTCATTTATAACTTTATAATTTTAACAAATCAAGTCTAATTTATTAAATTTTGATACAGAAAAAGATTTAATACTAAAATAAAATTTGACATATTAATTCATGTTACCACTAAGTAAAGGATTAAAACATTCAAACACAAAGGGATTAAAATCATCTTATTTATTGCAAGGCTTTACTCCCAAAATAAGTAATATGTGCTGTGATACATATTAGTTTACATATAGATAAACAAATGAATAATTTATTGCTCAAGAGTTTTAAAATTTGCACATTGGATAGTAACAGGCTTGGTTAAACGTAAGCCATGAGTTTGAACTCCAGGATTTGATATACTATTATTGCTTTATTTTCTTCTATAAAAAGCAGTACCATTATTATATTGAAATTATTACATTTCAACAGTGGAGTTATATTCTATTCTTTACATTTAAAAACTATTAAAAGTTTTTAGATTGCTATTTTTATGAAAATATAAAGTCAATATTCACTTTTATAATAAATATGGTCAAAACATTTCGAATGTTGGCTAAAGAAAAGGTTTACTTGATGTCTTTAATTTTTATTAAATCTAGCAAAGCATGCTTTTGGCTTGTAAAACTAGGTTCAAATCACTAATGGGTTGTATAGCTATGTTGCAGTATTTATTGATGAAGTATCAATTATGCAAATTAGCTACTTAGATATTCCACTTCCATTATTTGAAATGTTTCAGCCAATTTATTATAAACAAGAATGAAAATGATAGCAATGAATTTACTTTTATAAATTCATTAATGTTTTTAAAGTCAGAAAGTGAATTAATCATGTGACATTCTCTTAGAAATCTTTTTTGTCCTCTTCAAAGCTATTTTTGTTTTGGATATCCATTAATATTATTTTTAAGTGAGTGTTTGGCTCTTCTCAATTAGAGAATAACTAATTAGTATGCAAAACATTAAACCTTCTATGACAAGAGAGCCTAGGTGTATACCTTTATCCATCCCTTCTTCGTTACAGTAGAAAGCAAAAGGTTTAAAAACAATATAATATTACATGACTTTATCACGACTCCTACAGTTGTTTAAAAACTAAGGACTTTATTATATATATAGTGCAATAATGCTCAAAATAATAAGTAACTATTAGAAACTAGTCAACACTTAGACAATCCTAATATTGATAAGAATTTCAACTGCTGTCAAGGCAATCACTGTTGTTAAAAGGTTGCCTTGACAACAGTTTGAGATTGTTATCTATATTGGGATTGTCTAAGTGTTGACTGGTTTTTATTGGTTTTATATATATATAGTTAGATAGCTAGATACTGACTAGTTTTAAATTTACGTGATTATGCAAAGAAGTTGGCTTGAATTGAAAAAACTGATACTGAGTAGCAAATGATGCATGTTGGAAAGAGTGTCCAGATGTACTATACCAACTGAATGATCTTCACTGATGAAAGCCATAAGCTAGAACTAGTCTGAATATAATGGATAGTATAGCATTGGATAGGAATTTTTTAAACACTGTTATCTGGCATCTATTTTCTAAAATGTACATTTCATGGCATAGCCATGATTAAAGAAGTGGTCTCACTTTTATATATCATTGCATTGATTATTATCAGATGAACATTGCTTTATAAGTTTTAGAGCAACGGTAGAGGGGCAGATTCTAGAAATGAAAAGCAACATATGGCGTCAGCCATATCACTTTGAATTTCTGGATATTTTATCGATTCCCAAACAATAAATCATTTGATTATTAATGAATTTTTCAGTCTTCAGCTTAATTCTACTTAATGTTAAACATATATTTTGAAAGATATATATAATTTAGCATCATAATAAAAACAAATAATATATATTAAACATATACACATTTATACAATAAGTATTACAGATATTAATAAAAATTAAAAAAAAAAACATATTTTTTTTTTTTTTTAAAGTCATAAAGCAGATAAGAGTTATCACGGGGCAAGATTCTTCCTCCCCACGCACTAAAAGTTAATTTTCTTAAATTACCAAAAATAATTGAAGTTGAAAAAACTAATCAAAAGTTATTACAGAAGTTCCTAATTAAACAAATGTTTTGAGAAATTATACTTGGTAAAGTTCTTGTAACCAGATTGAATCAAATGTTTCGCTTTTCAACACTCAATTCTGTCAAGCAGAACCCAATACACATGTTATTACAGGATTCATTACAAGATAGTTTTTTTCTTCTTTCTTTCTTTCTCTCTTTTCAGATTCTGCCAAAACGAATACTGAGTGATATGATAGTAATTTGGTTAGTTCGTTACTTAAGAAAAGCTGAAGGACTCGAGCAGGAAAATTTAATTATTCTCCTCCCTGTTTGCTGATTGATTAATTTTAAATTAAAAGAATGAAACAAAATCTCAAAGAGATCACATATGTTTTACTTTTATGTCAATTTGTTTCAGCACTGCTCTGCAGTAGAACCATAAAATTAGAATCATCCAAACAATCATGAGAAAAAAATATATATATATGTACAGATAAAGCAACAAAAATATATATTTTTAGTGTAGTTACGAACCATCGTTTTACGCATCCTTTAAAAAAAGGCAATATGTGATTAGGAAGATAAAACAATATTTTCCCACAGTAGGAAATCATTTTGGAATTATTTTTTAATATATATAAATATTTAAATTACTATTACTCCAAGTCTGACAAAACACTAGGAAAGTTCGTTGACTTAAATCAATAGTTTTAATAAAATTTCTAATATTCACACTAAAACAAAAATAAACAATCGCTTAGACAGCTTTTACTATCGTCCATTGGAAATAACAGGTTGTACTTCGGTCTAAAATTTTCAGTCCGGGATATCAGTCTATCACTATGCAAATAATCTACAAGACCATTTTTACACTCGCACATTTGCGAACATATATTTATATATGGGAGAGCTTTACAATGAATTTTAAGTATACCACAAATAATTAATTACTCAGGAGATCATGTGATATTCGATTCCCGAATGTGACAGATTCAGCTTTGATCCAGAAAACTTTCCCCCTGAGTTTTATACTTAACATCTTGCTAATTTACATAAGAATCTTTTTACATTTATACCTAAGTATATATTTAGATATTTAACTTTGCATAAGGTTTGTTTACGACATCTACTTTCCACGCCCATGAATTTTTTAAAAGTCTGCATGAAGACCGATTATTTTTTCCCAAAGCAAAATTTATTTTTTTGAGTTGGCCACTCATAGAATAGTTAGTAAATGGTAACATGACATTTTTTAGCTTTAAAAGAACTTGTAAAATTCTTCATAAACTAATAGTTAAATATAATTGTACTTAGGTGTTGAACTATTTCCACCATCTAATATGAGTATTAAACGTCTTTAGAAAAATCAAACTTTATTTAAATGTTGCATTTGGATATTTAATTTTTTTTTTTTTTTTAAAGTGCATATACTAACCCGTTTGATATGCTATTACTAACAGTTGAATGTATTTGGAATATTTAAATAAAGTTGATTCTTTCTAAAGATATTCAATACTCATATTAGATGATGGAAATAGTCCAATATAAAAATACAACTAGAACACCATCATCGCAAATCTTCAGGAAAACACAGTTGAATATAATGATATGGACATATTTTCTCTATTATTTTATAAGGGGATTCTAAGGATATATTTATCTCATGATTGGTGTTTAAAGATGAATTATTCATATTCTTACATAATGCATACTTAATGATGATTACTTAATTGATGTTCTAATTTGCTATATTATTACTCTTGTTAATGAATATAGTTTAGCAATTGTTCTTCATGGATTAATATAGAGAAAATGTTGGATTCTTAAAAAAATGAAGATCCATGGATTGTGGTTCCCCACTGTGACTTCTAACGTTTGAACATCTTATGCTCCCCCAAACAATAAATTACTTGATTATTTATAATAATTAATTATTAGTCAGGAAAACTATATATGATAATTTTAGATTAAAGTAAAAGCTAACATTCCAGTCACAAGTATTTCTCTCTAATGGTTGATCTTTATCAGAGTTTATTTGTTTATATACTTAATGTAAATCAGAAGGCACAAATTTGCCATGTGCTTAGATTTTATAGGAATAAAATACCTTTATCCACAATGAAGGCTATTTGTGATTATATTCACATCTGTTTATTATTGCAATCAGGGTCACAATCACTCATCTAACCCACATGAATTAATTAAAGAACTTTAGATTGGTATTATGAAAATAAATAAAACACATGTACTAATTGTCACTGAATGACAATGTAGAATGCTTTTGGTTTGGCACCTTGAAAAAAAAAAACCTTTTGCCTGTTTAAATCAGCAATTATTTGATCTAGTGCCGTGTTTACAATTATATTACATTCAATATCAGCATTTTAGCTTGAAAAACTTTTGCCTGTTTGTAATTTAAAAATATTTGAAGATTTGTCAGACTTCAATCCTAAGTTTTGAGCACAGCAAGACAGATGCACTATGACACAAGAACGTTTTCACACCTAGTTATTAATAGATTATAAAAATCACTTCCTGTTTAATAATTATTTTACTTGTATAATATAAGAGCAATTATTTCTTTAGGTTTGTAAAGTCAACTTGTACAGATAAAAGCTGAAATCCTATAGAAGTTGTCTTGAGAAGAGATGAAGGATGTTCCATAGGTTTATTAAATTTTGCTTTTGTGCTATGAATTACATTTGGAATTCAATTAACTATTAGCAAGTTACAATTTAATATATATGTAAATATTGAAATTATAATAGAAAATTTTTTATATATTAAACCAGATAAAATCTTTAGTAGAGATATAAATAGGATGGTGACTATCACAGAGTAAATATGATTAGTGCTAACTGAATCACATTATTGAGTAATTAACAACTAGCATTTGTTTGATAAGTTAAAATTGAAATATATAGAAATAAATGAAAATTTGAAGGATGGAATTTTCATCACTAACTTTGCTAAAAAATATTATAAATTCATCTGAACTATATTAAATATAAACATGGACACATTCCTCACAAAGGAGGAATTTGATTTTTTAAGAGGGCAATTTGAGAATGAATTAGTAACAGTAAATTATTTTGATTTTTTTTTTTTAGTTACTAATAGTGAATTTGAAAGCCCACTAATTTTTTATACATTATACTCATAAATAAGAATGCTTTTTAAATTTCCTTCTTCTAGGCCATCTCAGCAGCTTTTCTTTTTAAATAAATTTTATTTCTATCTCTACATTGTTAGTTGGAGTAAGTATTTCAGCTGTCCTTTCATTAATGTTTTTTTAGGTTTTTTCAATGTGAATAGATGTTAATTTTTTAAATAATAAGAGTTATATGTTACAACAAAGAAGAGAGGGATCAGGATTTAAAGATGCATAGGTGAGGCATGACCAAAAATATTGGGAACCATTGGTCTAAAGCTAAACAAAATATAATAATTTGTAACACAGTAAAGAATGCTAAGTGGCCTTTTATGTATTTATTGAAAAATGATTGTGATCAATATTGTAATTATTAAATATATGACCTTATAATGTAAATTTGCATAATGTATATCAATAAATTTAAACCAATCACATGCTGTATTTAAAGAGTGCATATGGGTAATTTAATTGAAAATAACTGATTGAATAAATGCAACTTACAAGTCATGAGTATATATATTTTTTCTCATGTCTGCAGGTATATATTTAAAATATAAAATTGGTTTGTTAATTATATATATTGTTCTAATACTTTCATGGATAAATGATGAATTCATAGTATTATTTTTGAAGTTGCCATATAGTGAATATATAAGAGCTGATGTTTCAGTTCAATGAGAAGTACTTTCTTCAGACCTTCTTCTTTCTCAGATTATAAGAATGTATGTTGTGAGATTTAAAATTATTTTTTTCTCTTTAATTTCTTTCTCTTAATCAAATTCTATTGGTAGAGAAGTTTTAAAAAATATTTTATTCTCCAATAGCTTTTTTCAAATATTATTATTTTTTAATTCACATTTTTCATTTATACTCTTAGGCCTTTTAAAAATCTCTATATTTTCCTTTAGCAGTCTCTGGACATATTGTTCAATTTTTGTTAGAACATGTGTTTTATTAAAATTGATGTCATGGTTTGTTAATTTAATGTGTGAATCAATGGATGAAGGATTATATTTTTTTCTAACTGCCAAAATGTGTTTTTTCTTTTTTATATTTATTCTGTGATTGATCTGTCCAATGTACACAAACTCCATGTGGAATTTTATATACACCACGACACTCAAAAGGAATTTTATTTTAGAGCATTGAAATACTTCTTTAATTTTTTTAAATGTAGTGTAAATTGTGTGAATATTTTTTTTAAAAAAAATAGCAATTTTATCAGTTACTCTCTTTATATAAAGCAGAATTGTTTTAATTTCTTGGAGTATCAAAATCTTTTTTCTTATTACTTGAGAAAGCCCTGCTAATAATCCTGTGATTAAAACCAATATGAAGAAGCATTTTTTTAGTAGCAGAGATATCTTGGTGAAAATGACTGGCATCAGAATGTCTGTTAGAACTATCTAACAATGTCTTAGTCATTGAAAATAATTGTCCTGTTGTTAAAAAGATATCATCTTGTGTGTGTTTGATTTCTACATATACCATGGTATAAAGACCCATTCTTCTTGCTTTTAATTAAAACATCCAAGAACAAAAAAAGTTGGTTAGTATTTTTTATTTCCATAATAAATTTGATGTTGTTGTGAAAAGAGTTTAAGAAATCAAAACAAAAATATCAAAAACATCCTCACCATGAGGCCAAATAACAAAGTTATCATCAACATACCTCAATCATACAGAAGATTTTTTAACTGCTGATATCAACATTTTTTTTTCAAATTTTCGATAAAAGTAGAAATTAATGTTAGAGAAATTCGTGAAACCATAGATAAACCTGTTGTCTATTTATATATCTGATCATCAAAAACAAAACATGTATTCAATAAGCAGAGTTCAATCAGACCAATAACAAAATCAGGCAATTGAATATTTTTCAAAGCTGCAATAGCTTCCTATTCAGATACACTAATAAAAAGTGAAACAATGACAAAACTTATTAAAATATCATTCTTAGTTAATTTTAATATCATAAATAAAACTCAAACAAATGACATTTCTGTTAAATGTGGCTGTAAAAAATCTACAAACTAGATATTCCATTGAGTCGAATTGTAAGTGCAGTTGATACACTAATGTTGACACTTGTTTGTTTTCTATCTTCTTTTTTTTACAGCCACATTTAATAAAAATGTCATCTTATGTTAAATATTCAAATCATTTTCTTGAGCCTAGATATTAAATTAACTATAAATGATATTTTGTATAATAAGGTATTTATTTATATAGCACTAAGTTAATAAATTGTAATTGTAAATTAGCGATCAGGCTAATGCACATGTGCTTTACAGATTTTAAACTATATGTAAATGAATACTTTCATTTTCAAACATAAGATAAAGTTTTTATGAAAAGACAGAAGTTTGAGAATGAGAGTATTCATTTACGTATAGTTTAAAATCTGTAAAGCGCATGTGCATTATCCTGATCACTAAATTACAATTGCAAATGATATTTTGGTTAAGTTTTGATATTTTTTCTCTTTGTACTAGTATATTTGTACAGGAAGATATTGAAATTTTGAAAAATATTCAATTGCTTGATTTTGTTAATGGTTTAATTGAACACTGCTTATTGAATACATTATTTTTGATGGTTAGATGTGTAAACACACATTAGGTTTAGCTATGGGTTCACCAATTTCTTCAGTATTGGCTTCTATTTTTATGAAAATCTTCAAAAATAATATGTTGATATTAACAGTTAAAAAACATCACTATGGCTGGGGTATGTTGGTGATACCTTTGTTATTTGGCCTTTTGATGAATTTTTAATTTTCTCAAATTCTTTTCACAACAACATCAAATTTACTATGGAAGAAAAAAATACCAATTAACTCCCACTGGTAGATGTTTTGATTAAAAGAAAAAATTACAGTTTTTTACCCAATGGTATATATAAAGAACAAATACCCACCAATCAATACTTACATTTTTCTTGTCATCACTATCCATCACAATATTTTTCAGTGGCAAAGACATTGTTAGAATAAAACCAAGAGATTATCTGATGACAGTCATTTTCACCAAGATAATTCTGCTACTAAAAAATGCTTCTTCATAAAGGTTTTAATAGTAGGATTATTAATGTGGCTTCCCCTTATAATAAAAAATTTTTTTGTGATATTTTAGAAATTAAGAAAGTTCTGTCATATATAAAGGGTGCAACTGATAAAATTGGTAATGTTTTAAAGAATAATATCCACACAGTTTACATTACATTTAAAAATAATAATAAAGTATTTTCATGGTTTAAAGATAACATTCCTTTGGAGTGTTATGGTGTACATGGAATTCCATGTGGGATTTGTGTGAATTCATACAATGAACAGACTAATTGTAAAATAAATATATGAAAGGAAGAACACATTTTGGCAGTTAGAAAAAATTTAATTCATCAGCTATTTATTCACACATACACACATTCTAACAAAAATTGAACAATATGACAAAAGATTGCTAAAGAAATCTATAGAGATTTTTAAAAGGTCCACGAGCATAAATGAGAAGTTTGAATTAAAAAAAAATTTGGAAAAAGTTATTGGAGGATAAAATATTTTTTAAAACTTCTCAACCAATAGAATTTGAGTATGAAGAAAAAATAACAAAATAAAAAACAATGATTTTAAATTTCATCCAACACATTCTTATGATTTAAGAAAGAGAAAGGTTTGAGGAAAGTACTTGTTATAGTACTGAAATATCAGCTATTTAGCTATTATATTTTTATTACTTGGAAGCTCCTGAAAATAATACTATGAATTCATATCATAGTATTATTTTCAGGAGCTTCCAAGTAATAAAAATATAATAGCTAAATAGCTGATATATATATATATATATATATATATATATATATATATATATATATATATATATATATATATATATATATATATATATATATATAATCACCCAATGAAAAGATAACTGGTTTTCTCTCTAAGATGTTTACAATGCCATCTTTAAATTAATGCATGTGTGACACTATGAACTGACATTATTTAGCTATTGACCATAAAAATTTTAAGACACTAGTTATGGTATGAAATGTTAAAATGTGTTTCACATCTCAACCAATGATGGAATAATGGACTAACATTACATTTTGTTTTAAATTAGAAAAAAACTGCTACTGAAATGTTGAACAGATTGTTGGTAGCAGTTACGCAGAAAGAATGGGACCATGTGATTTGCAAGATTTCATGCTGGTTTGGAGAACATTAAAGATGTTACATTGTCGTGGGATCCAGACATATAAGTATCTTAAAATCTTTGTGCTCATTTACTTAACTATATGTAAGAAATATATGATTTATGTGGTGCTGCACTGTCTTAGAGAGAACAACCAGTCATCTTTTCAATAGGATATACTTTGTATATAAGATAAAAAAGATTTGTCAGATTTTTAAATAGTGAAAAAAATCTACAATACTCCCCTCCATAAACTAGGTTAATTATTAATAAGCTTGTATGTATTTATTGAAAGATGACTGTAATATGGAGCCAAAAAATTTGCATTTATAAAATATATTTGTATATAATCAATTCAAAAAGCAAACAATATTGAATATTTTATTGTAATATTTTCACCAGTATAATAGTTGTCTGCTTCACCAAATGTGAAACATTTTAAAATATAAATAATGCAAAGACTTTAAAAAAAGAATTCAAAAAATAATACAAATCTAAGAATCACTTCGTTTGACACCCATTTTACAAAGTAATGAGTACATGTGAAATAACTTCAAAGTATAATAGGTAGTGTATTAGTCTTACATAAGCATGAAATCAAGATTAAACCTATAAATATGCCTGAAAAGTTTTTATATAGTTAATAATATTACAATAAAACTCATATTTCTTTTAGGCAGTTCATTTGTGGTTGACCCATTGATGTTGGTTGGTAAATGGATATTCTTCTCTGTGACTTTGGTCTGATGAGTAGTGTCACAGAATGCAACATCATCACTGGTAAAGTTATGTTATAATTTTACCTATATTAGAAACTTATTGCAATATACAGAATATGTTTGTAAATATTAATTAATAAAGACTGTTTTATTTAATGCAATAAAAAAGAGGCAGATGCCGAAATCTCTGTAAATTGAATATCATTTTATGACTTTCAGTGCTCAAATGTTTATAAACATCATATCAATAACCCAGTCAGTTACTTTTACCAAGTCTAATTTGGTACACTGGTATTAATCTGAGATTCTTGAACTTTAGATACATGGGGCATTTTTTTTGTTACTTCTAGTGTTTGAATTTCTTACTAACTCCTGAGCAATAAATCATTCCATTACTTTTGCCTATATGATTTAGTACATTGTTAGATTTTCAGATTCTAGAACTCAGGGTTCATGTATCATGGCTACTTTTTATCATTTCTCATGCTTGAATGTCTAAAGTCTCAAATAAGAAATAATTTGATTACTTTAAAATTTGCATCATTTGGTATGATATGATGGCAGACTCTGGAAATGAAGGACCATTAATCATGACTTCTTTGCCATTTTCAGTATTCAATTTTCTTATGGGGTTTTGGACAATAAACCATTCAATTACTTCTACCTTACCTGGCTTAGTGCAGTGGTAAAGTGGCACATTTCTAACTCTATTACTTCTAATGACTGAACTCCTCATAAACTGTCATAATATACATTATTTGATTACTTTTGCCTTGTGTGGTTTAGTGAAATGATACGGTGACAGAATCTAGTACTCAAGGTTTATGAATCATAGATTTGCTCTGTTATTTTCAGTGCTCAAATATCTTATAAACTCCTAATCAATAAGCCATTCCATTACTTTTGTCCTGCAAGGTCTTGTGTGGTGGTTTATATATCAGATTTGGAAATTTAAGATCCATATATCACAATATCTCTCTTTCAATCCCGTTGCTCAATGGTAAAGTAATTTGCATAGCAGATTCTGGAATGCATGATCCATACATCATAACTTCTCTTTATCAATTTCAGTGTTTGAACTACTTATAAACTGTCAAGCAATAGCAGATTCTGGGATTCAAGATCCATAGATCATAACTTTTCTTTATCAATTCCAGTGTTTGATCTTCTTATAGCTTGTCAAACAATAGCAGATACTGGAATTCAAGATCCATAGATCATAATTTCTCCTTATCAATTTCAGTGTTTGAACTTCTTATAAATTGTCAAGCAATAGCAGATTTTGGAATTCAAGATCTAATCATAACTTCTATCTATAAATTTCAGTGTTTGAACTTCTTATAAATTGTCAAGCAATAGCAGATTTTGGAATTCAAGATCCATAGATCATAACTTCAATTTCTTATGAACTGCCAAACAACAAATATTTGTCCTGTGTGATTTTATGAAGTGGTCAAGTGATGGTTTCCAGAATTTAAGTCTTTTACATCACACTAGGTGTTGTTTTTGACATTCAAACATTGCATGATCTCCTGAATAATAAAACCATTCAGTTATGTATATATTGTTTGTTTAAAATGCTTGCAAGCCATGACATAATATTTAAATAAATATTCCACGTTTCTTCTCAAAAAAAAATTTAAATTGAATGTAAAATACATATATATATATATAATATTTCTATATTTGTCAATTTTCCTAAATGTGTAATAAATGAATCTGTTCACTTCTGTTACCTATTTAATAAAAAAATTTTCTCTGGTAATAAAAGCATCATTAAAAAATGTATTGCCTAGTAATAAAATTTGGCTTATAGCTAGCTATTCAGTGCACTGCACCAAATGGTTTTATAATAAAGTGATAATATATTTCCTTTTCTGTCATTTAATCCTCTGGCTTTATGATTGAAGGTGATAAAATTTCATCAGTAGATTGACTTTCCTTTCTGAATAGTTTATGAATCTTCTTAAAAGAACATTAAAAATCAATCAGAGATATTTAAATACATATTGATTAACAATTAATTATATTTATATAAAATCGCATCTACTAATTGATTTAAATATATAAAAATTAAAAATTAAAAATCAGTATTAATTAGAAATATTGTTTTTTATTAATGTTAGAGGGTTTTATTATTTCATGACATATATCTAAATATCAGACCTTATGAAAGTTAATGATGTAATTCTAATTATTAGATATTAGAATAAATTGTGTTAAAGTCATATAATTGCGAAATTTAATCAATTGTTAAGTATATATCATTGTATACTTTAAAGCAGAGAAAGGAAGAATATGAATCAGAATTTCACTTATATACAGACATCACCGAATTTACAATTATGCTAAATAAGCTAAATCATGGAACCTCAGGTTTTAAAGGGGCTTCTAAATTTTTAAGAAAAAAATTTAACAGAAAAATAATTTTTATGCTATCCTGCAAAAAAAGGCAATTAAAACTCACCTCTGGCGATGAAATATTCCCAAAATGGCCACCAATTTTCATAACCTATTTCCTACAATGTACAGGCTTAAACCTGCCTTTATATATGTAATATATACAGGATTCAAACTCAGACTTTCACACGACCCAATACTCTCAGTACCATCTCATATTGCTGACCCACCTGATCACACACCTATTTACCTAAAAAATAATTACTCTGAAAAACAAGACATCTATTCAAAATGCTTATAATATTAGAGTGCAAGATAAGGTACATGCAATTTGTATTTCCTAATATTGAGATAGTTTTTTGAATCTTTTGGACTTTAATGATTACGATTCAGGCGAACAATTTTTCAGCAAATTAAAATGAATTATAAATTAATACTGAGCAACTATGAGTTGGTGGCCTAATGGTTAGCATAGTTGCTTTCCAGGCAGCTGGCTTGGGTTTGCTTCCCGGTCAACACTTTGACATATATAAAAAAAGAAGGCACATTTTTCTTAGTCCTGTTCAGTGAAAATGGTAAACTTCTTTATCCTTTAATAATAATACTCTTTCTAACTTTGTATCTGGAAAAATTGTATTGACAGAGATATTTTTAGATTTGCTTCATTTTCAAGAAATATAATGTTTATGTTAAACATATTTGTATGTTTTTATTTTATGTTATATTTTGTTTAATTTATATTGTACGCATCTACCCGCATCTTAAAGTTAAATAATTTAATAAAGACGTTGCTATATATTAATAACCTGTGTGAATAGATATATGTATCTTTTTTATACAATTAAAAAAAATTGGGAAAGGAACCTCAATATTTTATTAACTTAGGGCTTAAAAACTATAAACACAGCCATGTTAATACAGAAATGACCTAAAAATAAAACCAAAAGTTTATATAAAATTGTTCCTAAAATTGCTTTGAAGGAAAGGATGTTTTTTTTGCATTAGATAAGTGGATTATTGTTAATCCAAATATCTATTATTCAAAAACTTTTATTGCACAAACAAAAATCCAAACATGATTTTAAATTCGTTATAATCTTATGTTATGTTTTTGTAATGTTCAGTCAACCTCAGCCTTTTTTGAAATATCAACTCTGGATATGCACTCTAAAATAAATACAAAGATGTTTAAACACAAACCAATTCAAAATGTAGAAATCTTTGACATTTGTCTGAAAGTTTGTAATGATGGTATATTATAAGATGTGATATGTTGGACTATTTCCATCATTTATGAGTCAATGTTGAATGTATAGAAAATTTTAAACTTTCCAAATACAAACAACTTATTAGTATTACTCTCCACTCTTCTTCAGGTGTTGCTGGTATATATGCACAGCGAAAATATTTACTTAGAAGTTGAAATTACACCTTTAGATTCTTAAATATCGAATTTAAGGCAACTGAACTATTCTGTCAAAGGCAACATATAGTAGAAATTTGATACATTTATATATATGAGGATTGGTTCAAATCTTCCTGAGTCCTTCAATATTTTTTTTTTAAGAGCAAGATTAATTAGAGGCTTCCATGCATTGTGTATTGACTTATAGGATTATTTACCATTGTTATATGAGCAACTTCCTTGAATTTTCTTCTATGTATTTTTTTCTCTTTATCCAATATCTTTGTATTTTTCCAATTAAACATATGAACATTAGTACATACATGATCTGCTATGGTAGACACATCTGTTTTTCTCTTTTAACCATTAGTTTGTGCTCTTTCAATGGCTGTTCAATGGAATGACAGGTCTCACCAATGTATTTCTTCCACATTCACATGGTATTTCAGATATGCAGTTTTTGTTCTTCAGCATTTCCAGTTTAGGCTTAGAAGTAAACATTCCTCGAAGTGTAGTATGGCTTTGGAAAGCAATTCTAATGTTATATTGACTGCAGATTTTTTTTAAATTTGTCCACCATTCCTGGTATGTATGGATACACTATCATACCAATAATTGTTTTCACTTTTGGTGTTTCTTTGTGTTGTCTATTGAAGGTTTTCCTGATGACTGCTGATGGATAATCATTCTTTATAAGCATTTGTTCTATGCAAAACTTTTCTTTTTCAAAATCACTGGTTTCTGAACACATATCCTTTGCTCTGTTCCATAGTATTATTACAATTCCTTATTTAGTGCTTCTTGTATGATTGGATGTATATGCCAAGTACTTGTCAGTGTGTGTTGGTTTCCTATATATGGTTGTTTTTACTTTTCCCTGAAGGAGACTTGTCACAACAACATCCAAGAATGTCAATTTTTGTTATTGTTATTAATTGTAGGAGATATGTTGTTAATGTGCAGCCAGAATAACTGTAATTTTATCTCACCATGTGGCCATACCACAAATGTATCATCAACATATTGAGGCCACACTTTAGGTGGACTTAGAGTAGTATTTATGGCTGTGGTTTCAAGTTCTTCCATGTAACTGTTGCTGAGCAAAGGTGACAATGATGATCCCATGTCCATCCTTTGATTTTGTTGGAAGAATTCAGAGTTATATTGAAAGTATGTTGTTTTTATGCAGAAGTTTAGTAATTCCATTATACTATCAATAAGTAGAACTGTTCTAGTTTGGAGACTATTATCATATAACCTTTTCCTTACAATAGACAATGGCTCATCACATGGTACATTTGTAAACAGACTTTCCACATCAAAGCTTACCAATACATCAGTTCTTTCCATTTTGGGTTCCTGACTAATTGTACAAAGTGCTTAGAATCTGCGATGAAAGACTGTGTCCTATATGTCAATGGACTAAAAACTTCGAGAAAAAATCTTGACAAATTTTGATATGGTGAATTTCTAGAACTAACAATAGGTCTTAATGAAACATTGTCTTTATGGATTTTAGGCAGTCCATACAGATGAGGAATCTTGTTGAAATACCAAGTTAATTTTCTTTTTTCTGGATCACTGAAATACCTGTGATGCTTCCAGAGTAATGTTTGTAGTTTTATCCCTCTGTATTTGAAATTGGATTTTTTGCTACTTTTTTATATTGACCTGCTGTGAGAAAGCCTTGTATTTTGTTATCGTAATCAGTTTTATCCATTACAACTGCAGTGTGATCTTTGTCAGCAGAAAGAATGATTATAGATGCATCCTGTTTGAAAGATTTAATAGCTTTCCTCTCATCACATGGAATGTTTGACTTCTGCTTGTGCACTTGATGTCTTTCAACTGTTCTTTTTATTCTCCAGCATAACTATGCTGCTTCTTCTAGAGCCAAGTTTTGGGTCACCTCCTCAGTGGCTGCCATTATATCCAATAATGGAACAGTAGATGGTGTAATGGTGAAATTCAAACCTTTTTCAAGAATTGATAATTCACTATCAGTAAGATGTTTAGAACTAATATTTTTCACTGATGATGAGGATAGACTAGTTGTAGTGTGACTTTTGACTTGCCCATGTAGATTTACAAGTTTCTTCTTCTGAAGTAAATCAGAAGGGATAATTCCTAAGAGTTTGCAGTTAAAACCTTCTATTTCCTCCAAGAGAGTTGAGAAAATTATTCAGAGAGCAAATGAGGTCTTATTGAGAGAAAGTATAAAGTTTCAATGATTTACCAAGTATCAAACATTGCATTCTATTAGAAATGTGGAATTGTTTCTACAAAATAAAGTTACAGATGAAGATTTCTTAAGAATTTGTCAGGCAGTGAACAGATCATATTGTAAGTTACATGTAGGTTAATAACAAGTGAGCAATAAGAACATTTGAAGTCGTCATTAAGACATTTTCCTATCAGTTTTTAAAATCTCAAAAAAGAATCAAATGTTCTTCTTTTAGTTTACAATTGTTTTTGTATATATTATATATATAATAAAGATTATACTAAATAAAAATAATTGAACAGAGGTTCAAGTTGTTTA
The DNA here is from genome assembly GCA_028023455.1 of Epiperipatus broadwayi. Taxonomy (NCBI): domain Eukaryota; kingdom Metazoa; phylum Onychophora; class Udeonychophora; order Euonychophora; family Peripatidae; genus Epiperipatus; species Epiperipatus broadwayi. The sequence goes on along the minus strand of JAQFVV010000007.1, from coordinate 14,004,334 downwards.
TTATATCTTTAGCCTACCATTCTCATTAAAGATATATATGATAACTACTAGTCTTATAATACCTCTGTTTACTTTTTTTTTCTTTCATCACATTAATTATTACATAAAACCATAAGTTCATATAGTTAGTTGAATAGCATATGCAAATCACACTACCACAACCAATAAATTAAAATTAACCAATCAGCAATATGTTGTCAAGGAAACCCTCAGATAAGAAATGGAATCCACTTTTTATCAGGGTTTAAGATGTTAAATAAATATTGAATGACAGCACATGACTGAAACTGACTGAAATTAGAACTGCCATAAACTTGCACTTATGATTTCTTATATTTAAAATATTAAATAGTAGATTGATTGAAGGATTATAAAAGTGAATAGTAATTAATTCATATTCAAACAGTTTATCCTAACTTGATTTAAGAAATTTATTAAAAACTTCTACACAATTTTAATGTTACTCCATTTCAGTCAAAGCTATCACTCAGGGTCTATTTAAAATCATAGAATATGGTAATAAGTGGATTTTCATTTACTATCTAAATGTTGTCTTGTCAACAGACTGCTAATATTCTGTTGTTTTACTTTAAGCATTAGCTGTAATAATGTGATTTACATGTAAACATACATTTATTCTATTAATACTGTCTATTTATATGTTCTATTAAAAGTTATACAAACTTATGATATTATATATATTTGATAAACAATCAACTAAACTTCTTGCAGGACATGTAGATTAGCTGAAATCATCTCAAATGTAACAATTCAGTTTCCATTATGTTGCTGCCTATAAGACTGTAAGTTTCTTTAAATGTCCATAGATGGCAAAAATAAAATAACATTAGTAGATTACATGTGTATGTGGCATTATAATATTAGAAAATATTTACCAAGTATTATTGTTGTGAGTGAAGACATCTCCATCTGCTGTACAAATAAAGTTAATAACTTGCAGAAATTCACATATGTCAACCAGTAAGTCTTACATTGCCAGAGATTCAAGAACTTATATGCTAGACAAGTTCAGACAATGATGAATGTAACACTGGAAAACAAAAACTTAATGAGTGAATATTATAAATTTACTATGCTCAGTTCTTTCAGGTCTTCACAGACAAATCAAAGGGCTTTTATTTAATAGCAAACCCTTTTTATAGCCATATATATGTACACACACACACACACATATATATATATATATTAATAATATTGCAAATCAATGTTTGTATTTCTTCAAAATAATATGCGTAAATTTATAAATAAATATTAGAAAATACAGTACTTAAAAGTTTATCAAAATATATCTATATTCGTCACTTAGAAGAAACTTTCAACTATCCTTGTAGTTTTTTGGGCAAAAACTATAAGGATAGTTGAAAGCACTTCTAAGTGACGGTTATAGATATATTTTTTTAAAAATTTTAAGTACTGTATTTTCTAATATTTATTTATACATTTACATATATATATATAATTAGCATGCTAATAGCTCTAAACATGCTATTCTCATAAATGCCACAAGAGAAAGCATTTAACTCTACCTAGAATTATACCTATTGTTTCAAACTACTGGTATCTTCAGTAAAGTGCTATGATATTCAGATATTAGATCTAAAATACCACACATATATTTATACCAAAAAAACTTATTCAAATTTGAAATATTAGCCAAAATCAAATTTTAAAAATCACTACCAATAGTTTTCATGCTAAGACAGATTTCTCAAATACCTAAAACAATATATTTTTAGAAAAGTTTCCATAATTGAAAATAATATTAAAATCATCTTTAGTATTAAAGGAAGGGTCATTTTTCTCAGCAGCTTATTTTTTTCTTTACACCTCTATGTCATCTATTATCAGGTTTAGTTACTAATAGAGGCCAGATGATAATGCTTAAACATACCTATCCATTGCTGTACTATCCAATATTATCAGACTAGTTTCAAGTTTACAACTTTCATCAGTGAGAAACCATGGATCTTGAATTTTTAGGATCTAATACATCTTCATTCTAGCAGCCATCACTTACCTTTTTTTACTATAATGATATCAACCCAATTAAAAAAAAAACAAAAATGTTTCAATTTAAACCAATTTACTTGTATAATCATATAGATCTGAAGCCAGTTCAGTATATATGTTTTTAGATTTTTAGCAACTATAGACCTCTTTATACTGTGGCCAGAATTTGTAAAAAAAAAACAACAACAATAAAATAAAATTCTATCCCATGAAATTAGCTTAGATATAAATACAAAATATGCTGCTAAAATGGCAATGAGTATGTGAAGTCATGTGATAGTCATGTGATATTGTATGGTAAGTTATTTGATTATCATGTGTTTCAGCTTTTCTACTTAATAACACTGTAATCTCTATTTAATTGTAAATATTCCTCTGTACACATTTAATAGGGTAATTAATCATTTAATTATATTCTAAGATACAAGTGCAGTGCTCTCAGATTCAACATTCCTCAAGTCTGGAAATATTGGATGAGTAGGTATTAGATGAAGATTTTATGCACAAGCCTTCTGACATCCATTGATTACTCTGGCTTGCACTAAGTGACAATATGTATAGAGAGTTTTGCCTCTTTAATCATTTACTTATTAGATATTTCTCCTAAGTACGAGTATTTCTCATAGATTACAAAAATATATATATTAGAAATGCAATTAATATGCAGAATTTGATTTTAATCCTGTATGATTCGACTATATTATATTATTGTATTACATGAATAGATTGTAACAGTAGTATTAAATATTATAGGATGACTCACAAAATGAAATTAGCTATTTTGAAAAATTTCCTTATTCTTAAAACTAAAATTAAAAAGAAGTTACTAAGAAGTACATATTAATAAATTAATTCATGAGAAAATTATTAAAAAAAATTGTGATTAATATGGGATATCTAGACAGACATATGGTAAGATGATAATTATGCTCTATAAACTTTATAGCATGTGTAATAGGGATAATAAATCATGTGATCAATATAAGGCAATACATTAAAAGTTATATGACAAATATTGTGTGTATACATATATATACTCTTGCATGCATGTCTAATTTTACATGGACATTTATATTCCTTTTAATTAAATTTACATTTTCTATGTATTTGAAGTTAGTAGTTAATTTTAAAGAATGTTATAATGAGTAGACATTGATTCTTCATTGTAAAGGTAAGATAATTCAAATTAAATTCCATGAATATTTACTGAATTCAAATTCGTCCATGCCATTACTATTGTCTATATATAAGATCTTTGAAGGCCAAATGAGAAATACTCACTTTTTCACCAAAACATGGGAATGTTATATAAGACATATTATTCAATGGTGAGCTAGTAGTGGGTTTGCTGGGCTCAGGGGAGTCCATTGCCAAATTTTTTTACAAATTTGCAAACCCATTGTTAAAAATTTCATTACACATTTATAAAAAATTATATTTTTATAAAAATCTAAATAAGGAACCACAGAATATAACAAATAATATGCAATAATATTTATATATATAAATAATTATAAATCACAGTCAATTTTTAATAATTGTTTTATTTTTTTAATGTGGTATTACCATGGTTGTGTTCATCTACTGATACAAACAACATACTTTGGAACAAAAATCATCTTTATAATACAGATTTGCAAAAGTTTTGTCAATTGTACACAATTATCTTAAGAGGTAAAGAGTTAGATAACAGTATATGGGTTTGTTAGTTGAGTAATCAGTTAAGAAGAAAGTGCTATGCTGCATGTGACGGCCAATAAGTTTAGAGTTTTTGGAGATAATGCATCTTGTAAAAGTACTAGTGTAGCAAGTATTTACCCATATAGTTGTAAAAATATCATATACTTTTATTTATAGGTCAAATAAATTAAAACATTAAATTGTGAAATAACATTAGTTTGTAAAAGTTATGGTTAAATAAAATTCACTGCTTAAAAAATATAAGAACAATAAGAACAAAGACATGTATGTAATATACAAATCTAATTATCCTACTAAGTAAAATTGCTTTTAACAAATATAAAAGGAAATAAAGTTAATACAGACTGTATTAACTTTTCATTTTTACTATCTTATGTTATTTTGTTTTGAAACATTTTAAAATTATATATTCTGTAACTTGAGAAAATTTGAAGGAAACATTTCATATATTTGTTGTTGAAATGTTTTAATAAAAAAAATGAAGTGTTATATAAAAATTTATTAAACATTTGAATAATATCTTGCGTAAGAATACATTTAAATTGATATGTTAATTTTCAATAATATATTTTTATTACTTAATTTTCAAAATATATATTATGAATTATTTTTATATGATATGAAAAGACAAATAAATTAATTGCCATTTCTTAGAAAAGTAAAAAAAAAAAGTTGATTCTGATACAAACTCTTCCATGGAAGAAGATATCAATGAAAGTACAGATGTTGTATCAGAATTATTACAATCCAATGATAATGATATTCAAGCATTAGATTTAAAAAATCAGGCCAAGCCCAGCACTTTATCTATTGGTTAACTATTAAGTAGAAAATCTGTGTTTTTCAGATATCCATATGTTTTCAAATTCAGCTGTCTAACTTAAATAGCCATAGGGACTGAACTAAGTTCAGACACACCATACACTAATAGCTTTAGCAATATAAAATTGCCAAAGCCTTAATAGCAAAAAATATAATTGCAAAGAAATCAAATTCATTAGATAATATTTGTAGTACAAGTTTGTTAAATTAGGTCATGTGATATATGACTTGATTTCTTTGTAATTATATTTTTTGCTATTAACGCTTTGGTGATTTTATATTGCTAAAGCTATTAATATAAGGTATATCTGTACTTAGTTCAATCCTGTATAGCTATTTAAGTTAGATAGTTGGATTGTAAGATATATGGATGTCTGAAAATTTCAAATTTTGTACTTAATAGTTAACCATTAGATAAAGTGCTGGGCTTGGCCTGCAATTTTAAATCTAATGCTTGAATATTCTAGTACATCACTGATGCAGCCAGTAGCAAAAAGTGGTCTAAGGTTGGGGATATAAAAAGGTTAAGAGCTATTGGCAAGCTCATTAGATAACATTTGTAAAACAAGCTTGTTAAATTAGGTCAAGTGAAATATGCCTTGATTTCTTTGCAATTACAAATGGAAGGAGAGGTGTGTGGAAGTGGGGGGGATGGTGGTGGATGGATGGGGGGTGGTGGGGGGGGGGGGGGGGGGGAGGGGGGGGGGGGGGGGAGGGGGGGGGGATGGGGGTTTGGGGTAGTAGTAGTAGATAGATAGATAGTAGTAGATATATAGTGTATAGATAGATAATAGATAGATAGATAGATAGATAGATAGATAGATAGATAGATAGATAGATAGATAGATAGATAGATAGATAGGTAGGTAGGTAGGTAGGTAGGTAGGTAGGTAGGTAGGTAGGTAGGTAGGTAGGTAGGTAGGTAGGTAGGTAGGTAGGTAGGTAGGTAGATAGATAGATAGATAGATAGATAGATAGATAGATAGATAGATAGATAGATAGATAGATAGATAGAGGTGGGGAGCAGAGAGCAAATATAAGTTACAGCTCATGTGATTTGAGGTGAAATAAAAATAGATGACAAAATTAAAATTTCTAATAAATCATAATATAATAAAGAATATATGTTTAAAGTAGCGTTGGACAGGCTGTCATCACTCTGTAAGAAATTATAATAAATATAAATATGGAGTAGTAATTTGCTTAGTCATGCTGTGCTTGAGCACCAGAAGTGAAGGATTGAGCTACAATCCAAAAAAATGCACACAGTCTTGGGTCCATTATTTTCCCATTGTACTAAACCTGCTTGGAGCTATTATTGTCCCATGATATTTACCTATGAATATTTCAGATTTCAAATCTACTGTGTTCTATCCTTACCAATAGATTGATTACATTTGTATTACTGATATACTGATAATTTAATAAACATTTCTTAAATTTCAAAATAAGCAAACGATTTTTAATGGTTGGTTCACTTGTAAGCTTTATTAAGCATTATACTTATTATATTCATTGATAACATTGTAATTTCACATTTGACTGAAAAAAATATTCTTTGAATTATTTTATGCTCATTAATTTTATAGAGTCAAGTAAAAGGAACATGCATGTGAGCACACATTTCTTACAGAATCAAGTTTTTTCTGAACCCCCTCCCCCCAAAGAGCATGATAGTGGTTTACTTGTTAAACAATCACTTTTCTCACAATTGTACATCAATGGGCTTTCATTTGATATACATTGAAATATTTATATAATAATATTAATTAATTATTTATCTAATAATATTAATTAATTATTTTATTATTGACACAAAATCAATAAAGTATAATTAAAATGCTTTTGCTATAGAACAAAAATTTTCGAATTTTTTTTTATTAAAATATTGGCACTAAATGGTTTTTCTTAAACTAGGTTGTGTTTTATCATTCACTGATAATACAACTCCTAAAAGATATGATAATGATATTTAAGTATATAACGACGTTTATTTTTATTTGTTTCTTTACAGACAATTTTGAAAGCAGTTAATTATATCTTAAAAATTCATTTATCTTGACTTTCATAAGTGCCATGAATATGGAAAAAATGCCTAATCTATATTGTCCACTATCTTTTTTTTAATATAAAAAACTACTTTAAAGATATGACAAAGTCCATACATTAACATTACAGACGATTACTTCTCTATTTGGAAGCATCTTGATACATATTTGTTGAGTAATTTAAAAAATCTAATTATTTTATTGTGCCATCAACCTGAACAAAGTGAGAATAATTTGCTTTATATTTTAATTGTAAGAAATAGAAGAAAATGCTAATCACAATATCACAATGCCTTCAATCATATAAAGTATTTTTTTTTGTGTGTGTTTTAAGGATTAATGATTTAATAAAGCTTTTAAATATTAAAATTGATTTACTTTCCATTTTGTTAAGCTAAGCTGTTTCTTTGTTTCTATGATTCTCACATATATATGTAATCAATTGACCAAAGTTGCAATAACTCAAAATATAGCTACATCAACCAAAACTCATTTCAAAACAAATCTCTCTCCATATTCAGTCAAGAATCTACAATTGATGAATTTAAATAAATCGTATGATATCATATAAAATATTTTTATATAACAGGAATAGTGTATATAACAATAATAATCATACACATAAAAGTTCTTTTTGGCAAATATTAATTTTTGCCCAGTTCAATGTGCTTAAACTATTTTACAATTACGATCTACATTACATGGATAGCACTATCTATCTCTTTTATAAAAATAATAATTATAAAGTATTACAACAATAATATAATATTTATAAGGCAGAAAAACCCTGTATAAAAGTATACTATATAATTTTCCATTCATTTATCATTAGCCACTTATTAGTTATATATATATAAAACAAAATAAATGTCTGCTAATATCAATAATACAAAAACAAAACTTAAATATATTCCAAACAACGGTAAACAATTTATAATACAATATAAATAAAAACTCAATAAAAACTCATAAAGAAATATTTTCGATTATATTCATAATCATTTTCAACTCAACTTTCAAAATGGAATCATCTATTACCAACCGGAAACACGTGTCGATTTAAATATCCCACAATTCATTAATCCTAGCATTTGCTGACTGTCTGTTTATTATCGTATTTTTATACCTTCTAATAAAAACTGCCTCTTCAATTTTTCTTTTTTCATTATCTCTCTCTTGTCTTAAAATTTTTATTTTATTTATATCAAAATTAAACTTAAAATTACAATTTCTATCATGATCATAAAAAACAGATTCCATATATAACTTGACTTCATTACTATTATCATTACATATCTGTACATTTTTCAAAACTCTTTTATATAACAATTTATGTTCTTTAATTCTTTTCTCTATATTACATCTAGATTCCCCTATATATGATAAGTTACACCCACAAAAAATTCTATAAATTATATTACTCACATTATTTTTTTCTAACTTATCTTTTGAATTATTAACCATTCTATTTAAATTACCTGATCAATAAAAAGAAACATTATATACACCATTATAAACTTTTTTCATAAATTTTACTTGATTATTATTATAAAAAGGCTAAGAAATCCACTTCTTACTCTTAATTTCTTCATCACCAGTATTTCTATTAATTTTCTTACTAAATTGACAAACCACTTGATAAATTTCTTTTATATTATAACCTACACTTAATAATTCACTAACATAATTTTCAATATTTTTCTTTTTATCACATGCATATTTACACAAAATATTATTTCTATACAAAAAAGACTTAAAACCAGCCATCTTATAATTATGTGGCACGTTAGATAAATAGGGAATATACCCTCTAGTTTCAATAGGTTTAATAAACAATTTATAGTCAATCATATTATTGTTCCTTGAAATTATCAAATCTAAATATTTAATACTGTTATTATATTCTTTCTCCATAGTCCAGATAAGACCTTTTAATTTATTATATTCATCAAAAATTTTATCAATCATTTCTGAAGAAGCACATATAAAAACATCATCCACATATCTCGTATATATCTTAATATTTCCCATAAATATAAATTTGTTTAAAATTTTCTCTTCATAATATGACAAAACAAAACTGCATAACTGTGCCACCATTGGTAATCCCATTGGACAGCCTTTACTCATCTTATAAAATTTACCATTAAAGGATGCAACAATATTTTGTTCAATAAAATTTAAAGCCTTCATCAGAAAACATATTGATTATCCACTTTCTTTTCCAATAAAGCTTTATGAATTATCTTAATTGAATCAAATCTATCAATAGATCCATACATCTCAGAAACATCCAATGATACTAAAACATCATCACAGTCCAAACTTAAATCTTTAATTTTTTCAACAAAATCAAATGATGACATTACAGAATATTTTCCAAATCCAAGTAAATCTTGTAATATATATATATATATATATTACAAGATATATATATATAATATATATATGTATATATATATATATATATATATATATTCATACAATTATTTTAGTTGTAATTAATATAATTGGTTTCATATATCTTCTTTGTATTAGTTGTAAATTATCACATAAAATATAAAATTGTTATGAAGTTTTTTTTTACAAATTTCTTTTTACCCAATAAAACATTATGTGACCATAATTTCTTATGGTTACACAATCTGTTAAAAATGAGCAACTTTATCCAAACAATAGTGACACCTAATGTAAGCCATAGTATTCAATGGATGCTAGAGCTAGAAACTAGTCTAGGATATTGAATGAATAGGCATTAGAAAGAGATTTTGATAAGCAAAACCTTTAACATACATTGATTTCTATGGCTTGAACTAGATAGCACTTTTGTATCTATAAAGTAGATACTGTTTTAAAAGTTTGTGCAATCATAAGAAATGGTAGTCATATGACATTTTAGTGGTTTGATATAATCCTAGTCAATGAATGTTGGTGACTATAGTTATTAAAAAACAATTCACCATAATATGTAGATACTAAACTAGGTTTAGATATATATGACTATACAAACAAATTATCTTCGATTGAAAACATTATTGTGTTTCTAGTTTGGCACATAGCTTTATGGTTAACTAAAAAAATAAAATATGGTGGGTGGAATAATACATTAGATTCTAACAGCTAGATCAGTATTCAATGTATGCGAGAGCTAGAAACTAGTCTGGAGATATTGGATGAGTAGATAGTAGAAAGAGATTTTAATACACAAAACTTCTTGCATCTTCAGATTACTATGACTTGCACTAGATAGCAATACAGTATGGAGAAACATGCTGCTGTTTTAATAAATTGTGTAAGTGTAACAAATGGCAGTCATGTGGTATTTTAGTGGTTTAGTACCAATCCCAGCCAAAAGATGTTAATGACTATAGTTATTAAAAAAATAAAGATGCCTGCATACAGGGATTATGAACTGAGTTTAGATCTGTTTGATAATACAAGTAAATTATCTTGGATTGAAAACATTATCATGTTTTCACTTTGGATTCATAGCTTTATAGTTAAGTAAAAACATAAAAGATGTTTGCTGAAGTGCATTAGATCCAAGAATCAGGTGCATTATTCTAAAATCAAAGACTCCTTACTGATGAAAGCCATAGGTTAATAGGTACTAGTTAAAGAAAATTAGTGCACAAATCTCTAGCATTCATTGATTATTATGGCTTGCCCTAAGTGCTGCTATTTTATGGAGAAAGTTGCTACAATTTTAACAAACTTCTTTTTCCAAATTTAGCAGACACACCAATAAATTTTATCTTTCTAGATGTTATTGGAGTCTTATTAATAAATTCATAAGAATCAGAGACACTGTGCCCATCTGTTTAACAAATGGAGTTTGAAAACCATTAGCATGATGTGGTACAAACACAAATCATAAGTCATATAAGCAATGTCTGTCAACACTATGACTACAATATCAGAATGAAAAGGCTTACTTAAGCCACTGATTATTCTACTGTCTTAGTTGAATCTTCACAGGTTCTCTTATAATATTTTATTATTAGATAAAATGTCTTGAATATAAATAAATCCATGCACTAAATAAATAAGCGGATATAAATATCAATCGAATGAAATACTGCATAACGATTAAAAACACAACCAATCACAAACAAGGTTGTTTTTGAAACATTTGTGTCCTGAAGAAAAATTAAGTGAATTTTTTATAATATCCAGAGCTCCAGTTGTTCTTTATATCTATTTGGTTTCATTAAATAATTTAGTGATGTACACAATTATATATTTTAAGATGTTTTTTTGTTTGTATTAGTGAAACCTCACTTCAAAATTATCATAAGGAAAGAAATAGATTTTCATCTTTCACAACACATGCATTTTACAAATAATTCTCAGTCTTGAAATGAGTTAAAGATTTCAAACAGCCAAATCTTCACATTCATATTGCAAGGTCTTTACCATTTATATAACACTTTCATGCAAGTGAGGGACTAATTTCTATTTACTTTCTATACTTTGGGGAAGAGTGAATATTCATTGCTCTGTAATATTTTCAAATGTTTTACTTTTTAGCCTTTCCCTTTCTAACTGCATCATGTAAAAAATATCTATAAATGCAGAAATCCAGATTTCCTTTTTTTCATTATTTACATGTTTCACAAGCAACCCTCATTTTTCAGATGAGATAGATATATTAAACACCTCGAATAAATATATGCTTAGGTTCTCAGCTCAATGTCTTTCATTACAGGATTCTCATCAAAGCTAGGGGCAGGTTTCTATTGACTTCTATCATCTTGTGGAAGAAATAAATAATCATTGATTATATATATATATATATATATATATATATATATATATATATATATATATATATATAGATATATATATATATAAAAATAGCAAATAATGTTTGTGTAATAGTGACAACAAATTAATTAACATAGCAATTATGTTTGTCTGATGGTTTATAAGAATAGATTTTAGTATTAATTATTTGTAGAACTATTTTCAACATCTAATATTAAGTATTAAATGTCTTTAGAAAAATATTAAACATTTAAACTTTTCCAAATATATTCGATGGCTTGTAATAGCACACACGTTAATATTTAAGACATTTCAATGGGTATTAGTTTCCACTCTTCTTTGGATGTTACTGGTTTGACCAGTGACTGTACTAGCATGGAATCAAACCTGGATCTTTAGATTCATGAATATTGAAATTTAAAATAATGGTCTGTTGCCTAGATCAATTGGTTAGAATCATTACCTTAAATTTCAATATTCATAAATCTAAAGGTCCAGGTTTGATTCCCACACTAGTATTATCATTGGTCAGGATAGCAACCCATGAAAAAGGGGAGGGAATAATATTACTAAAAACATTGTGTTATTTACTAACCTGTGTGCTATTATTAACACTTGAATGTATTCAGAAATTTTAAATAATTAATTTTTTTCTAAGGTCATTCAATGCTTAATATTAGATGATGGAAATAGTTCAATAAATAATTAATACAACTGTTAAATATATATATATATATATATATATATATATTAACAGTTGTATTATCTATATATATATATATATATAATTTAATAGAAATAGAAATAATTATCTCCCATATAGTTATGTAATATCAAGAGCCATGAAACGACAGAATATTATTCTGACTTTAAGCTCTGATGTTATATAAGTTAAGTTTTTGTTGTATTTTTGAAATATAAGGTGAATTATGTCAATTGTTTTAATTTCTGTATGGATATTACAATGGGAGTTAGTAAATTGCATTTCAATTACATATATAAATAATTTACTAATTAATATTGTTCGCATAAGTTTTCTATTTGAACAATTCTTATGCCCAAACATGCATATTATTATACCAATCAGTATTACTTACATTTTAAAAAACTTATTTATTAAGCATATTTACTGCATATTTTAAAATTAATTATCACTAGACTACGTAATTGGTGAAAACATTAAAAAAATTTAAGTGCGCAATTCCTTTTTAATTAAAAATATTAATAGACCATTTATCATTTAGTTTTCAAAACAGAATTTAAAACAATAATATATATATATGATTGTTATATGTATAAATGCAATTTATTCACTATACCTTAAACACTTTTTATCATAAACCTTTTATTGTGCATACATGCTTATATGATCTTATGTTTTGACTGTCCTGCAGTTGTCTTCAGAGCCTCTTTTACATCAATTTGCTAAAAAAAGTGTTTAAAGTACACTGCTGTAATTGCATTTATATAAAATAGTATAGCAAAATAAAGGAAATAGTGAATTTAGTAATATTTTTGATTGTAATATGTAACATTAAATGCATACACAAAGTGTTTTCCTGAAGGCTTGTGATGATAGTGTTCTAGTTGTATTTTTATACTGGACTATTTCCATTACCTGAGTATTGAATGTCTTTAGAAAAAAACTTTTATTTAAATATTGCAAATACATTCAACTGTTAGTAATATCACATCTAACAGGTTAGTATATGCACAACGTTTTTAGAGATATTATTCTTCCCTCTTTTTCACATGTTGCTGGCCTTACCAGTGACAGTACTAGCATGGCATTTGAACCTGGACCCTTAGATTCTAGAGTTTTAACTTTTAAGGTAACACTCTAACCAACTGAGTCTGAGCCATCCTGCCAAAGGCAACAGTCGGTAGAAACTTCACATACTTATCTATGAGGTTTCTCCTGATTTCTCCACTTTTTCTTTAAGAGTACAGTTGATTAGTGTTTTCCATACTGGGGTGACTTATGGGATTTTTTACCATTTTCATGTGAGCATTTTTAAATTTTCTTCTTTGTATCATATGTTCATTGGCACATACATGGTCTGCTATCTGAGACACACCTATTTTCTCTCTTCTAATTATTAGTTTGTGTTCCTGCAAGCATTTTTTCAATGGGATGACTAGTTTCACCAATATATGTTCTTCCACATTCACATATTTCATAGATGCAGTTTTTTTCTTTTCAATATTTCAATTTTAGACTTTGTAGATTTTAGAGTTCCTTGTAGGGTGGTATGGCACTGGAAAGCAGTTATGATGTTATACTGATTGCATATTTTCCTTAATTTGTCTGCTATTTTTGGAATGTATGCATAAACCATAAATTAATTAATTTAAATAGTGATTGATTTAATTAATTTATGGATGCCTATAATTTTATTCCAAATTGCATATAACCCAAAATAGTGATAGATGAAAAAAACAATTTTTGGTTTGTGGTGCATTACTAGTTAATGTAAATAAATATTTTTTTTATAAATTATTATATATATGTATATTATTTTTTACTTATCAATAGTCAGATATTTTGCCATACTTTTTATAACTATTTATATTTAAATTTAAAAATTGGCAATATAAACCATGTCACCAAAATGTTTTCAATATTTGAAATAAAATTCACACATGTTAAAAATAAATTATAAGATTTATGTATTTATGAAAAAAGCATTTTTACAAAAGCAAGTTTTAGATAAGCAATCAAAAGAAATTGAGATTTCATCCCTCATTTCTTTTACTTTTTATTTTAATCAACTATAAATATTTTATTAAATTAGTCATGAAACTTAGTGAAATGATATTTTTAAAAAATACACAACCATTTATTGCACATCACTGAAAACTTATTAAATTGATATCAATGTGTTTTGAAATTTGAACCCACCGCATTATTAAACTGAATGAATGACTAATAATTCTGAAATATTGTACTGTCCATATTATGTTACCATTGGTACCTAACATCTACAAAATTTGAAGGAATTACATTTGATAGAAGTATGTTAAAAATGAATGTTAATATCTGACTCAAATAAACAAATAACATAAAGATGTTTATAAATGTGATACACAATAATATCTCACAGTAATGATAGAGGCAAAACTGGAATATATTACTAAAAAAAATTCACCATTGAGTGAATTACATTTTTTTACTCATGTGTCTACAGTGACACCAACATGGTATTATAATTGTACAAAGTGAGGTATTAGTTAATTTATTAAAATATTATTATATTAACTAAGTAATATTTTAGTAATGGTTTTATTATCATAACTAATTAAACAATTATAAACAAAACTCTGAAACAAAAATTATATAACATTAAAATAAATACTAGTATAAGCCTACATTAAAAATTTTAATAACTAAAATATATTTTTTTTATTGGGGTATTATATTAAATCATGCCTTGTTAGAATGCTCATGTGCATATTTTTAAAAATCATATATTATTTTTAAAATGTACATATATTTGATATGTCAACTTTCAAGTACTGTTTAAACAATGGATGCCCTTTAATTAATAATTTTATAATTAATAATAGTAATTGATTTTCTTTAAAAAGAAAAATATTGTACATAAAATTTTTTAAAAGAAATATCCCCTTCTCTTATATTTTTAAATGTAAAAAAATATAATTAGTTTTGTAGTAAAATTTGATAAAGTACATTTACACTAATACATTTTTTTCCACATCTTTAAATCCAATTGATAATTTTATTTAGATTAGTAATGTATTTAAAATGTAATGTTTAGTTTCTATATAATATTGTTCAATATAAAAATACCTTTATATTTGTTATATCATAAAGACACGGATAAATAAAAAGTATTTAACATTTTTCTTTGATTGTTACATATACATAGATGTTGAAAAGTCTAATGGGGATACTCTGCATATTTATAAAAACTGAATTCTGTTTTAAGTATAGAAGATTTTTTATAAAGATCTTAATTTAGGCAATAATATAGGTATATAAGAAAATATCCCAGTGCATAAGTTAAAATTTTAAATACGCTAAGTTGAATCACCCTTCCAAATATATAACAATAAATATTCATTGCCTAACAATATGTAATTGGAATAGTTACATAGTTCATTATTCAATTAACAATTATATATATATATATATATATATCGATAAGTCTATCTATATTTTAAAAATTGTCATTTGTTATTAAAAAAAACTCTCTTTGAGTTGATGTTTATATATGAAGTATTATCATTGTTTATGGTTATTAGGTATAGTTATTGTTTGAAGTTATTATTTTATTTATATGTTGATGGTACATCGTTATGAATATTTAATTATTATAAATAAATAAAGACATATAAATTGTTGATTATATAAAAAAAATTATTTTATTTGCGGTGATTATTAAAAAAATGCAATATTATTATTTATGTATATTTTAAAGCTGTCAAATAAATTTTCAATTTAATATTTTATATATATATGCTTGATATTTTATTTATTTTTAATGTTAATTGTTTAAAATAAAACATGTATAACAATGCTTTTCAAAACAGCATTTGGTAGCATGTGGAACAACAGCAACAACAAGAAGAGGCCATTATTATTATTAAGATAGTAATAAAACCAACTGAAGGATAAAATTTTGTTGTACTTTGTTTCTTTGAAATTACCATTCTTCAGAATATTGGAATAAGATAGATTTCTATGGTAAATACATAAATCATGACAGGCTAATAGAGATATATCGCAGCCAAGAGGCTGCACCGTTTTCTTTCATTTATTCCAAGGCAGTTTAAAAAGAAAAACTAGGCAAATTTCATCGCGTTTGAAGCCGAAATTTGACATAGCTATCTGGAATCTATAATGATCAATCTAATAATAATCTGGAGGTAACTAAAATTAATATATTGGATTCAACATTTCAATTTATTTATTTATTTTTCAAGGGAAGAAATTTTAGAAGGATAAAAATATACATACATCCAAGAATTGACAATTTTCTCTAACGTGATAGTTTCTTCACTTTAACTAGAATGCATTCTAACATTAAACGGATAAAGAAATAAAACAAGGGAATAAGTTGACTTTTGAAGGAAAACTGGACATGTGAACTTTGAAAGGTAGTCAATAATTTTATATGTATAAATGATATATAAATATATTTTTGAGATCGATATTTTTGTTTACTTTTATTTTTCATTATAAAAATATAACGTTTTATAAATATTCAATTCAAGCGTCTTGTTTTCTAACAGCAATAAACGTTTAACAGGTGTTAAAATTAACACTTAAGTAATTTAAAATCTTAAAGTATGGCTTATAAGTTTGGGTTGCATATGAGTTGTTATGTATATTTTAATAAGTAAATTTATATTCGCAAATTTTTATTATAAAAAAAAAAAATGTTTTATTCTTAATTTATTTCCATTTTTTTTTTTTAACTTTATATAATGATTCTTATGCATACCAAAACAATAATTTATAGGTATTTGATGTATATAATATTTTTTTTTTATTATTTTAAATATCTGAAAAATATAAATATGGATTTGTATTTATATTGATATCTACTTGTTAAGCACAGATATGTCTTTATATATTTAATATATATACTTATTGCAAGTATATATGTATATTTATTATTTGGGTTTGTATTTAAAACATTGATATTACCTAAAATTAAACCATAATATAAAATAAAGGATGTACTATTTGTTTTATAAGTAATGCCTTTGTAATTTATTTAAAAGAGTATTAATATTTTATTCTTATTTTTCTTTTAATGCAAAGTCATTATGAAATTAATTGAATTCACAATTTAATAGAGGATAACTTCATATTTCACTTATTGTTTAGTCTTTAGGTCACTTACACATATTATTATTCATTCATATGTTTAGATATACATAAATTTACATAATTAGATGTGTATATTGGATTTAGTGGAATTCCCTTTGTTTCTGATGTATATTTGATTAGTTAGTTATATCAACCTTGAAAATAAATTATAATGATAGATCTCATTGCTCTGTATGATTTTAGATTTATTTCATGTATAGCTAGTTGGAAGGGCATATAAACAATTTATTTAAATATAACTGGATAATTTTGTTTTTCTTCATTTAAATTATACACTTTATTATATTAGGCTTTCTCAACAATTGGATTCATTTAGATTATATATATTCCATTACGTTTATCATCCAATGTTTGAAGCATTATTTTCTTCTCATATATTGATGTCCCATTACATTTGAGGTAAAATATGTTTATATGATATATTGTCCATTACAGTTGGCACCACAAACTGTTGGTCCCAGTTAACTGATGATTGGTATAATGGAGTAAAAGTATGTTCCATTACATTTGGACACCATAACGTGGTCAGCATAATATGTTCGTTTAATTATTCATTATATTTGGTGTATCAAAGTTAGGGGCTTGGTTAACTAATGATTATTGTTGAACAAAAGTTCATATGTTTATTTTCATTTGAGATCATATAAAGATACATTCCATTATATTTGGCTTTCCCAATGTTTGGGGCCTTCTTTCTTTAATTTAAATGGAATGTAGCAAGTACGTTCCATTACATTTGGTGCAACAACTAGGGCTCGAAATAAGCTAATTAGGGCTTGAAATACCCCACATACCTGAGAGATGTGTAGTATATATATGGATGTGAGATGTATAGTTTAAAGAAAGAGAAACATTTTGTGTGTTTAATTTTTTTTTTATATAAATGGAAATATTTTGGCCTTATGTTTAGATGGTGATTGTTACTGTTATTGTATTTTTTAATGATGAAAGATAAATACAGTCATGAAGCAGTTTAATTTCAATTTAAAAATTATATTGATGGTGTTAAATTATAGCGTAATAATTTTGTCCATATTTGGAAAGTTTATGTTGTAGAAAATCTATAATTTTGAAGGTTGGATTGGATATTTGATTGTTGGAGTTTGGTTGGTTCTGTTGCAAGAATTGATGTTGGATGGGGAATTTTTGTCATTGTCTTGAGGATGTGATGCATTCATGTCACTTGTGATTGATTGATCTCATTTACTGCTCCAACCCAAATTTTGATGTTTATTATTATTTATCATGAAGCAGTTAACAGTAGTCCTGCCATGATTTTACCTTTAAGACTCCAGAGAGGGTAAGGTATAATTATTTTGACATATGTATAATATTTGCCTCTAAGTCTCCCAAAGATGAGCAAGGAAATATTTTATAAATAATAGCCCCTAAGACTTGGATGTAAGCAGGGCAGTGCAATAGTGTTTTCAGAAAATTATTATGGGTTGTAGTAGCTTGGATAGAATGAAATGTGATAGTCATCTAAGTGTTCATGAAACATTGTATGCTTTAGGAGTAATGATTGAATTCTTTTATCTATATCAAAGTTGTGAAGTGCTAATCAATCTTTTGGCTGTCAGTATCTGTCGGATCTTTGGAGGAATAGATAAGTATATAACTTAAATATATAACACCAAATTTAAGGGCCTGGTTAATTGACTATTCTTGGTGCCAAATAATCTATTACATTGATTATCAATTAGGGTTTGAAAACAAGTATATTAATGTTATATTTTCCATTATAAGTGACTTTTAAACATGAAGTTCAATTAGTGAATGTTTGTTGATAATAAATTGCATTAGTACAATTTTAGTAAAATAGTGTTTTGGGCACAAAAGTTAATAATTAGTGAAATTGATTTTTTTTTTTATCTATATAAAATGGTATTAAGTTTTAAGGTCCAGAAAATTTATAGGTATCAATTTAGTAAGTTTATGCTTAACTACCATTATCTTGAGTGTGAAAGTTATCTCACAATATTATTGAATTGGTTGTTTTCAAGGCATGTGAACATTTTATTGTATTTTAAATATTTCAAGGTTATATTGAATTTGATATGAAATTTCCACATTTCAATATTGTATAAGTGTGGAATATTTATTATCATTAAATATAAGTAAATGTTATTTACTGATATCAGTTGTTACTCTCTACATATATATATATTTTAGAGAAATTTGTTGATGCTATGGTGATAGATGAGATTTTTTTTTTAAGCCAAGAAGTTCATGAGTTCAAATAACTGAAATTTAGATTGTCGGATAGCTATTATGTATTATAAAATTAAAAAGGCTTGTACTTTGCTTAGTTGAATAATTGCTTGTTGGAATAATGATTGGAGATGGTGAGCCCTTGATCTGTGGTAATTACTATATAGAAATATATACATATATATCTTAGATATTTTTTTTTTGGTATAATATTGCAATTCTAATAATAATGGATAACAATAGTAATAAAATGCCAGTTAGTGGTGATTTTGACTTAAGAGATTTTATGGAAAAATTTGAATCTAGATTAAATACTAAATATGATGAACTAGAATCTAGATTAAAAACAAATTCTGATGAACTTTCCCAGAAACTAGAATCTAGATTAAAAACAAATTCTGATGAACTTAGAGCTGAGATGAAAACCAACTTAAAAACAAATTCTGATGAACTTTCACAGAAACTAGAGACTAGTTTAAAAACTAACTCTGATGAACTAAAAGAGGAACTTAGAACTGAGATGAAAGTCAATTCTAATAAACTTTCTAGGGAATTAAAAGATGAATTAAAAGCTCTGGTAGATAATAATTTTATAAGATTAGACACAAAAGTTGATGAAGAAATGGAAGAATATAAAAAACCCATAGATGTGACTAGTGAAAATATTAATGAAAATGAAGAGTGTGTTAAAATAGTTGATAAATCCTTAGAAATAAAATTAAATTCACAAAAGCAATCAGAAGAAGTACAATTAAGTTGTGAAAGGTTAAAGGACACTGTTGAGAATTTAGAAATTGGGCAGTTAGGTTTTCAATGGTTAGACAATAGTACTCTAGAGTTAAGAGAAATAAAAATGTATGATAATAAAATGAATGAAGGTGTTCAAACTTTAGAAGTTGAATTAAGTTCACCAGAAAAGATTAAAATTAACTCTCAAAAATTACTAGAAAGAACAGAATGTGTTTATCAAAGTCAATATAAAGAACAGTATCATAGTAATTTTGTGTGGTACAGAGAAAGCATATTTATATATATATTAGAACATAAGTATTTAAGTGGTAATTTGTACCATTGTTGCAATAGAAATGACTTATTTTACAAGTATGCCAGCAGGACAAATTTAGTAAGATATATCTTATTGAAATTTGAAAGAAATAAAAAGGTAAAGAAATCTAAAGAGAATTTTCTTTATGAAAATTGTAATAGAAGGATGAAAGTAGGTAAAGCCAAAGTTAGACTTAAAGTTATAGAAGAAATGATAAATAATATTGATTTTCTTAGAGAGAATATTGACAAGGAAAGAGATGTAGGTAAAGCAAAAGTAAAATTTAAAAGAATGAGTAAAAAGATATTTGATCTGAATCTTGGTAGAAGGATGATTGATGAGGAAAAAGAAATTGGCAAATCCAAAATTAAACTTAAAATAAGAAGTGAGGATGTGATTAATAAAGATTTTCTTTGAGAAAATATAGCTAAGGAAAGAGATTTAAATAAACCTAAAGTTAAACTGAAAAGAATTAATATAGAATAGGATAATATTAATGGTGTAAAACAGAATGATTTTCAAAATGATTTTAAGAATTTTTAATGTTGAAGTTGTATCACATCAATCTGATTTGCGATTTTTAAAGGATTATTTAGAAAAATTGAATGAATACCATTCAAAATTGCCCAAAGAATTGTTTTTAATTGAACGTAGAATAAGTGAAGTAAAATAAAGACTTACTCAAGTTGACGATGTTTATAAAGATAGTCAAAGGAAAGGTAAGATTATCTGATAAAATAGCAACTGTTATTGATAAAGTTAAGAATTATGTTAGTGCTTATGATCAAGTTACTATTTATGTAAAGGAAATAGATGCAGAATCTAAGGAGTTCATAGCAAGATCTTTAGATACTTATCTCAAAATTATTCAAAAGCAATTGAATTATACCAAAATGTTATATAAAAATCTTATAAATCAAAGCGAACTTCTTCACAAAGTTCAACATACTGGAAATTCTTTTCAAGAAGAATTAAAAAGGCACTTTTGATTATTATTTTTTTTTAAAGAAAACTTGGACAAATATCTACATGAGCTGAAAGATAGATATAAATAAATGAATATGGTTATTACTATGAAAAATGATATTCTTTAAACCATGTTAGTCCTTAGAAAGATTACAAATTTGAGAAGTTTTTTTTTTGATATCTCATAATTCATTAGTTATCTGCAAAGACATTTTTTTTTCCGGTGGATTAGGGGGTATTGTAAATATCGATAAGTCTATCTATATTTTAAAAATTGTCATTTGTTATTAAAAAAAATCTCTTTGAGTTGATGTTTATATATGAAGTATTATCATTGTTTATGGTTATTAGGTATAGTTATTGTTTGAAGTTATTATTTTATTTATATGTTGATGGTACATCGTTATGAATATTTAATTATTATAAATAAATAAAGACATATAAATTGTTGATTATATAAAAAAAATTATTTTATTTGCAGTGATTATTAAAAAAATGCAATATTATTATTTATGTATATTTTAAAGCTGTCAAATAAATTTTCAATTTAATATTTTTTATATATATGCTTGATATTTTATTTTTTTTTAATGTTAATTGTTTAAAATAAAACATGTATAACAATGCTTTTCAAAACAGCATTTGGTAGCACGTGGAACAACAGCAACAACAAGAAGAGGCCATTATTATTATTAAGATAGTAATAAAACCAACTGAAGGATAAAATTTTGTTGTACTTTGTTTCTTTGAAATTACCATTCTTCAGAATATTGGAATAAGATAGATTTCTATGGTAAATACATAAATCATGACAGGCTAATAGAGATATATCGCAGCCAAGAGGCTGCACCATTTTCTTTCATTTATTCCAAGGCAGTTTAAAAAGAAAAACTAGGCAAATTTCATCGCGTTTGAAGCCGAAATTTGACATAGCTATCTGGAATCTATAATGATCAATCTAATAATAATCTGGAGGTAACTAAAATTAATATATTGGATTCAACATTTCAATTTATTTATTTATTTTTCAAGGGAAGAAATTTTAGAAGGATAAAAATATACATACATCCAAGAATTGACAATTTTCTCTAACGTGATAGTTTCTTCACTTTAACTAGAATGCATTCTAACATTAAACGGATAAAGAAATAAAACAAGGGAATAAGTTGACTTTTGAAGGAAAACTGGACATGTGAACTTTGAAAGGTAGTCAATAATTTTATATGTATAAATGATATATAAATATATTTTTGAGATCGATATTTTTGTTTACTTTTATTTTTCATTATAAAAATATAACGTTTTATAAATATTCAATTCAAGCGTCTTGTTTTCTAACAGCAATAAACGTTTAACAGGTGTTAAAATTAACACTTAAGTAATTTAAAATCTTAAAGTATGGCTTATAAGTTTGGGTTGCATATGAGTTGTTATGTATATTTTAATAAGTAAATTTATATTCGCAAATTTTTATTATAAAAAAAAAATATGTTTTATTCTTAATTTATTTCCATTTTTTTTTTTTTAACTTTATATAATGATTCTTATGCATACCAAAACAATAATTTATAGGTATTTGATGTATATAATATTTTTTTTTTATTATTTTAAATATCTGAAAAATATAAATATGGATTTGTATTTATATTGATATCTACTTGTTAAGCACAGATATGTCTTTATATATTTAATATATATACTTATTGCAAGTATATATGTATATTTATTATTTGGGTTTGTATTTAAAACATTGATATTACCTAAAATTAAACCATAATATAAAATAAAGGATGTACTATTTGTTTTATAAGTAATGCCTTTGTAATTTATTTAAAAGAGTATTAATATTTTATTCTTATTTTTCTTTTAATGCAAAGTCATTATGAAATTAATTGAATTCACAATTTAATAGAGGATAACTTCATATTTCACTTATTGTTTAGTCTTTAGATCACTTACACATATTATTATTCATTCATATTTTTAGATATACATAAATTTACATAATTAGATGTGTATATTGGATTTAGTGGAATTTCCTTTGTTTCTGATGTATATTTGATTAGTTAGTTATATCAACCTTGAAAATAAATTATAATGATAGATCTCATTGCTCTGTATGATTTTAGATTTATTTCATGTATAGCTAGTTGGAAGGGCATATAAACAATTTATTTAAATATAACTGGATAATTTTGTTTTTCTTCATTTAAATTATACACTTTATTATATTAGGCTTTCTCAACAATTGGATTCATTTAGATTATATATATTCCATTACGTTTATCATCCAATGTTTGAAGCATTATTTTCTTCTCATATATTGATGTTCCATTACATTTGAGGTAAAATATGTTTATATGATATATTGTCCATTACATTTGGCACCACAAACTGTTGGTCCCAGTTAACTGATGATTGGTATAATGGAGTAAAAGTATGTTCCATTACATTTGGACACCATAACGTGGTCAGCATAATATGTTCGTTTAATTATTCATTATATTTGGTGTATCAAAGTTAGGGGCTTGGTTAACTAATGATTATTGTTGCAAAAGTTCATATGTTTATTTTCATTTGAGATCATATAAAGATACATTCCATTATATTTGGCTTTCCCAATGTTTGGGGCCTTCTTTCTTTAATTTAAATGGAATGCAGCAAGTACGTTCCATTACAATATATATATATAATGTTCATGTCACCCTCTCAAACATAATTTTTCAGCAATGCTCTCCATGAATAAATATAATCTGAACTTCAAACAGACAAACTTTGAAGTTTGAAATTCAGACTTTATACTTATTAACAGAGGGCATTGCTAAAAATTCACTCTTAGAAAGGTTGATTTGAACATCATATAGAATTGTTAATGGAAGTGTGAGATATGTAAACATTCCAATTATATATAATTTGACTGTGAAATTTATTGTTACACACATATATAATTTAAGGGGATTTGAACATAAATGTACAAGTTCTCCTCAGCTTCCCACTCCATCTTATATAACCAATACTCTTGATCATGTATATGTCAAAAATAAATGATCATCAATATATGTATTTCATACTGGACCAACACACATCAGTAGCTCCAGATCATCATCTCCCACACATATCTATAGTCAGTGCTCAGGTTATATTAAGATAGTAAATCTTCAAACATTAATGGACAGACATCAATCTTTTCCATTCTCCATTTCTTCAGCTATCCATATTATCAGATTTTCAATAATATGGATAGCTAAAGAATTGGACATGTAAAGATTTATTATCTTAAATATAACCTGAGCACTGATTATATACGTGTGTGTGATAATGATCTGAACAAACTGATGAGTGTGGTCAGCATGAAATACGCATATTAGAAATCATTTTTTTCACATGTATGTGGTCATGTGTACTAGTTGTGTAAGATGGAATAGATAGCAGACAGGATGACGAAAGTCTGTGTTCAAATCTCCTCCAATTACTTCTAAAGTTCAGTATATAGATTATACTTGTAGTCAAATATACATATATAAATAAATATTGAGCATATTATAACTATCAAAATACATTCACACTTAATTTAGGTCGTCCATAAAAACATAGAGGTTTTAAATATTTTTTTTTTATAGTTTTATAGATTTAAACATTGGATGTTTAACAGAAATCTCCTGTGTATTTTTATATACAATTTTTCAGTGGAATTCATTTTTAGATTAAATTGTTTTAGACAAATATACAATTATAAGATAATGTAATTTCAGTTTGCAGTAGTACCTGCTTTGAATAGAAACTTTGTTGCATTGTAGCTGAAAAAATATTTTAAAAAGTAAACATTAACTTTTCAAAATTTTAATCTATAATCTGGGGAAATTTTCTATATGACATATATATATATATGTCAGACATTACGTTACTCAAAAACATTCTATGAATGATACAAAGTTATAATAACTTTATAATGTTTGGGAAAATTTCCAGAGATAATTATAAATACATAATGGTCCCTCTGATAAGAAAATTGTGCCATACTACTTGGTTGAAATGAAAAACTCTTGTGTGCATGATTTAAAAGCATCTACCTTATATAACTATTAAAGAAGATATTAATGGATGCTATTATAAATCACATGACCTCCAGTCAATGCTTAATTATTAACTAATACGACATCATAACCTCTTATCAAATAGCATTCGGATAAAATCTTAAATAAATCTTGAGTGGCAGCTATTCATGTAACCCATAATGACTTGTTTATACATATATATAATAATCAAATATAAGTATAGAGTCTAACCAAAACTTATTGTAATTATGAGGGACTTGAACTCAGACTTTCAATGACTTTAAGCTATGCACTCAATCTTATACAACTGATACATATGACCACATACACGTGAAAAAGATAAATGATATTCAATATACGTATTTCAAGCTAAGCCACACTCATCAGTTTGTCCAGATCACTATCTCTCACATATATATACAATCACTGCTCAGGTTACATTAAGATAGGAAATCTTCAAACTTTAAGATCAACATGGGTAGGACAATACTATTGGCATCAACAAGGACTTCGAGAGTTTCATCATCGGATTTTAAATATGAATGGTTGAAGAGTTGAAGTATGGAAAAGATTGAAGTCTGTCCATTAAAATTTGAAAATATGCTACCTTAATATAAACTCAGCACTGATTGTATATACGTGTGTGAGATAATGATCAGGACCGACTGATGAGTACAGGTTCAGCACAAAATACAGATATTGGAGATCATTTATCTTTTTCACATACATGTGGTCATGTGTATCACCTGCATAAAATTTAGTGTATAGTTGTAAATTTAAAAGTCTGAGTTCAAGTCTCTTCTAAATATATATATACTGTATATATAAATATAAATCAGATTGTTAATTGAATTTAAAATATAGTATCAAATATATGTACACATATAAATAAAGAAATAAAGATACTTGTTTTCAAATCTGTACAATACATAACTATAGATTATATTTTAACTGTGAACTATTTTCTTTTTTCTGTTATTAGAATAGATATTATAAAATAATTATAGACTTGATGGGTGGTCATACCGTACAAAATTATAAATAATTAAAGAGCAATGTTGCAAACAAAGCTTGTTTATGCTTGAGCCCTGTTTTTATAAATTGTTCTTTAACTATTTTCTATTGGAAAAATATAAATAGCAGTTAGAAGAAAATTAAGACATTCCGTAAAATATAGCTGTGAATCAGAATAACATATTGAATTATTATAGTAGCAAAACAGAACTATATGTATAAACCTATAATAATAAAAAATTAAAAGGTTTACATCTTAAAAAAAAAATAGGTTCAACTTTTATAATTTGAATACAATTTTAAAAATTATTTTTACTGGTAAAATAGTTTAAATTGATAGTAATAATATTATAACGTTTTTATATAGTCATCTATGATAAATGACAGTATTATATAATTTGCTTTTTTATATAATATTTAAATTCAAGTATAATTAATATACTTGGAGTTTAGGTGTAATATAGGGAATTTGACCACAGACTTTCAAGCTCCCGTCAGCTATCCACTCTATACCATACAACCGATATACATTAAAGTTTGCAGATTTGCTATCTTAATATAAACAGAGCACTGATTATATGTGGGAGATGATAATGTGAACCAATTCATGAGTGCTGGTTCAGCATGAAATATATATATAATATAAATAAAATACCCGTTAATTAAAACAAAATTGTAATTATAATTAAAAAAATAATAAATTTAATGGTAACAAACTATTATAAACAATCCTTAAATCCGATGATGTACTTTCGCTTTGTTTTTTTTTTTTTTGTTTTTTAATTTAATAGTAGTTGAGAAAGGTTTAAGAAATTAACTGAAAGTACTTCTGCAGATTTAAGAAATGTTTATAATAGTTTGTTACCGTTAAATTTATTATTATTATTATAATTATATATATATTGGAGGTCATTTATCTTTTTTTACATGTGTGTAGTCATGTGTATCGATTGTATAAGATAGAATGGATAGCTGAAGTGAGTTTGAAAGTCTGTGTTCAAACCCCTATATTTTCTATATAATGTTATACTGCTGATTTATTTATAATAAAAACTAGTACAGATAGTACAGTTAGTCAGGTTGCTTCTTTACCATGTTTGAAAGACATTTTATCCAAACAGCTAAATTTTGCTGCACATTTAAGATAGTTGTATAAATCCTATGTTTCTTTGAAGTTGAATTATATGCTTACTTTTTACTAATTTATGGGGAAGAAAAATAGTGGCCATCTCACTCAGGCAAATGCATTATCATAGCAACTTAAATGGATTAGGATTACATTCTATTCATGTATTTACAATTCACAAAATGATTAATCTCTTATCATCCATGACAAGAATATATCCACATTTAGAAATCATTCTTAAAATAACACAGACAAACATCCTCCAATAGACAAAGTATCTTCATACAATCTTAGAACCTATTAAATCAATATCTAACCCTAACATAACTTTTCCACAAGACAAATGGTGCTACTGGAATACATATGTACTTCTACACACAAACACAAATTATGATGTAGATTTAACAATGCTAAGCATTAATAATAAGCAGCTAAAATTTCAATTTAAGTATTGGACACTTGAGCCCAATTTTTTTGATTTTCTACTCAAAATGTACATGTAGTCATTACCAACATTATATTTTATGAGATATAAGAGAAACATATTTAACAATATCACTATGTGTGAGTTGTGCCACAGATAGGTGAAGAACCAAAAATAAATGTTCTTTGAGTGTAGTGGCCCATAATACAATCGATCATGAATGCCACTATAAATTCAGTTATAGAATCATTTCCAAATGCTTGCTTTGCAGAAATGAGAAGTACAATATTTATACTATATGCATTATGAAGCACTATATGCACTTATCTTTACAATAGTAATGCATGAAATTGTAACACATTTAAAAATGAATTAGAGACAATAAAACAAACAGATAAAAAAATCACCCCATCAGACATTTTCACAGCCACTTGGTCACTTGTCCATCAGTGCTCTAGCCTCAAGTGAGATGTATTTTCTGTTTCCTATTTTATTGTAAATGTTTTTAATAATAGTATTATTCACTGAATGCTATCAAAAATACTTATTGTGGTATTCTTATATTAGTTTTGTATTATTTTTTTCTTTAAACTGAAATATCTGTATATATATATAAATTTCCCTTTAAACTGAAATATCTATGATATTTTTTTTCTTGAATAAAATTCCTGCTAAAACTAATAGTGTTTTTTTTTTTTTAAAGAGACAAAATACTTTTAATTTGAATACCTATTATTCGAAGGTACATTACTCAAACAAAATTCAATGATGATACTTGATTATTTATAATAAAATATTTGGTTAATAACTTCTACCATATACCCATTATTTGACGTAACTTATTGTTTCTGCAAATAATTTTTTTATTTTCTTACAGTCTTGATTGTCTAAAAGTCTTAATCAGAGTTAGACAATATACAACATCAAGATATTAGATTATAATTATATCTAAAACATACATATTTCCACATTTTAATTACAATTGTACAAATTATTATATATATATTTATAATGTACAATTGTGTATAATTGTAATTAAAATATAAATTCATCATCATCATCAATATTTTCAACAATTATTGATCTACTGCAGGATGAAGATCTCTCCAAGGTCAATCCATCTTTTATTTTTAGCCTTTCTTCTTTATATCACTCCAGCATGCTACCTTATGTCATCCATATCACACAATCAGCTGCTTTAGACACATCAATTTTTTTTTTCTAATCCTCAGTCAACCCATTAAAAAGCAATTGAAAGAGCACATATTGTACATTAAAAAACCCTGATATGTCTAAAATAGCACATTACATATGTGCCAATGAATATATTTTTTGATTAGAAAAATACAAATGTATTGGATAGAGCAAAAAGTTAAAATAATGAAATTCAAAGAAGCAGCCTACATGGCAATGGCAAATAATTCCATAAGTCATTAGTGTGATAATAGATAATGTCTGGGAACCACTAATTAACTTTGCATTGAAAAAAAATGGAGAAGTTAAAAGAACTCTCTTAATATAAATATATGAAATTTCTACTGACTGCTGTCTTTGACAGAATACCGTTAGAGAATTAACTTAAAACTCAATACTCAAAATTAAAAATTTAGTATCATTTCTTATGCAGTACTATCAAGCAAGCAACTCCTGAAGGAGAAAGAAGATTACTATCACTCAATATCTTAAATTCTATACTAACCTATGTATTATTACTAAAAAGTGAATAGAATTGGAAAGTGTAAAAAAATTTCTATGTGTATTCCAAAAAAAATAATGTTAAATGATGAAAGCAGTCCAATCCTTAATGTTTTCTAATAAATAAATTAATTTGTATAAGTATTTGCCAATAATTTAACGAGGAAAAAAAATCAATAAATACAATAAATTAATAATCCTAATTACAGACAACTGCCTATTTTTTAATTTTATTTTATCAATTTTTTAAGTTTACAGTAAGAGAGTAAAAGAAGCTTTGGAAACACTGATTTTGAATAGATGGTGTTTTATTTATTGTTAAATTAGTAATAAAACATTATTATTAAAAGTAAATTTAGTTTCTCAAATTGTACCTACATCAATGTGTATCATATTAAATTAGAAATAATGATATCATGTGTTACTCAGGAGGTCATGTGATGCTAAGTAGATCACCATGTTATTTTTCATCAGTCAAAATTATTTTTTTATTCATGTGTAAATCAAGGTCAGAAATATTTAGCTTTCAAATTCACTATGTTACCACTGAACTAACATGCATTATTTCTACACATATCATATTTAATAATTATTTTAGTTCTTAATTATTATTAAATGTAATAAAACCATGCTTATGTACATATATACATGGTAATGAAACATATTTTAAACACTCAATTATGAATAATATTATAGCTTAATGCATTATTGATGAAATGCACTATGCTTTTTAATTATTATAAGTTAATCATATTTCATCTACATTCTATTTTACAAAATTATTCTCTATCAATTTTAGGCATATACTCAGAAAAAAATCAATTATAGTCTATGTGATCAGAAATAAAGATATTTAAAACTAGAGAAATTTTAAAAATAATGAACTCTAATTTTTATGAGTGGTTATCACTTCCTAATTTGCAAAATATGGAACATAAATATAATACAAATACTTTGCCTTATGACAATATTACTAATAGTGTATATATATATTGCTTATAACAGTCCTTTCATATACACTTCAATGCAAACAAATTTTCTTAAAAAATTCTTTATTTTCCTTACAGCTCTTATGAAGACTGCTGGACAGTTGAAACTGTAAGGAAAATAAAGAAGTTTTTAAAAAAAATTGTTTGCATTGAAGTGGATATGAAAGAACTGTTATAAGCAATATATATATATATATATATGAAAATATGCAAAGAAAGTGAAAGAGAAGAATAAAATAATACTAATAGTGTGTTATGAAACTATGAACAACTTTTAGCTGCAATTTAAGTTTACAAAATTGCTTTTATTTAGATAATTTCAGAAGTGGGAAAACATTTTTCATGTCATGTGCTATCACAAGGACTGGAATAACATCTACTTTATAGATCAAGTCTCTATCTATAAACCCTGCTTTTCACATGGGCAGTTTTATACAGGATGTTTCAGAACTATTAACTATTAATTCAGAATAGCATTATTTGGTGAAAACTTAATAGTGAAAAACCTGTCAGAAAAACAATATCATGCATCGTGATTTCACATCTATGTATATAAATTTCACATTGCTAAATGTTAATAATTTTAAATTATTTTTTTTCACTCACAAATAATAATTACAATTTTTAAAGCCTAGTAAAAAAAGAAACCTAGCTATTTGTAAGCTTGCAACAATTAAAAATACTGCACAGGAGCTCCTAGTTATAAATTATCAAGGTTATCTCATTAGTATTCAAATTTTATACATTTCATTGAATATTTAATTGAATATTATTAATTTTTTATAAATGATATTATCATTGTTTGTAATATGTCATGCTTTTATTAATTTTATTTTTCAATTACCTTGCTCTATACACAATGGCTTAACATTTTCTGGATTGATTATATGCCTGTGCTCATTTGCCCTGTGTGTAGCATTTTTCTTTGTTTTATTGTATGACTATTTATGAATTATTGTTGTAATATTTGCTTAAGCATCACTATAATATATAACTACCCCCTATGAGTCATTGCATTGAGTTGTAAAAACAGTTAGTGAAAATTTTTATCTGTTAATTTTATCTTTGGTTATTTTTTGCCTGTTTGAATTTTCAGATCTCCAAAACCCAAAGTTAAAATCCTGATTTTTTTTTAATCTCTACTGTTATGCATAGAATATATAGCATTGAGATATTTGGCTTTGTGATTCTGTTCTATTTGTTATATGCATACATAAATGTGTATATGATTTATACCTGAAGCTCTAAACTGATTGCTTCTATTTTATCATGTGAGGCTTAATTCTTACTAGAAGTATTAATTGTGTAACATATACCTATTTAGATAAAAATTAGCATCTTATAATGTTAAGTAAATATCAGAATTTGTATCACATTTCATTATACCAATGCTATAAGCAAATTTTATTTAAAAAAGTAAACAAATGCATTTCACAAGTAAATACATAGGGTGATCATGTTTATAAATTCACAAGTTAGATTCCAAGAAATCATTTGAATAAGTTTGTAAGTAATATCCATTTTCATGCACTATTGCCAATCCATATATCAGATTTTAAAAATTTGTTTTTTAATCTGAATAATAAAATGAATGTTAATTGCAATTTAGTTAAATAATTATTTGGCAATTTGACTTTTGAATTCTTATATGTGTTTATAACATGGTTTTATTTGTGAAAGCTGAAAAAAATACTGTTTACATTTTAGTGCTTGACATGAATAAAAATGATTCTTTTTTCCTACACTTTAGTTAATAAAAATCCAGATATTAGAAATGAAGAAATTTAGAAACAGCTTAATACCAGTAGATAACAGAAGTGTAAAAAGTATTGTTTCCCATATGAAAATTTAAATGTATTTTTTTTTTTTTGCTAAAATTGCTTAAAAGCTCTAAATAATAGAGGTAGTTTTTTTTTTTTTGTATTAAATGCTTTTACTATAAAGAAGAAACAAATTTCCAGTCATGCACTTCTCTGAATTTGCATATACTCACCCATGAGCTTAAATTATGTAAATTCATAAAATCACATGACTGGAAGTTTGTCACTTCTTATAATATTACCCTCATAGTCTGCATTATATAAATAATAGACTATTTATTACATTAAATGCTTTTATTGCCTGTGCACTAAAAGAAATAAAATAATTGTCTCTTCAACCACAATTGAAGTTTTTAGATTTAACTTGAAATAAAAGCATGAAAGGGGGATTCAAAAATTAATTAGCTATACAATTAATTAATTGTGGTTGATGAAACAATTATTTTATTTCTTTAATAAAAGTATTTACTATAAAAATTATATCTATTATTTTTAACTTTTTAGTATTAACACAGTAAATGAAAAGGTAAAACCATATTGTATGTTGAAACAGTAAGATTCGTATTCGAATCTTAAGTTTCACCTTTTTCTGTCGTCTCTCACTGACCAGTCTATCCCGCCCAAATTTAAACTTTTTGATATCGAATTGTGTGTGTAAGAATATTAAAAATGTATAAATATATGTAGAATTTGGCATAAACATGCACACATTTCGATCTCAAATTAAACGCAATAAATAGGGATAAAATAATATAATTTAGATTTCTTTTAGTTATATGATTTTGTATAATTTTAATCATTTATTTTGGATTATAAAGTTCATATTTATTGCTTTGTTTAAATTTCATTTAATAATAATTCTAAAAAAATCTGATGTAATATTTAATTAAAAGTTAAAATAATCTTATGTTCCCTTTTTGTTTTTGAAATTTAAAAGCATCAGTCAGTGATAGATAATAGATTAATTAAAGAAAAATTCCCCAAAATATAATTAGTAAATGTAAAATGTAAACAATAGAACAGCAGCTTTCTTTAATTAAAAAAAAACAAAAAAATGCATCGATTATCCTCAGGGCAGATTAAGTAGAACCTAAAAATACCTTAACAAAAATGTGAAGGATCAAGATAAAAAGCGAGGCCATCTTAGACTTGCTGGAGACATTCACTTAAACTTTAGCTTTGCTCTCAATCACTGAGAGTCTCCAAAAATAATAAAATAATTTGTTCCTGCCAAGGTATGACCGAGTAAAGCACCTAGATTATTCTCCATCGGGAGGTGGCCTATCGGATGTCGAACTTTCCATTGCCCGTCATAAATTCACCATGAAGATCTGCTGCCTGAAATGAATGAGAAAGCTGCTGCTGCCGTGAAATTAAATGAAATATCTAAATACAAGAAAGAATTGCCACTCATTAACTATTTGCTACTAAACAATGGACTCGGAAAACTTCTTATAAAACAAGTACCTGTCTGTGTTCAAACTCTAGAGTACTCTAATAATATGCTATAGCTCTTCTTCATACTACTTATCTAAATTATAAAATGTAAAACTACCATTTGTATAACTAAAATTGAATAATTAATTTAATGTGTAAATTTCTTTACTAATCTAGCTTACCTCATTCTATCTTGGGTGCGTATTTTTAAAATCTACATTTTATCTATATTTATTATCTAATTATTGCATGCTCACAATTGTCTCTATTTTCAAAGTTTAAATCTATGATCGTTTGAAACAGTGAATGCGTGTCACATTTTCATTAATATATATTTTCCTAAATAACTTAACTTCCATATAAATCGACACGCATTCAATGGCATCATTTATTGTAATGCAGGGGTCTACTACTCCGCAAATGGCTGACATATTAGTTACAATAATTCCCAATTTATATCTGTTTTGTATTTATTAAATCATCATGAATAATTCCAGAAAATTACATTTCTTTGAGAGTCACCAATGTTCTTTAGTAAATGTTGATAATGTAGGGCCGAATTAGAAATCTATTTAAATATCATCTTAATCATTTGTACATTATACATGTGTTATGTTTTAGAGACGCGATGACCCATTCCGCCGTGAAATTTCCGGATTCTTCAGGGTTAAATTAACCCCAGTCATCCTACACAAGCGGGCATAATGGGTGCTCTCGTAGGACTTGACAATGTCATGCAGCCAGCCGGCAAAACTGTGACACGGACCGCTTGTCCCTGGTTATGCTTATGTGACACCTTACTTCGTCGGGCCGATGGCAGAGACCAGCCCAACATTCTTATAAACTCATTCACAGCATTGCAGTTTCGATATACTGCCATTCCATATCGCCTTTCTAAAGTGTGCCACGTGTTCCTTTACTTAGTTTTATTATTCTAAACATATCACTCTGCCTCTGCATTATCTGCATAATTCACTCTCAAATAAATGTTTGCCCTTAGTTATAAATAAATATTTTAATTAAATAAATATATGTCTGCCATTACTCTTATAACCCATACTTTAGACTCTTGCATTGCAAAGGTATAAATCCCTCCAGGCATGCATTAGAAATACTCACTCGAAAATTTTAGGTAGCTAGATTACGCCTTCAAATAAATGTATTCCTTTTGTAAACATTTCAGTATCGGAAATACCGCTACTGAAATCCTCAATATAAAATAATGTCTAAATAAATAAATGTATTCTTTAAAATATAATCATGTCGCAAATCCCGCTACTGAAGCTTTAAATCCACAAATATTATTGGTAAATGATTGTTTTATTAAAATGTATTAATAAATAATTTTAAACTATACGTCTGCAGTTACGTTTCATTTATTCGATACCCATTCTATATAATATTTCCTCGATTATGTAAATATGAATGTTTAATTAATATTAGTTTGGTTATTGGCTAACTCGAGAATAAAATCATGAGTCTCTTGCATATCCCTGACCACCGTGCCTAAGGAAATCTTTACTAATGTCGCATCAGATGCGTTGTTTCGTGGATCATATTGTGGAACCGATAAACTATGTTCGAACTCAGTACCATGGGTGGCTTCGCTACTCGATGGTGCTGCTGTTCTGTATGGTGGTCGAATTCTACACTATGTTTACGAGTCACACGTTTTCTGACCGTTACAATGTTAAATTGACTGGACACTTACAGTTGATAACATATCACTAGATATTTCCATTATATGTTAAAATATATAGCCCTTATGTATATATTACATTTTGTATGTGTACATAATAATATATGTGTATATATTGTAAATGAACTTCACTTAATACATATAATTTTACTTTAAGTCAAATATCACACATATAGTGTATATAAGTCATTAGATATTTTTAAGTAAGTTAATAAGAAACTAATTGACTAATGGAAAAGATAAGTATTCCAAACAGATTAGGCTT
Source organism: Epiperipatus broadwayi (assembly GCA_028023455.1). Classification (NCBI taxonomy): domain Eukaryota; kingdom Metazoa; phylum Onychophora; class Udeonychophora; order Euonychophora; family Peripatidae; genus Epiperipatus; species Epiperipatus broadwayi. The sequence goes on along the minus strand of JAQFVV010000007.1, from coordinate 13,968,359 downwards.
ATATAACTTAGTTAATTACCAAATTTCAAGCAAATCTATTGAATTTAAATATATTAAAGCTTGATTTTAAAATTACATTCTAACTTGAAACATATCAAAACTTAATTAATTGATTAACAAACAAATAGATTGATTTTCCAACATTAATAAAAGCATTTGAATATATGTTGTCATCCGAAAAACATATGTATGCAATGTTTCATTTAGGTCAGGCATGTCAAACTCATTCTAACAATGGGCCACTTTATGCTACTGGTAAGATTCTCGTGGGCCACATCACACAAATTTTCTTAAAATTGTATTTTGAAAGTGAAAATGCAGGAATATAGATAGGGTAATTAAAGCATATTATGTAGTTTAGTGAATTCACTTCAATAATATACAATTGATATAGTATTGCTTTTATTTAAACATTTATTTTATCTGATTACATATTTATAAAACTACAATTTATTGTTTTTACTGGAAACTGCCAGGTTTTCCTCTTACTAGTTTTTCAATATCTGGATTCAAAGACTGAGAACAAGCAATTTTCATTATGGCAGATAGTGTTTATCAGTTAATCTTGATCTGTAAGCTGTTTTATTTATTCATGCATGAAATCTCACATAAGTAGTCTTCAAAAAGCTTAAATGTGCTTTTTATCGGGTTCTTTCACCTAAATAGGATAATTTGGTTCTCTTCTCGTTTTTTTTAAACATTTCTGGAAATCAAATCCATTGTTCAGTGGTTTTGCAAAGGCAATGGTCCTGGAAAGAAAAATTCTGACCTTGAAATCAAACTTTTCGTTTCTTTTATTTTTCAATTTTTGAGAGTGTGTGAAACGAGCAACTTTGATTTTGTGCTTTTACCTCCGTAGGAATCGTCAACGTTCTTTTGCAAATGATTTTTAAACAAATTCAGTTTTTGACAAAGCTTGCCGCATACATATTCGTTATCAATTGTCTTTGCCTTGCAATGTAATATTAAGATTATTCAGATGGCCTGTAATATCTATTAAAAATGCTAGGTCTTGTCCCCTGGTCTTTATAATTGTATTTTTCGTTGTTTTCTCTTTCATTTCAAAAATAATATTTTCCTTCAAAATCAGATAGAAGCCTTTAAGACAGGGCGCACAAGCTTCGTGTATAAGGAAGTCTTCGATTCGGTTCTAAATCTTTAAGGCGGAGTAATTGGCGTGGTTAAGTGCTTGATCGAATAAAGTTGCTTCTTTGTACGTTTTAAGTCTTGTCCATTTTTAATAATTTTAAACAGAGAACTGTTGGTGAATGAGGCAATGAAAAGCTGATTTTCGGTTTATCTGGATATTCGTCTTGTATTTCCGCTAGTCGGAAAACTTTAGTTTCCTGTCTCGATTTAGCCATCAGTTGTAACAGAAACAAGCTGTCAACAGGCAAGTTAAGTTTTTCTAAAATGCCATCCAAAATTCTTCCCATGTTGTTCCGTGAAGAGGATGTCCAACATTCTTCGGTGTCCTCTGTTATTATCGACCAAAAAAGCAACTTGTGCAACTCTCTTATATCCGTACTTTCATCAATAGCAATTGAAAGACGGATTTTGGTAGATATTTTCTGTAATTGCAAGTGTGTCTCTGCCATTTCAGTATTCTATCTGCCCGTTTTCTTGATAATGAGATGTCTAAACGCTGTCTTTTCTGGACAGACAAATTCGGCAGTTTTATTATACTTCCTTGATTAAAGACATCGGTGAATGCTTTTGAATGTTTTGCTAATAAATAGCTTATTTCATAACTAGCTCTTGTTACTGATTCATTACTTTTTATAAATTTTGTAAGCCTCCTTGCTGGCTACTTAATGAATTCTTCATTGTTTTTAATTTTTCTTCTCTTATTTTAGCTTCAAAACAAAATTGTTTTTCGTGATTAGTGCTATAATGTCGCTAATATTGTATTCTTTAGCAACACTAATAGTTTCTTTGCAAATTAAGCACTAATCTTATTGTTCCTTCCACACAAAAATAATTCAGTTCCCACCTTTCTTGAAATTTTTTCCTCGTCATCAATCTTTCGTTTTTTATTTAGGTTGGAAGTGGCATTTTCTGTAATAAAAATAGAGCTTTAGATTTAAATTTTAAAATTTAAAAAATTGCAACACTTTATGCAAAATCGCCGTAAAAATTTAAACTACTCTAGTATTTAAATGTAAAGAGGCATCGTCTCGCTCCTGGAATTATGCTCATAAAGGAGGTAGTATAAAAGGTACTTCTTTTTTCTCTCAGTCCTGTTCCCACAGAGAATTAAGATAGAGTGTGACAAAGAAGAAAGCGTGCATAAGGCGTAGGTTAGAAATGGTGAAGCAAAAGTTTCCCAAGGCAACATACACTGGTAAAATTGTAGAACTTTTAGTGTTTTCCAAACTGAAATGTAATCGTTACTAACTTATATGTAAAATATTATTGTTTCTCATGTTTGATTATAATTAAAATATTATATAACAAAATGCATGCTCGTTATTTCTTATGTGTCTGACTAGTTTCAGAAAGATATAAACTCTTGGATATAGCAGTTTACTTATATTTTTTGAATGAGTTATAAAAGGAAACAACGCAAATTTTTAAACAATCCGGATAAAGAAACTAGCAACTGCCTTTTGTTACAATTCAAAGAAAAAAACAATATCTGCAGATAGGATTGCTACGTTGGTGGCGGAATAGCTGACTAATGTATTTATGTTCTTGGAAGCACAGCAGCACATTATTAACGTCGCCAGCTTTGGTATTCACATATCTCAAATGCTTCATCATCATAAAGGCATAAGCTATGCGTGTAACCGAGAATTATAAATTAGCTATGTATGTAGACAACAATTACTGTATATATTTTAGTTCATGTAATTAAATATAAGAGCTTTTTAAAAAAAATTAATTTATTGTTTGCAACATATCGTTCTGTTTTCATTTTATTACATAGCATCTTAGACGAGGGCCATGAAAAATCCTTTCGAGGGCCGCATGCGGCCCTGGGGCCGCCAGTTTGACATGCCTGATTTAGGTGAATGTAAAGTCTTATTTTTATTATATATTATTTTTATTCTATATTTAATTTTTTTTAATTTAATATTTTTGTAAATGGTAAGATTAAAATGATTATATTTTAAGAATTAGGACATTAGGGGTGATGGTCTTAAAATGGCTAAGAATCAATGGTATTATTGTACAGTACACTAATATGTGAAATAATAGATTTTTGGAATATCTATTTAATTCCAAATCTTCTATTCTGATTTATCACAATACATTTTCTAATCATGTAATGTTTGATCTAATTTTGAAACCCAGTAGAAGTTAAAAATTTTTCTAGATATCTGATAATCCAGTTTCTTGAATTTATATATTCACTTCTCCACATCACACCAAGTAACTTTGTTGGTTTATCTATTTATTTCTCATGTGGTTTTCATCTAGGTATTATACAGTCTTTGGATTCAGTTTAATGCTTTGTCTATTCATCTACTGACAACTTTTTGAATTGCTCTTTTATTAAATATTCACCTCTTAGATCTATAATTAAACCTAGTTGGTAATGCATACCCATTAAAACCTTTTTTTCAAAGATGTATTAGCATACTTCTTTTTAACTTTAAATTATTTCTGCCAAAGTGCATTTCATTCAAATTTAATTCTATATTTAAATTAATCCATTGTTTTCATTAGTCTTAATAATCTAATCAAAATATCTCTAGTTGTTATTGTTTTCTGCGAATTTTTAATAATCAATCTTGATTTTCTTTTTCTGAGAAAAAACACAAAACATTATTTTTTTTTAGTATTTATATTTAGTCCTAATTTTTACTTTTATCTGACAAATCTTTCAAAATTTTTAAAATTCTGAAGCACCATTTGCAAAAGCAACCACATCATATGCATAAATTTGGATGACTTAAGTAATGCCAATATATTTCAATTCCTTTAATTTCCTACTTTAATTTTGAAATACTTTTAAAATTGGTGTGAAAAGTTTTGAAGATTAGGAATCACCATGTCATATACTCTTCTCATTTTTGTTATTTTTTTTAGTATCACCATATAACCTAACTGCTGTGTTGCATTTTGATAAATATCATTCAGAAATTAACAATGTTCTGGATATATATTTTGAACATCTAAGGTTTCAATCACATGTTAAAGTGATTTTTGGTTCAAATAACTTTTTAATAAATCTATGAATACAAAGCAAAATTCAAACTTACATTCAATGTCTCTTTCAGTATTTGTGAATGAGCCAATGTGCAAAAAATACTTTTAATTCAAGCTTATTTTTTTGGTTGATTCTAATTCAAAATGTATTGGCTAAAGTCAAATAAAATTAACTCTATTCAGAATCAAAATTCTAAAACAATTATAATACAAATTCGAATATTAAGATTAGTAGTAGTACGACAAGCTACAACCTCCATATAATAATAAATAACCACTAAACATGACATGAACACCATTTTTTTTTGCTTCCTCAAGCTGTTTACACAGAGGTAAAACTTTCCATGTACTAATGCCATTCAGTGCAAGAAAGAATAATCAATGGATGCATAAAGATTTGTGCATAAAATCTCTATCTAGTTCATACTCATCCAATATCTCCAGATTTGTTAATAGCTTGTGGCTTGCATTGGTGAGGAGTCTTGAATCTGAGAGCACTGTACCTAGATAATTACCTAATAAAGTAAAAGGTGGCATCTGTAAAGTTGCATTAAATTCTAAGATCTAATTGCAATGTTCTCAGATCCAAGGCTCCTCACTGATAAAAGCCACAAGCTAGAAACTAGTCTGGGGATAGTGGATGAATAGGCACTATATAGGGATTTTATACACAAACCTTTTTGCATCCATTGATTACTCTGGCTTGCACTGAGTGATGCTACTGTATGGAGAGTTTTGCCTCTGTGTAATAATAAATAACCATAACAATATGCTGGTAAAATATGTATCGCTATACATAATAAAGCAAGAATCTATATTTCAATCCCTTATACCATAAATACTACTTTTGTAAGAAAGGGAATACTGAATCTATATTTTTTTTTATTAAAAATATAGTTTATTTATAACAAGATAACATTGAATTTATATATACATTGATAAAATAAATCTGAAAAGAAAAGACAGGAAAATAATCAATCAACATATGTAAGATTATGAAGTAACCATGTTTCTTCATGCAAAGACACAACTTATGATATAATAAATATCTACAAAATGAAAAAAATATTTTAGTGATCCATTAAATTTTAAACATTTTGCACAATAATATTTTTTTAAGATATTTCCATTTACAACTTTTATATTTATATATAACAATAAAAATAATATATATAATGGTAATAAACTATTATAAAAAGTCTTTAAATCTGCAGAAGTACTTTTGGTTAATTCCCTAATCTGCCTCAACTGCCTGTTAAATTCAAATAACAAAATGGAAGCAAACATCATCAACCTCAAATTATATGACTTCTCAATTATAATGTCAACGGCTTGTCTATTATGCATAAGATGACAAGGTTTAGATTTTTTTGTTTCATAATAAAAAATTATGTCATTACCAGTGTGATAAATTAAAAAAAATATTAAGATATTTGCCAAGGAATTGCTTAAATTGATCATAAGATGAAACAGATTAACAGTACTTTATGTCAATTTAAAAAGAGTTATAATGGTATAAAGGAGCTGAATATTGATAGTAAAATATGGATATTTATTCTATTTATTTCAAATGCTCAAGTGAAAATGTTTAAGGATATATATAAGAATGTGTTTAATGTTTCATTTTGTGTTACAAATAATATTAATAAATTAGTGAATAATTATAAAAATGTTATCCCTGACAAGCAGAAAAGTAATGTTGTGTATCAACTTTTTTGTGGATGTATGTTATCATATATAGGTGAATTGAGGTGCAGTATTGGAAAAAAGATTGAAGGACCATGAATTGTTTATACAATTGTGTAAAAAGTAAAAATAATAAGAATTTAATGACTGCTTCAGTTTTCTTGAATCATGAAAGAATATGTAAATATAAATTTAACTTTGATATTAAAAGTGTTAAGATTCTTCACAAAGAGAGAAACCATAACAAAAGAAAAATTAAGGAGGTAATTTTAATAAATAAAAATAAAATGAATATAATTAATAGACAAGTTGCTAACATTAAAATTTAGCATTCATGGGGTTTAATTGATGTCATTTGCTTCAGTTTTGTTGTTTAAATTTAATGGCAGTTGAGGCAGGTTAAGGAATTAACTGAAAGTACTTCTGTGGATTGAAACATTATTTATAATAGTTTATGACCATTATATTTATTATTTTTATTGTTATTACAATAATATTTAATTAATGGGTGTTTTATTTGTATTATATACATATGTATATTTTTCAGAAGTTTGAACAAAACATTTTTTTAAGTGATGTTTAAAAATATATGAAGGGGGAGGATCTAAAAATAATCAGAATTTTGTAATAAAAAAATTATATATTTATTTTTACATGTTAAAATTGAATCCTTTTGAAAATACATTCCATTGAATGCAATGTATTAGTGTAAATATGTTTTTCACTTTTTGAAATAGTCCAGAAACTCTTGCAAAGTGATGACTTTTAACATCTGCACCATTTTTTTCATAACTTCTAAGTCCACAAAAACTTTTTCTTGAGACATTTTTTAATTCAGGAGAATAAAAAAAAGTCACACAAAGCAATGTTGAGGTAAATATTGCTGATAGATAAACTAGATTATGCTGAAAATAATTAAAAATTGTTTCACTTTCAAAGCTTTGTGTGGTAGCATGTTATTGTGGTAAAGCTTGCCCTCTGCATTAAGCCAAAAATTGCAACATTTCATTTTACTGCATCATGCAATCTTTTCAGAAAGTGTAGATATTAAATACCTGGACATTACTAAAAAAATTCTGAGTGAACAATGTCATTTGAATGCAAAAAATATCTGCTTCATCTTGATATGGGATTTTGGTTTTTTGGAAAGTGTAAAATGTGATACTCACATTAAACCACTCATTAATTTGTGTTTTCCTCAGAGCAACTTGTTTATAAGCTGATTGAAGCATTTACAACTAATTTCCCTAAAAGTAAATAGAATTTGACATTGTTTCAACTTTCCAGCTGTTACAAAAGTTGACAAATATACAAGATGCATCTAACAAAAATATGTATTATGCAGTAAGGCAAGTTATCTCATTGATACAGTTATCTGACTGGCACAATACCCCCTCCCTCCATAGGCATCTAGTGGCAAAATCATGTACAACAATGCACTTACTTTCCTGAAGTTGATTCCAGTTATTTTTAGGTACTTCTTAAAATGTGCATAATGCAGGGGTGGGCAAATAGCAGCCTGAGGGCCACATGTGCCCCTCTAAGAGTTTTTATGCAGCCCACCAAGACAATCAGAAAAATATGACTTGAACTGAGATTTTCTTCCTGTGCGTGACTGAAGATTCATCTCATATTTTCCACTACGATGGCCACATCAATACACATGCAGTGTAGATATGATGTGCAATGCTTTTCCAGTTGATCTGGTTAATTTCAATTTTGTCTTTGCATTAGCAAATATATACATTTCCAACTTTAGCGAAACCATGAACCCTTTGAAAAAATGTAAAATTGGTGATGAATGTCATGTGTTTAATGAAGAATGGACAACAAATATTTCTTTCGTAATACAGGGAATAAAGCAGTGCGTTTATTGTGTCATGAAAAAAAGGTGTGGTCCTCCGCTAACCTTTGCTTCTACAAAGTGGCCCCGATGCGGCCCTCCACCAACCTCTGTGGCACTGATGCGGCCCTTCACCAACCTCTGTGGCCCCAATGCGGCCCTCCACCAACCTCTGTGGCCCTCGAGCCAAAACAATTGCCCACCCCTGGCATAATGGAATTACGATAATAATTATATAATTCATGATTGAATTTTATAATTGAAATCTTATATATTTTAATCTGAAATACTTTATAACTTTCTAAATAGAAGCTTTCAAAAATTATTTATCACAATAATTTGTAAATTTAAAAGATATAGTTGCACGTAAAGCATTTAATTACGGTTGCTTATTTTTAGATTTAAATACAATTAAAATAGAATACTTAGTCGCATGCATAAAATATTCAATCTGATTTAAATTAATTTTTTTGTAGGTGAATTATATTATAAAAATGCCTTTTGTATGCTTACTTTTGGATAAAAGGTTATTTATATTTATGATTCAATTGTAACAAATTTTCCTTTTTTCTGAGCTAATATAATATCTGATAAAATAAAAATACACACCACTATATGCCATAAATATGATATAGTAAAAATATATGGAAAGCATGCTAGACATTATTAATGCTAAATATGGTTTTATAAAAAGTACCTTTTCTGTGTGTATTTTCATTTTATTAGATATTATATTTAGAAATATATCTTTTTAAAATAATTACAATCTTCTTATACCTTTTAAGCAACAATATTTATTATTATAATTAGAGATTTGTCTGTTCCTCACAGTCTTCTTTCAGATCTCATTCTATTTCTCTACTTTTTCCTTTCTACCATATGTGGAAAGGGAATATGTAAAAAGGGAAAGGTAGAGAAATAGAATGCAATCTGAAGAAGACCATGAGGAACAGTCAAAACTGTAATTATAATTATAAATATTTTTGCTTAAAAGGTGTAAGAAGATTGTAATTATTTTAAAAAGATATAATGTTATATATGAAGAAGCAAAATTAAAGAAGAGGAAGAAGAAAAATTATAAAATTATATAAGAAGATATTATACTTGTGATATATATTACAAGTTGGAAGAGGTATGTTCGATAGTTGAAATTGTCAACTATTTTAGAAAATGTAACAAAACAAAACATTGCATTTTCACTTTACAAAATATATAAAAGAATGTGGTATTATAATTTCTTTATAATAATATGCTTTACAAACCAGACACTCTTCATCTATATGAACAAAAAATGTGTAAAATAATCAAATTGGGTGGTATTCAGGAGTTTTAATATCAGGAATGCCAGGGTAAACTTAGATCTAATGATTTTCAGTTAGATATCAGCCATGCTAAGCTATGCGTTTCATCAGGGATGTGTGTTGTTGACATAACATCACATTACATATACGTTATATCTTCCATACATTTGTATGAAAAGAAACGTAGTTAGATAAAAATATAAAACAATTGTTTTAAATTGATTTTTTTTTTTTTTACAACAAAATCTTTCCACATATCAAACGTAAATATTGAAATATATAGTAAGAAAGTTGTCCAATAAACATTCACAGATGTGCATTGAAAACATCCGGTATCTCAAGTTATATTTAAAATACATATATAAACACAATTGATTTTTGTATTTATTATTCAATAAAACATGCGCCTTTCTTTAGACATTTCTATATTGTTTTTATCATTTTTTTTTACACTTGTCACTGTCCTAGTGAATTATTAACATTGGTATGTTTTGACATTCCTTTCTTTTTTTCATAGAACTAAAATTAATTCGTAGAAAATAAAAAAGTCCGAAGAATAAATTGAAATTTATTATTGGAGTGTATTATACAAGATAACAAACACTCCAATTAAATTATAACCTACATACAAAAACGATGCATCAACACACATATATAGGAAACATATTTTGTGACGTAGCTATTACATGCCATTTTGTCATACCAACAATCTGAGATTGAATTAGGGACAAATAAAACATAAGCTTTGGATTGAATATTTAAATTAGCTAATTATCTAATCATTATCATTTTACCCTTATAAATCCACTGTAGGATGAAAATCATTCCAAATTTAATTTAATATCTTTGATCGATGGTTTTTTTTCTCTGCATTATTCCAACAAATATCTTTATTTTATCAATCCATCTTTGAGGTGAAGTCTACTTGAATCTTTTATAATCTTTTGATATCCAATTTAAGATTTCATTTGTGTTTCCACCGTCACGTCTTTTAGCAACATGTCAATCTCAATATCATTTCAACAATTTAATTTTTCCAACAATGCCTATTTTGACTTCTAGTTACCTCAAACATAAATTACTTTTTCAATAATCATGTTGTTATTCCTAAGATATGTATCCTAGTTTGAAATTTCTATATTTTATTTTAATATTAAATTGATTTTAGCAAGAACATGCCCGGTGTGGGGTGAGTGATTGTGTGATTTCATGAGGTAGTAGATTATCAAACTCTTGAAAGCAAGGTTCTCAGATTTTGGCACATTCAGAACTCCAACTTCTTATAAACTTATAAGCAATGAGTCATTCTATTATTTTTAAAATACAAAAATCTAACCACTATTGATTAATACATAAGGAATTGGTTACTCATAACCATAAATTGAAAACAGGCTGCAAAACACTCAAATCTTCAATATCTAAAATCTAGCATTCAAATCTTGAACACCCAAAAACTAGCACTCAAATCTTCAATACTCAAAAACTAGAGATTCTACTAAGTAGTGAGTTTTTTTTATGTTCCTCTATAATGGTTTATTGGAAAAGTGTTTTTCTGCTACTAGATAATGTGATATAGAGAAAATAAATACTATCTTGCTATCTATTGCATATCTGATCAATTTAAATAAAATTAACTCTATTAGAAAATTTACTTTATAGTAATAGGTAAGTAAGACCCTTTTCTTTGGAAGTCACAGCAAGCAAAATATACCTCAGTTTCTAAAAGTCAGTAGTAATTTTTGTGTTAATTCTGTATTTAAATTTATACCAGCATAATTCTAAGATAGTTTTCAAAGATTTTTCAAAAGATAGAATGTTTTTGTCTCAAATTTTTTATGCTAATCTTGATTTCAGAACAGTGATGCAGCCTTTATTACTGAGGTAGTTTTGAATATTTAAAACATATATATATATAATATGTATGTTACAAATTGTGCATTACATAAACAAGTGAAGCTCAATATTAAGAGAATTATAAGACTGAGCGCTTTTGGGAACCTTTAGTTTCCATATTCATAGCCTATCGTGATGACGTTGGCTTGAGTTGGGATTTTTAAAAACTGAGTAGTAATTTATGTGAATTTATTCAATCTTCATATAGTCCACTTTCTAAAGATGGAAACAATATGATTCCTTCTGGTTTATTGCATTGTCATCATTTGCAATGAAGCACACTTCTTTTATTTTGCATTTAGTATCATTGCACTCTAGAAAGTGGACTATATGAAGATTGAATAAATTTGCATAAATTACTACTTAATCTTTAAAAATCACAACTCAAGCCAACATCCCCTAGATAGACTACGAATATGGGAACTAAAGGTTCACAAAAGCTCAGCCTTATAATTCTCTTAATATTAAGCTTAACTTGTTTGCATAATGTGCTATTTGTAACTTACTACCTGAAAGTGAAGTAGAAACAAGGATTTTATTTCAATAATACATGTATATGTTATTCGTACATCCTCAAAATAAATAAAATATTTAGATAATAGCAAAAGAGTAAAATGACCAAGAGATACCACTTGATTATTGTTGGTAAGAAATTTACATTTCCTAAAATCTTATATGGAACAAAACTTTCCAAACATTAATGCCAGTCAGTGCAAGCTAGAGTAAATCAATGAGTTTCAGGAATGTTTGTGTATAATATCTCTATCTAGTTCTTACTCAACCAATATCTCAAGACTAATTTCTAGCTTGTGGATTTCATCAGTGGGAGTCCAGAGATATTAAATAAGTATGCACTAGATAGAGATATTATGCACAAACCTTCCTGCATACATTGATTACTCTGGAGTGCACTGAGTGACACTACTTGGAGAGTTTTGCCTCATGTTTTTATGTAGAAGAAGCAAAATGAAAATGTTCAGTAGATTACCATTTATAGATAATAAGTAAAAAACCAATATACTCCTAATGACCCCTGCTTGCAACATTTTCTTCAGCATTAATTTATTTCTTTTTCTCATTATGCTCACCACCTAGTACATACTTTGGTAATTAATAATTATATGAGATTACTGATTGTGCTACTTTATTGGTCTATTTGTGTCAGTAATCATTTATTTGTAACTTAATTGATCATTTATTTATAAGTTAATTAATCAGTTGTAATGTTTTGTGAACTTGACTTTTGGAGACTTCTTTAAGTTGAATAAATTTCATTATTAAAAATGCAATTTCAATGAGCCCACAATAACTTTACTTCCAGAAAGATGACCAACACACTCATTTATTTTTTGATAAATGTAAATACTTTTTTAATTACTCTATTCAAATATTCCAATATTGAACCTCTTATTGCTCTAAATACTCTCTTGCATTTCTAAGCAAACACTTCCTCATTGTCTCCAATACAATTCATTTTATGCTTTAGCAGCTAATGATACTACTTGTATGTATACCAGACAACATATTTTAGTAGCTCTTAAAATAATATAATTCTCTCACTAATGATCTATTCTGCTATTAATATCTTTATTACTTAATGATTCCTCAAAAATATTTATCCATTTCCGCTTAATTTATTTTAAGTTTTTTGAACTACTTTCATATAAATAAATTAAATTATTTTATCTTTTTAAATGTTAACATGTATTGGAATTTTGTTTTATATATTTACTTTATTATGATAGTGTATCTATATGTATTATACTTCTGAAGCAGATTGTTAGAGAGTCAAAACTGTCAACTATTTTTGGAAGTTTGGAAAAATTAATTGTTTGGAAAAATATAAAGTAATACATTTCATCAAAACAATAGTTTATCATCTCACTTTTTATTTCTTGTTTTATAATTTTAATTCATTATCTAAAATAACACCATGTTAATATTAGAATAAAGAAAGTATACAATTTATTGATAATGACAACTATTTTTAAACAAAATTTATTCACAAACTTATGATTTGTTGCTTTGGAAGCCATATGATGTTTTATTTGAGCACAATGACTTCATTAAATTAATGAATGATTTTTAAGATTTTTTTTTAAACTGTAAATTAATCCAAAAACTTAGGATTTTGAATCCACTTTTCTACCCACACAACCACAACATACTCATGTTAATTTTTAAATAAGTAAAATAACATGCAGGCACTTAAGAGGCAATTGTGTATTTTAACTACATTATATTGATCAATCATATTATTGTACAGAAAGTCATAAAAAATTCAAGAATGAGAAATGATGGCTTAGAGTTATGATCCATAAGTCTTGAACTCCAGTTTCCAACTATCTACCAATACATTAAACCATATAGAGCTTTTCCATTCCTATTACTATATTGAGACTTTTACATTATTTAGCTGAGAAGCTTTTGAATGAGTTCTACTTTAAGAATGAATCTACATGCACTTCATATAATATTAAGCAATTCCCATTGCTTCCTGGGGTAAGTTATTCCAAGATATCAAATTTCATATAATTATAACACTTTTCCCATTATAATGACATAGTGCAGTCAATTTTTTTTGAGGTCAGCAAGAAAAATTCAGGCATTGAAAAAAACAAGAGTAAAAAATTTCTAAACAGCTTGGAGGAAAAAAAACCAGTTATGAATGTTTTACCAAAGGAGTAAAAAATTAAACTATATAACAACATTAAAACTGGTGTAGCAAACATGATCATCAAAAAACAAGAGACAATTCAGAACTGTCCAACAGCAGTACTGTTAGGAGACAAAAGAGGACAATGGAAAAAAAAATTAACAAAAATAAAAATTCAATGCAAAATATAAATTAATATCATAAGGAATATAGTTCAGAAAAATATGCAAGATAATAAAAAATAATTATGTCCTCTTTCAATACAATATTTTGTTCTTATTGTTTTTATTTACTTTATTTCATTTATTTATAATTTCAACTATCCAGCAATCTTCATCAGAGGTTTTTAATTTTTTTCTCTATTTGAATAAAAACTTTGATGAAGACTATTGGACAGTTGAAATGGTAAAGAAATGAAATAATAAAACAAGATGTTACATTAAATAAAGTGTGTAAAAAGAGGACACAATTGCTTTTATTTAATAATATAAACAATGCATATAAATTAATGAAGAAGAAAGAAGATTTAGTAAGAAACTTATATAAAAATGACAGCCAAGCAAAAGATAATAAAAGATGGATATGGAAAAATGCTCTCTAACAAATAATACTAGTGATGATGATGATAGTAATAATAATACATGTGGCTGCATCTTCACTAAAAACCACAAATTCACAAAGAAATGATGATTTTCTCTTAAAACTGTCTCCCACAAGTTATGATCCATAGTTGATAGACCATACCTCCATCTTAACCACATACAACATCCAAAATACACATCAAAATATTATCCAAATGCACATCTTCTTATATGAACATCCAGATCCTCAAGACTATATAATTAATAAAACAAACACGGATGTCTTAGAGACCCTGGTTCTGTATTGTTCATTCATTAAGAACTGCCCTTCAGACTGTGCTGCCAAAAGGAAACCTGGACATCCAGGATAAAATGTGAAATCAGAAAGTAAAAATACTTAGCTGTAAACTCAGCATAATCAACTACAGCACAGACTATAATCACACTCAAACACTAACCTGCAACTTACATATACAAATGAATTCCAACCCTGAAATATCTACTAGTCATGCTGCTGCCAGTCTATCACAGAAAGAAAATAACACTTTTAAAAACAAACCTCAGTTAACTGCTATTGGTGAGAATGCTAAAAAGCTTTTATTTTAAACCTTGCTAGATATCCATCCACAAAACATAGAACCCATAACTAACACTCTTTCTTACAAGCTCCTTTAATAGTTACTTTTTCCATAGTATTAGATATGAATCTAAAAATATATTTTAATGTTTGTGGTTTTAACTCAGTCCCAAAAAGTTGTCATCTAGACCAGTTGATACAAATTACACAACCATGTCCTAGGTTTTGACAAAAATATATAGTCCCTCTCAAATTAATCCAAACACCTACCCATGTGTCTGAGTTTTTGTGCTTCCTCCAAAGATTCTTCATCAGCTTCATGGGGTACTGGTCTGACCATAGATTGAGCCTTGCCTTTTTT
This sequence comes from Epiperipatus broadwayi, assembly GCA_028023455.1. Taxonomy (NCBI): domain Eukaryota; kingdom Metazoa; phylum Onychophora; class Udeonychophora; order Euonychophora; family Peripatidae; genus Epiperipatus; species Epiperipatus broadwayi. The sequence goes on along the minus strand of JAQFVV010000007.1, from coordinate 13,953,306 downwards.
CTTCCTTTAAAATATTTTATATTAACTCCAACCTGCTCTTAGTTACATTTTACCATTGGAAGATAATTCTTAGTGTGATATTTGTATATATACCTCCTGGTGCTACAGTGATTACAAGGTTAATACTTACTATCAACTCATTGCTCTTATTAACCTCACATCTGGTAATCCATTTAAGTAACTTTAATCTCAGCTACTCTACTTTTGTGTCCAGGTGGCTTCACCAACTTGTATTTCTGTTAATGAGTGGTGAATTGTTTCTTCCCATAGACTTAATTTTATTCTATAATCATAGACATGTCTCTCTCATAGATTTATGCTTTTACTTTCTTATGCTTTATCATCTAAACTTAATGCTTTGTCCATCACTCTTATCAGACCACTCAGCCTGATTAATATGCTGCACAAACAACAACTATTAGTCTTCATAAAATAGTTAGAATACTTCTCTCATCAAACACCACTAATTTTTTATATTCAAAAGCATAGATAATGTTATTTACACTTAAATATATGCTCCTTGATCATATCCAATAATATAACTCATTTATAAATATATTTTCTTTAACATCAACCACATCATGCATGCTATCTCCCATCCTCCAAAGTTTTACCTTTAGCTGATGAACTACACATAAGAATTTCCATGTGTCAATCGATTCTTGATATGCATACACACATTCAAAAATTTACACATTTGTATAACAACACATGTAATTAATTGAAAGAGAACCTAGCAACAAAAAAAATCTGCCTGACTCAATAACATGCATGAATCTGTGGATACATCTGGTGAGCTTTAAGGAAATCCTTCACAATAAGGGTTTTCTCTAACCCTGAAAGTTGGTGGAGTGATCAAGGCTGGATATGCCATGATAAAGCCAATTTTAATCATTTTAAACATCTTTTAAACCCAAAGTAGACCTGTTTGGGCAGTCAGAGTCCAATATAACTTTTCAATACTGCTAATTTCCCTCTCCAGCTTGCTACAATACCAAACAACTGTAACCTTGCACTCCTTAGAATCCCCAAACTTGTCTTTGCAGATCTTATTCATTTCAGCACTACTTACCACTGCGATTTTGCTAATTTTCTATCACAAAAATTATATAACATAAAAAGTATATATCACATCTCTCTAATTCATTTCAGTAAAAAAAAACCTTGCTCAGATATCCAATTTATCCAACCAATAACCTATCTCTATGGGGCCCCTACGTATTAAAATTCTTGAGAAAGTATTATAAAAGAAAATAGAACTACAAATACTCCCTCTATTATAATCTATACAATATGCTGAGAAGGAATTGTCAACAGGCCAAGCAGCTCTCATATTTAATACAATTTTAAAAAGTTTGAGAATAGAAAAAATATGCCCCGATGGCTATGCAAATTGATATTGAAGTTGCTTTTGACTCAGTTATGACATCTTAATTCACATTCTCACAACCACAATAATATTTCATATCCTTCTACATACATTTTTTCTAACTATTACTAAACCATGAAAATTCACATAATTATCAATGACAGAGCATCACCTTCTTTTGTCCCTAGACAATCAGTGCCACAGAGATCACCACTCAGCATCTTATTATTTATGTTTTTAATCAATGTTCTCTTAAACAAAATTTAACAAAAAAATTCCAGGCATTCAAATTCCAAATGCCATATTATACATACCTTGCATTGCTTACATGAATAATCCTTGCCACCAAAAACAATTACCTATTCTACAAAGAGTACTTGATGACTACCCCACATAATTTTAATTTAAGTTTAATTTGAGCAAAACCTCTGCTTGTTTATCTTTACACTGCAAGACATATCCACAAATTTATTATGGTCAAGCTTTTGCCTTTCTTGAATTTCCTAAGGACTACTGTTATGAGAATAAAAATCCAAAACTGACTTAAAAATGATGCTGAAAAGCTAAGATCTATCTTCCACTATACTCAAAAATTTGCCTTTTCAGTCAAATAATAATTATAAAAATAAACTACTACTTGCCTATTATCAAGTTTGCCAAATCTTTTTAACTCCTATTTGTTCTACTTTGTTGCAGTTTTGCTATGTCAGAGGAAGAGTGTCTCTATCTTTTCCAAATACCTTAGTTTTTCACCAGCACAAAATGAACAGGGTCTTCATTTCATAAATGTTTTCCACATCCAAAAGAGTATAAATCTCCAAACTACCATTATAAGATGATTTTCAGCAGTAGAATGCATTATATACATAATACCAACAGATGGAACACCCCTATCACATAAATTCTTGTCATCACTTATATGACAAATACAAAATATCTACAACCAAATATCACAACTTAATACAAGTAAGTATACCGACTGGAATATTCACAATATACTATATCCAAATTCATCCATTGACCATTCCTCCCAATGCTAGGAATAAACAATAGTCACCTACTTCATAGATTAAAAATTGTCTTTAGAGTCAAAATTTTTTACTTTCTTTTGAGACTTAATTTATACTCCCTACCCATAGCTAACTTTTTATGATACTGCAGACTGAACACAAGCATTTACCCTATCTGCAAACTATGACACAGAGAAGATGCAACACACATCATCTATTTCATATCTGTCCCATACTAACACACATTTGGGAATTCATGTTAAACACATCCAGGCAAAGCACTCTCACAATAAATAGAAATCTTGAATCATACAATGGAAAAATTTATCCAGCTATTCATGCAGCAACATTTAGTTTGTATGCTTTTTAGTACACCAATACACTTTTTGCCTTGATAGCAACATCCATCATTACACAATCAATTTTACCAACAAACTCAAACAACTAAAAACTAGTGATCATAAACTTGCACACCCAGGGATTATTGATGCTACATGATCATTTCTGAAACACCAATCCACTCTCTAACCATATGTTACACTACTGATGAACACAACATTACAACACAACCTAATAACAATCATCTATTTACAATATAGAAGAAACATTATCTGAATGCTCATTGATACACCAATGATTGCCTTTCCATTTTAAATATTATAAACAATATCAACCTTTGCAAAAATGGAAATGATGCTTATAATCATAAACTATCAATACCCCAGACTATTTAACAAAAGAATATTTAATAAACTTTTTCCAAAACTAAACCACTACTTACAAACATGGGCAACTAACTCTTCGGAAAATTTAGTTAAACAATTAATCACTCTTTCTATTGATGATTTTTAAAATTTTATATATGTTGTTATTGATTCCACTCTGAGTTTCATACACTGCATATTAGAAAAGAATTATATTCACATGTAAATGCTGCTATAGTGCATGTACTTGGACAATTTTTTTCTGTAAAAGAAAAAACAATTATGTAACCTTTTTTGATGAACAAAGTTGTTTTGAAACATCATCATCATCATCATCATCATCATCATCATCATAATAATAATAATAATAATAATAATAATAATAATAATGATGATGATGATGATGATGATGATGATAATGATGACGATGATAATAATAATAGTAATAATAATAACAATAATAGTAGTGGTGGAAAGAATACTGCACTGAAATATATATAAAAAAAAGCATTAGTAAAAAATATTTGAAAAATTAATAAAAATAAATAATTAATGCTTACTGCTTAGAATAAGAATTCACAAATGTTTGAACATTGCAAATGGAGAGCTTAACCATAATTAATGGACCTTGAGATCCAGTGTCTATCACTTTGCCACTGCATCAAAGCAAGTAGAGCAAATGAATAGTTTATAGAATGGGAGTTCTAAGAAGTACTTGCACAAAATAATCAAACCGTTATTGCTGTGATATTCAAAACCATTGTCTTATATTAAAACTAATTGTTAAAAAACATTAAAATAACAGTGAAGAAATTGAAATAGAGAAGCCATAGTTGGATAAATGATCAGATTTATGGAAATGGTTTTAAAAAATATACGCTATTTACTTTATTGAAAATAAATAGTGCCGTATTCTGTCTTGTTACCAAGGAAACAAGACAAATGTGAAAACAGTTGTACTAATTAAGTATTTAAGGTAAAATCTTGATGTATCATGTTAAATAATAAAATAAAGAATCAAATAAAAATATACTTAGCAAATGAGTAAATTGAATTTATAAAACATAGAACTTTCTTATCACTTTTCCTTATTGTGGAATAGCTGGAATAAAAAGGAAATTTATATTTGGATCTCACTGACTTTCAAAAGATCATTGATAACAACTTCTAATAGATAGAAAAATAAAAACTGGGAAAAGAATGATAATAAGAGCATAAATAGAAGATACTAAAATATGTCTATATGGGCATATGGGAAGAAATATCATACCTTTGGTCAATCATGATCATATTTTAAAAGTTAAGTAGACCATCTTGGTCAAATTCTGCTTAAACTACTAAAACATTACATAATCACTACCTCCTATGCTCACACAAGCTGCTAAAACAGTGGCAAACTTTCCATAAAGTGGTATCACCCAGTGCAAACCATAGTAGACAATGAATGCCAGATGGTTTGTGCATAAAATTCAAATATAATGCCTACTCATTGAATATACCCAGACTAGTTTCTAACTTGTGGCTTGACACCCAAAGCTGCTCACTGATGAAAGCCACAGACTAGAAACTAGTTTGCAGATATTGAATGAGTAGGCAGTAGATCAGGATTTTATGTAAAAACCAGGTGGCACTACAGTAAGGCGAGTTTGCTATTGTTTCAAATTCTGTTTAGTGGTTATCTACAATTGGCTCTTATAACTAAATAATATTTTATTATTCATTAAGTTTATGTTAAGTTCAATGAGTCTGTAGTAATATTAAATATTTTAAATTCTACTGTAGTGTAGAATCTACTCTTCTGTGTATACAGTAAATCTTCCAATAAATGTTTCATAAATATTTAAATAGATTAATTTATAGTAAATGATTGTAGAATCAAACATTCTTACTCTTTAACAATAAGTCAGTTGCTATTACAATTGTAAAGAAATTATTGGTTAAGACTTTTGTATGGATTGTTTGCAATACTTCAAGGCAACTGACAAAGATAGTAATTCCTGAAATGCATATACATTGTAGGGTAATTGTCAACTTTTTAATGTAATATGGCAACCATATTAACAATATATTGAAACAGTGATTGAAGCCGACATTTCTTCATGTCTATTTACATCCAATACAAAGTATTCTGTATATTAAAGTTTTCATAAATCACACCACTACAGTCAATGCTTAAATAAACCAATAAAATACCAATCATCTGTTGTCAAGGCAACTCTCATTTATTATCTAAAAATGAATATTGCCTTGATAGGAGATTGTTGATTTTCTATTGACTTATTTAAGTACTGGTGGATGAGATTAATTAAAAATAAGTCGTGTCTTGATATGTGATTATTGGCATTCTATTGATTTATATGAGCATAGGCATAACAACTAGTCATCTGGTAGCACTTACGGTTTAAAGTTTATATATCTGAACAGCACATTTATACGTTAGTAATAATAATAAACCAACATTTACCAAACAATTTTTTCTTCGGCTTTATTGAATATTAAATATAAATATTATATATTATAACAACACAATTACTATTTAAAAATATCACACATTTTTATATTATTACTGCACAGTAATATAAGATAAGATTTTCTACCCCCCCCCTTTCTTCTTTAAAATATAGTTCAGCGAGTTTATTTAAGGATCTATTTTTCCTCTTCTTTGCTATTTCTGATTGTGTTGTGTAAGATTTAGCAATTAAAATGAAAAATAGATTGAAATATTTCTTAAAAGGTTATTAGTTTAAACTCTCTGTTCTACTTTCGATGATAAGTAAATAAATCGCACTTATAGTTAATTAATTTTCATTTATTTACTAAATTGCGTGTTTGTCTTTAATTAATGTTTATTTATTTATTTTTTGAGCAGTGTTTTTAATATGTGTGTTCGAAATTATGCACACATTAATGTTAACTGTAACTCAAGCTAAAAAAATAAAAGTCTATAGGTTGTGAAAATGTAGAGGACTCCATTATAATTTATCTATGTGTTAGAAGTTAATTTTTCAGTGGTCACGTTAAAAGTATTGCACCAGTAATATCTATTTATTCATCATATGATTAATTGTACATGGGAAATTGCGAAAGCATTAAAACTTCTGAACATAAATGAGGTTTTGTTTTAATCAACTGATTCCATAACCTTTAAACCTTGGGGCTATTACACTCTTACCGGGTTAATTACTCAGGGCATATTACGTATTTTTTAAATTAAAATCTAAAAGAATGTTATTTATTATTAAAATTGATTTTATGGGATGGCTAAATACTACTGCACAGTAGTTCTATGCTTACCTAATATTAAATTTAGTTTGTTTATATATACGTTTGTATACAGTTCCATTATATATATATAAACATTATTATATATATATTAACATTTTTGTAAAAAGGAACGATACCCAGGTCTCTTTTTATTAACAATTATTTAGCCCCTTTCGTAAAAAGAATTTCGGTGTTCAATTTTAACAATTTACATTTTGTTAATATATTTTCATCTTAGATAAATAACTGAAATGCACAGGCTTATTTTATACCTGTGTCTATATATGTGGAATATGAGCACAGACTTTCATACGACCCACCACTCTCCACACTATCTCATAACACTGATACACTTGAACACATATATGTTGAAAAGATAGTCTGTGCTCATATACCCTATATATCTTAGATAAAATAAATTTTTATCACTCTGTGAATCTTAAGAAGCCATGTGAAAGATATACGGACTAACTCAAGTCATTTTGTTGTCATTGCTACTGCGCAGATTATAGAGAACCTTTCTATATGTGTGACAAACCAACAAAAGGTTATATCAAATCGTTTTTGTCAGTTAAAAAAGCTCACATCGCATCTTAAGAGTGAGAAATAAAGAAAAATATCTTAACCAGCAATGTGAAAAACATAAAATGAGATAAACCATCCACTTCTCAATATAGCGCTTGATTTTCAGAACAAAGAAAACATTGTGTAAGACATAAATGATCCCCTATTTGATTCAAGCAAACGGGAGATCGAACTAAGATAGCTCTATTTATATCCATATCATTAATTTCTCACAGAAAAACAAACTTAATACTATCAAATTCTAAAATTAGACCCTTTGAAACAAGAAAAGTAAAAATGTATCAAATTAAAAACGTTTTAAAGTATAACTATAGAGAAAAATAAAAGTGTATGCGAACATTAATGCATATACGTGAATTTGTGTACTTATATATATCCAAATACATAAAAGTATTTTAATGATCTGTAAACAACACTTTACAAAAACAATTGAGGATCAAGACCTTTTTAATAATTTTTCGTAAGATAAAAATGAATAGGAAAACATTAATTAGTAAGCTTGTTAATTATTGAATCATAAAAATTTACAAAGTATCCCATTCTTATTTTCTCATTTAGCTCAGAGATTTTTAACGTTTTATTGTTCTATAGATCTTTTTTTTTTTCAAATTAATTTTTATTTATACACTTGATATACACACCTGTTTATTCCTGTGATGGCCAGGCTGCCTTACATAGTGTTTCAAATATTTTCTAATGGTGAGTCTCTAGAATGTCCGGTGTTTTAATCTTTTACCATTCGGTTGTAATATCGTAATACCCCTGCAGATGAGGTGTTTTTGTGTACTTTTAGGATTTGTGGTTATTGCTTGCCCTTGTTGTATTATGTTGATTATTGTGGTTGAATTTCCCTGTGAGGGGATTGAAATGAGGTTCCATGTGTCCTTAACTGTTTTGAAGAGACTAAGAATTCATCTCTTTTTTTCATTTTTTTTAAGGGTATGTGCAAAGAATTGAATTTCATCTGATTGGGGACGTTCTATCACCAGTCTACATCTAGTGACTGATATGGCATAGTTTAAGAAGATGGATAACCTGATAATGGGATGGGTTTTTGTATTGAGACTATCTTTTAAAGACATTACCAGGCTAACATTTATTTTAATGTTTGTTGAAATGAAATCACAGATAGTTTTGACCTTTGGGAAAACAGCTGCTAGGCAGTTAAAAACAATGAATCCCTCCTCAGAATGAAGTGGCATATGGTTCTATGACATTCAACATTAATATATTTATATCAAATTTTTATAATTATTCAAAATTAAAATTAGAAACTTTCTCCCAATTTCAATATCTGATAATCTAACACAGTCCAACATCTATCTGTTTAAGAAATTGTTTTCCTCAGACATTTAGAAATTTGAGATTTTTCACAATGTCATAAATCATATCTGCTATCCTTAGCAACTTTTTCAAAGTCATATTTATTGAATTTAGAATAAGTTACATCGGAATAAAAATTGTGCTAAGTTTTCACTATACTCTAAATTAATTAATTTGCAAGTTTTTTGTTTTAATCAGTGCAACTTTTAACTTCAGCTCAATCCTAACACAGTAATTCCTCAACCTGGATATCAGACCAACATCTCACACTTTAAATATATTAGAAACCCACTTTTTTTCAAATAAACCATACATGGATGTTATTAAAACAAGCAAAACTCTCTATATGTATTGCCACTCAGTGCAAGCTCGAGTAATCAATGGATGCCAGAAGACTTGTGCATAAAATCCCCATCTAGTGCCTACTCATCCAATATCCCAAAACTAGTTTCTGACTTGTGGCCTTCATCAATGAGGAGCCTTGGATCTGAGAGCACTGCATATAGATTTTAGGATCTAATGCAACCCTCCAGCAACCACCTTTTATCTCTTCTTAACTACAAAACTATGAGTTTTAAATTGAAAATAGTATAATATTTTTAATCCAAGTTCATTAGCTTATATAGACATATAAGTCTGAAATCAGTTCAGTACCTATACATTTTGTTGACTTTGATTTTTAATAACCATAGCCACCATTATCATATTAGGAAGTATTGGTTTTAAGCCAATAAACATAACATGATCACCATTTCTTATGCTTGCTTATAACAGTGATGTTTATATATGCATGTTACAATTTAACTTCATATATATATATATATATATTCTTTTTAAAGATATTTAATTTTTAACTTCATATATATATATATATATATTCTTTTTAAAGATATTTAATTTTTACTTTGTATAATATATATTTCAATATATAATATATATTACAATATATTTCAACCTTTTATTTTATCACACATTACTGAAGACATGAAAAGATAAATAATCCCCAAAATGTGCATTTCACACTGAACCAGCACTCATCAGTTCGTCCAAATCACAATCTCTCACATATATCTTCATTATTTATTCAGTATATATGTAGATAGCAAATTACTATAGTTTAAGTGACTTTTTTCAAATTTTCTGCTTTACAACATTAGCACAAATCACATTATGGAAATATGTTAATAACTTTTACTAATCATTTATTAGGATAGACATTATCCTTAGCTCAATTACATATTTTAAGACTCACTTAATAATACATGACTTGAGGTCAACATGGGTATGACAACAATATTGGCATCATCATGGGATTTGGGAGTTCCATCATCAGATTTAGTGATAGGGCTTAAAAATCTGCATTCAAATCTCCTATATTGATAGTTTTCATAACTTTTATTACATGATACTCTCACACAAGATAGAATATAGTTTATATCCACTTTTAACATCTTATGAAGGGGTGAAAAATCATTTGCAAGTTTTTTTTCCCAGTATATTTTTTACCTTAGCTCAATTGTATTACAACCATCCATCAGCACAGAAATCAGATCAACCTTTTAGACTATAGATATTTTAGAACCTTCACTTATAATCCATTTACCACAACTTACAATTTAAATTCATATGCATATTATTTTATCTCATCTCAACCAGCAACATTTATAATATATTTAAATGTATAAAATAAGGATACAAAGGGTATTAATTACATATGCTCAAATACAATTATTAAAAAAAACATGATATAGTGGATTGGTCCCTTAAACTTTTAGCACAGATAGCATTGGGTCTTTAGACTTTTATTTAAGAATTCATGCTTTAGTTTAAAATATTTTATAAATCAGTAGTGACTGGTTAGATAGCTTGATTATTGGCCAAATGTCTGAAAAACAAGTTTCATTGGAATCTTAATTTTTTCAAACTTTACTCAACTTGGATTGATAAGTTAACCACATAAAACAAACAAACATTTTATAATTGTGAGATTCTTTAATACATGCAAAATTATTATTAATAAAATTTAACTATACTTTCTATTTGCATTCTTATATACATGTGTTACTGGTCTACAATATTTTTCAGAAAGTTAAAAGTTTTTAAAGAAAGATTATCATCACTAAAAAAATAAATACATCATATAAGTACTTAAATTGGTATTAAGAGTACTGAAATGTTGTCATCAAGTTCGAGCAAATCACCTTCAACTTTTAAAAATTATATAAATGTCCATCTCCTTATTCATGTTTTTTTATGTGATGACTGTGAAGAAATATCATAAATATCATCACATATCATTGATATCCAACAAAAAACATTATTATTATTATTATTATTATTATTATTATTGACTTTTAAAAAAAATCTTATACTAAATAATATTTTGTGTTTTTAATCATTTTTGTATTATTTTAAACACCTTGCTCAAGGCTTTTCAAACGTGTAGTTTATATTCCTGTATATTTACTTGATATTTACTGAATAAATAAAATTATTGTTGTAATTGGATATATATAATCATAATAAAAATAATAAATATAATGGTAATAAACTATTATAAACAGTCTTTCAATCCACAGAACGACAGTTTATAATAGTTTCTACCGTTATATTTATTATTTCGGTTAAGGCAGGTTTAAGAAATTAACCGAAAGTGCTTCTGCAGATTGAAAGACTTTATAATAGTTTATTACCGTTAAATTTATTATTTTTATTATGATTACAATATTGTTATAATTAAAGGACATTTTATTTATATTATATATATCAAACACAGTCAATGTGTTAAACTTAAGGAGTTTGCATCTGGTCTTTTGTTAATGATTCTAGAGGACTAGAAAAAAGACTTGTTTTGATAAACCCTAATTCATAAGTTGACAACTTTTCACTTCATTTTTCTGAATTATCTGGAAAACCTCAAATCATTTTAAAAGATTATCTTGTGATTTACATAATAAAATTATTTCTGTTCATTAATTCAGTTAATGAGAACATTATAGAATTATTAAACAACTTAAAATTTAGATTATGATAATAAATCTTGTTTTATGTAAAAAGATGTGCGATGTCACAGCTGTTTATTTCTCTTCATTACATTCTTATTTCAAAAGTGCATTTTCCCAACTTGCTTAAAATTTTCAAAGTTGCACCAAATTTTAAAAATGGTTTAAATATTGTTTTAGTAATTAAAGTCTTATTTCAGGTCTTCATACAATTTCACGAATGTTTAAAAAACATGTTTATAATAGAATAATTGCTAATGTAAGTAAAATCTTAGCTGCAATGTGACATTTTTTTCATGATAGAGATGAAACTAATTTTACAGTATTTGATTATATTTATTATGTTGCTGAATATTAATGCTGATTGAATTTTATTTTGATTTGTCCAAAGCCTTTGATAATGTAAACAATACTATGCTTTCTTTACAATAAACAAATTAGATTTCTCTCAAAATATGATTAAATTGTTGAATATTCTAATGGAGAATGAATGGCTTATGGGAGATTTAGCAAATCTTCTCAATCATTTTATTGCAATTTAGCAGCATCTTTAGGAGAAATCTTAGTACTATTATTAATTAAGGTGTATACTGATGATTTAAAAGAAAATTTGGAATTTTCACATTTGTGTTACATATCTAACTATATTAAAGATAAAAAATAAATGAAGTATTTATTCAAAAAGATACCAGCATTATGTTTATGAGAAATATATTTTTCACCATTGTATTTATTGTGATTAATAAAGCTTTCATAACTTTAGGCAGTATTCTAATGCATGGCATACATTTAGTGATATTATTAATATAAGTTATTCTCTTGGGTTTTTTTGATTACAAAATATAAATCAATCAATTGAAAAACAAGTCATAAAAGAGATATTCATTGAACTTTATCAGTTTATGATAAATTTTATAGGCATATTAATTTGAATAATAATTATAGTAGATTAGAGAACAAAAAAATTCATATAAACTTGTTATCAAGAAAATTATATTGTCAGATATAATTTCATATTTTTTTACTGTCTTCATTCACTAATTTAATTTTATTTTCTTCTTAATTCTTTCAAACATTTATCAAACCTAGACAATATATGTAGCTTATTTATGATCTGCCAACATTGTTATGTCATCAACAAATCTGTAATAATGATTTTTTCTGATTTCAACACTTTCTTAATCTTTATCAGCACTAGCACTCTTAAAGTGAAAAGAGAATGATATAATGTAGCTCAAAATTCAACTAACATCTATATTTTTAGTATTATGGCCATTAAAACTTACAAATATTTTCTTACTTATATAGACATTTTCCAATATATATAATTTAATTTATATTTTATTAAAAGTTTTTGCACCATGAATATTAAAAAAAGAAAACCAAAATGAAAAAATAGGTGAATTCAAGCCTTCATCTATGCAAAATTGACTGTAAATATAGAATAATAATTTAACTTTTTAAAAAAGTCACATAATACATCAATTGAAGTAAACTATAAACCTACCAACTAATATATATATATATATATATATATATATATATATATTATAGTTTATATATATATATATATATATATATATATATATATATATATATATATATATATATAAATTTTTAACAGGTGTAATTGTTGAAATATTTTAATACATAAAAATATGTTATATTTTCATATTAGAAAAATTATTATCAATATATAGACAGTAATTAGATATTAATTTATAATATCTAAATGAAAGGTGGAACAGTCTATTATTAATAAAAATGTGTGAAAGTTGTGAGATTTCTCTCCTTAAACTGTAAATAAATACTGTTGCATTTTAGTCTCTACATAACACCAAAATACTGCATTTAGAAGAGTTTTAATGCAAGAAACATATACATTTTATTGTTTTTATTGATTACTGTCTATTACCTTCTGATAGTAATATTTCTAATATGAAAATTTAACAATTATTTTCACATATTAAAACATTTTAACAATTACATCTGTTAAAAATTATTAACTTATAATATCTAAATTAAAGATGGAAAAGTTGATTACTAATAAGTAATGTCTGAAAGATTTTAAACTTTCTTTCCTTAAACTGTAAATACATAATGTAGCACTTTGGTTTCTACATGACACTAAAAGATTGCATTTAGAAGATATACTCTTTTAAATTCAGGAAACATTCACAGTTTATTATTTTTCTTTGATTACTGTTTATCAACATCTGATGATTATTTTTCTAATATAAAATATAACTGATGTTTCCACATATTAAAACATTTCAATACCTACTTGTATTAGAAATTAATGTATAACATCTAACTGAAAGTAGGAACAGTCTACTATTAATAAAAATATATAAAAGATTGTGAACTTTCTATCCTAAATTGTAAATAAATACTATAGTGCTTTAGTCTTTATATAACACCAAATGATTGCATTTTGAGAAAAAAAACACTCCTTTGAAAGCAAGAAGCATTTATGGTTTACTATTTTTTGGATTACTTTATATTAACATCTGATGACATATTTCTAATATGAAAATATAAAAGATATTTCCACATATTAAAATCTTTAACACACACACATTATATATTAAAAATGATAATAAATAAAACCACTGGAATGATAAATTATCTAAGCATTAAATGTATTGTTCTTTATTGTCAGATTTAGCTTGACACCCATAAAATAAATACACTTATACTTTTTAGTTCTTATTAACCTAACCAATCATGAACCCTCACTTAATACAAATAACAATTTAGTTTCACACATTTGTATATTTAATATTTGATTATTTATTCACAAATGTAGTAAAATGGTTATAAATTAAGTCTACCATATAAAGTTAAATTGTTAGTCCTGCTGATGAGGCTTAGTTAACATCTGTGTCTATTTAGACATTTGTCATTATTAAGAACATTTGTCAAATTGATAACCTTTTAAGAAGTGGAAAATATAAATGTATTATCTTTATGTTGGAAAAGCTATATTTTGACAAATAGAGAGTGGTGTATTGAGCATGATAAGAATAAAATTATTTGTTGTAGTTTAATATATATATATAATTGTATATTAAGTTTCTGACAATATTAGTTAAGATAGCTAAAAAATATGACATTGAAGTCATGTGATAATGAGTGCAATTGATTTAATTTGCAATTTTGATATTTAACAATAAGTACATCATAAAGTTTAACATGTTTTTTATAATACTAAGATACACATACTGCAAAAAACAGTATGCAAATTTATAGATCATAAAATATTAAAAATGTGACATTAAGTCATGCTATAATGTGTGTTGGTCTACAAAAGCAATCTGCAATTGATTTGCTTTACAATTTTGATATTTAGCAAAAAGTATATCATAAAGTTTAACATGTTCATTTATAACACCAAGATACACATATTGGTCTTGCATTGGTGGTTGAGAGGTCAGCGCGACAGCCTTGCATTTGCAGGCAGTTGCCCAGGTTGCAGGTTTGCGTCCCGGCCAATGCTATGACACTTAAAAAAAAAGATACACATATTGCAAAAACAATGTTCAAATTTGTAGATCATAAAATGTTAAAAATATAATACTAAGTCTCATAATGATGTGTGTTGATCTACCAAAACAGTCTATGATTGATTTACTTTACAATTTTGATATTTAGCAATAAGTACATCATAAAGTTTAACAGTAAGATACACACACTGCACAAATAATATGTAAATATGTAGATCATAACATGTTAAAAATATGACACTATGTCATGTGATTATGGGTGTTGATTTACAAAAGAAGACTACAATTGATTTACTTTACAATTCTGATATTTATCAATAAGTACATCATAAAGGTTAACATGTTCCTTTATAACACTACACTAAGATACACATACTGCACAAGCAGTATGCAGTTTTATAGATCATAAAATGTTATGTTTTATATTTACAAGAATATTAAATTTGGGTTTAATAACATTTGATTAAATTACATTTTTCCTCTTCTCACTATTTTTTTTACACTCCCCTTTTCGATCTTTTTTTCTTTTTGATAGTATCTAATTATAAAGACCTGTTTGACATTTATTAATAGCAGACACTATCTTGTTTATTTTTTACCTGCTGTGATTTTCATCTGCAGATTTTTTCCTACTATTTTTTTTTTTTGCATGAATATACACCTAACTTGTGTTATTAATGAATCTTCATATATATATTTATAATTCTTAGAGGATGCTATTATCGTCATTTGTCATTGTGCCAACGTTTTTTTTTTATATATATTATTAATAATGTGTATCTTATTTTATGCTTTTTTCCCTCCTCCTTTTTTTATAAACTTCCCTGTTGGTAATATTTTTTAATATCCCACTTGTGAATGTACGAGCAGTGTAAGAGGCAGTTAAAGAAGCAAATGATTAATGAATATATTGTGGTTTGAATCCTTTTAGAGATTTCTTTATGCTTTTCTATATACATTTGATTTTAATGATGTAATTATAAGTTGAGTTGAATTTTTATTGTCTGTATGAGTAAGAAAAATAAATGCAAAGTTATCGTATGTTAAAAATTGAACTCCCTGATTAGATTATCTGTTGCATACATGCACATGAATATTCACACATACTCATATACTATAAGATAAAAGCTTCACATTCAGAAGAATATATATAAACATAAAAACTATAGACAGTGTATCAATGAAAATGTGATTGGCTGTCTCCAAGCTAATAGCAGTGCTATCTCTGAATCAATTCATGCATTATGTAGTAATGTAGTTTAGCTATTCATCACATAAATTTTAAAACACTAGTATGTATGAATCATGAGTATGACATGAAATGGTACAAAGGTACTTTAACCCATAATGGAATAAAAAGAAAATATTAAATTTTATGTTAAATCAGATAAAACTACTACTGAGATATTTAAAATAATTCAAACTATGTATGGCAGCAAAGTTATGAGTCACAATAAGCTATTCAAGTATTTTGAAAGTTTCATAATAGCAGGGAACTTCACTGAAAATGATTCACAAACTTATGACATAAACTATAATATTTTATTGTGTATATAATGACCAATATGTGCTAATGTCATAAATTTTTTATGGTGAATAGTTAAACTATTTTATTACATAATTGATATGTTGATTCATAGATGGTACAGCAGGCAATATGGAAATATAACTAAATAACATTTCAATGGATCATGCTGTGCATGTGAAATAAAATATATTTTATATCAATGATCTTTAATATTTAGAGTATCCAATCATGCTTATAATTATAAAAATGATTTTGGAAAGTTCCTAAATTTGAAGTTAAAAAGTACATATTCTGGAATTCTGTTTCAGTTTCTCAATTTAAATCAAAGACATCTCAAGTAGGCTAGGAATACTCAAGTGACTTCTACTATGTATGTTTTATTCTTTAGAATTGCAGTATGTTGTGGTGAAATTTACAGAAGAAACCTCACATTACTATGATTTATATAAACCATTATAGAAAACAAATTGGAATAAGTCAAAGAAATACCCAAAGTTTATAGATGTACATGGGCTTTTATAACATTAATGTAAAAATGATATAGATGAAACAGCTTAGAAATGAATCACAGTAAAGTAACAACACTTCCTAATCTTCTCATAGTGCTGCATGCTGGTGAGATTTGAGTGTTTTTCTACAGCTATCTGGAAAAAATACTAAAACTGATAAAAATCTCAAATATTTTTATTTTTTTCTGAACTGGATTTGAATTCTCAACTGTAGGCATAAATTGGTAGAAGATATTTGTGTATAGGATTGACAAGAAGATGTTATAGACTTGTCTAAATGTTAATCTCTGTGGCATGCATAGAATTAGAAAAAAATGATATAACCTGGACTGAATTTGTATCCTCAGTCTTGTGCATAGCATTGGAAAAATATGATCTAACATGCACTGAATTTAAATTCTAAACCATGGACATGGGATTGGTAAGTTGATGTTATGACCTGAACTTAATTTGAATCCCAAATAATGTTCATGGAACTAAAAAACATGTTAAAACTGGGACTAAATTTGTATTCTCAATCAAGTGCAAGAGTATAAATAAGAAGTTTTGTCAACTGGACTGAGTTTGAATTCTTACTTATGGGCATATGATTGGCAAGAATATATTGTAACAATTACAATATGACATGCTTTGTATATTTATATATATAAACAAATATTTTTTTTCCAAAATTAAAAAGAACCAAAAAATAAGTAAAAGATTTTTTGTGGAACAACTTTATTAAGAAATATTTGTTTAAGTGGAACAAATAAAAGATTAAAAACAATAATTGAGAAGAAAGTAATGAAGAGATGTATCACATGATTGGCTGTAACAAAAGTAATGATGAAGTGGTCATCTGGAAATAGAAACAATGAAAAGACATTAGAAAAGTGTTGCTGATAGATATACAAGCTTTCAATAAAAGTAGATGTTTATGGACCAATTATCATGAGATGTAATAGTTGAAATTGTTGTTTGGAGAATAGATTAATGCTGAAAACATTTTTATTATTAGGAAAGTTAATAAGAAATTCTGAGATATAAATTAGAAAGAAAAAAACAATAATTTCAAAGATGAAGTAAGTAAGTTGAAATGATGAAAATATATTAATCATTTGTGAAATAATAAAGTGATAAAGGAATTAAATTTGTTATACTTAAAACTTCACAAGTGAAATGTCTAAAACTTCAAATAAATGATAGACCCTTTAATAAAGTTGTGGTGGTTTGAGTACAACATCAACTTTAGCTCCTCATTTTAATGCATAAACTGACCAATTAAATGCAGATCTGTTCAGAACACGTCTGAAGCTGCTATTCAATGTTATCACTGTTTTTAACCAGTTACAACTGTAAATAACTTTCAAGAAAGAACAATTGCTTAAATTGAATAAACATTTATCAAATGAAACAGTTTTTGATTTTAAAAACATTGAAGAGAACAGAAAGGAAGAATATAAATATTCATTTAAATATTACCATGAAAAAATTTTCTGGAACATTCAAATCTACTTTTATTCTTGTTTTATTTTCTTCTGATTTGAACACGTAGCAATCTTATAATTATAACAACACAAACAATAAATATTTTTTTATTCAAAGTGTATTTAATGTACTGGAGTAACTTAAAGTTTATATTAATTAAAACGTTATTCTTCTTTTTTTTAAATTTTGAATTTCGGTAAGTGGTAAGATTTCTTTTGGATAACATTTAACTCCTTTCTTAACTTATTTGCACAAAAAATATTAACACTTGAGATGTTTTGTTTATAATTTTGCCATAAAACAACAAATACCATCAAAATGGTTAACCAGACCCTATAAAGTTTGCAATTTAATAATATATGAGCCATATGTTTTTCAAAAAAGTTCTCACTAAAACAATTGCATAAATCCATTTTAATTAAGTGAAGATCAATGATAGTGTAATAAAATTAAATAAGTAATAAAAAGTTTTATGAAATAGTAAAATAAACTGCTTTATTTAGCTTATGATTTGGATGTGTTATATAATAATTATAAAATCATTACTATTTAGTTCTCTGATCGTATGTGATGTCAATACATAATTTCAGTCAAACATAAATAAAATTTTTGTTCTGTTGCCAAAATACTCAAGATATAAATTTCTGTTTACCTTTCAAATAATTAAAGTATACACTAAAACTGTAAGTTTTTTATTATACCATTTACAACTCTCTTAAACACTGTATTAATACTTTTTATTTATATCAAAACTAAAAGTTTCTTTCAACTGTCCTGAAGTCATCATCAGAGCTCTTTATAATCCTATTGAGCTCTGATAATGACTGCAGGATGGTCAAAACTGTTAGTTTTGACATAAATAAAGAGTATTGATAAAGCACTTAAGAGAATTGTAAATGGTATAATATGTTAAAGTAGAAATCAATACACAGGAAAAGGAAGAAGTAGAAGAAAATTATATTGCTTCCTTACATTTTTTGTCATTTAATTATTTAACACTAATGTGTACACACGTATTGTTTAAGAAAGTCAAGATTTTTATTGGTTAAAAATATGAATATAATTTTGAATTTATTCACATATATGGCTGCTTGTTATTAATATAATAATACTGAAATTTTGATTGGTGTTTATTTCAATAACAGAGGTGGTAGTTATTGCTACCATCAGAGTATCTTTTAGACATTATTTTACAGTTAAACAGAAAGAGATCACGAGCAAGGAAAATTAATTGTAAGCACTAGTCAAGGATTTATCAAGTGTGAGATACTATAAAATAAGCAGAGAAAATATTCAGAGATGTGCAAATATTATTATCAAAAAGTCAATAGTGTGGTCTTCAGAAATCAGGAACAACTTCTTGGCATCTAATAATAAATAATATGAGAGTGAGTCTGCAATACATCTATATTAAAACTTCTGTTGCCAACATTGTCCTGTCAGCTGTTTTTGTATAGGGTTTGTGTTTTTCCAATCACTACCATGTAATTCAATCATGTTATATCAGTTCAAATGTAACTGAAGAGTGAGAAACAATGACTAAACTACTTGTAATTAACCTGAACAAAGAGCAGCATGAAGTGATTTTGTTTTTTTAGGATTTGTTGTGTATGTTTCTTATATTTATCAAAAACTTTGTGCTCTACTTGGAGAAAGTGTTCTTTCATGAAGAAGTACATGTGAATGAATAGAGTTCATAGAAGGTCACACAACTGTCAAGCATGAAAACAGAGTTGTGTAGCTGTCTACATGCAAGCTTAAAAACAACATTGAGCATGCATATAAACTGTTTATGTTGGACAAATGTGTGATGGAGGATGATGTGGCAAATCTTTTCCATCTGTGGATATGCTTATGTAACAATTCACAACAGACTTGGGTTTTAAAGAGTTTGTGTGAGATTTGGTATTGAAAAACTGATGGAAGATATCAAGCACATGCATTCGGACATCTGCAGATCTAATTTGACCTGATACTTTAATGAAAATGAAAAACCTTGTTTGACTATCATTTATCAGATTCTCTAAAAAAGCTTCAAGAGGTTAAACTTTTATACCTGATAAAGGGGAATGTAACAATCCATTTGCAGCTATGAAGCTCAGCCTAAAATATATTTTAAAAGAGAGAATAAGAAAGCTTGCAGACAGATAGACAAAGTTTATTGAAAATAGGGACACTGTGTAAATAAATGATTTTTTAAAATGAAAAGTTATTAAAATAAATTCTAAAGCCAGAGAACAGATGAGTTGCGACTCACACATGTAGATAGATAATCCAAATTTAGCAATATTTGGTGCATTAGTCTACCAGGACCATGGTGTTCAAATATGATTTAAAACTATGGATTTCATGTTCTCAAGTAAGATCAAAATGTGTTTATGGCTAAATTAGCTAGCTATTCTATTTAATATATTAAGAAAGTAGGTATATAGTTATTCCTATTCGGAAAATTAAAAGATTAAATCCATATTTTTTCCAATAGTTATTTCTAATTATTATTATTAAGTTGTTACCACTCCTACATTATTTGTCAATATTATGGATATACTCGGGAATTATTATTTTACAAAAAGTTATTTAAAGATGTTGGTTATATATATAGCAAAATTATTTTTTTAGATTGTTAAACTTATTTATAGATCAATTACAGTGGATGTCTGTTCAGTAAATGAAGGACGAGTTATGACCTATATTATTGCTTTTATCTGGTTTTATTAGAACATAAAAAAAGTTTACGATTAAACGCTATTGTTATTAAAAGAGAAATTGCAAAAGTTTTGATATTAAACGTAAAATTGTACAAATCCTAAGCCAGTTTGTTAATTGTGTTACTATTAGAAGTTGTTTCTTTCTTTGAAGTACAACAGTAAAGATAATAAATGTGTATTGGATTTATATTAGGTCGAATATCTTTAGCCAGTATGAATTAAAACATATCAATTAGAAAATTAATAAAAAATACATGAAATTATATGTCACTTCTTAATTTGAATTAAATTGTTTCCAGGTTTTTTTTTTTTAATTGTACATATTTAGAAAATCCAGAATGTGATAGCTAGTATAGTATTAATATATATCGGAAAGTATAATCTTTTATAAAAAATATGCACTATCTTTGACCATGTCTTGAACGTTTTTTTATTTTTATTTTATGTTGTTCTTTTATATTTGTTTAATGTTTTTTTTTTTTTTAGAATTTATTGCTTATAAATAAAAATCCATATAGCATTACAATGTAGCCAAATTTTTTTTACTAAAATTCTTCCACAGCCATGGTTTCGTTTATTAAATAATAGACCTTCTTCATGTGAAGTTAATAGATGAAATCATAGTTTTTTGTTTTTTTTTCTCATGTGTCATAGCATCATCCGGGAAGCAAACCCGCTAACCCGTGACAACTGCTTGTAAAGCAGCTGTCACTGACCTCTCGACCACCAATGCTTGACGCAGATGAAATCATAGTTATGGAAGAATATTAGCAAAAAAAAAAATTTTTTTGGACTAGTATTGTAATGTTACATTTTGAATTACAAGTGCCAAATTAACTCACCCCACATCCTTGATGCCATTCATTTTAGATAAATATAGTAATAACTATTATTAATCATTTATGAGAGATAGTGACCTGGACCAACTGATGAGTTCTGGTTCAGCGCAAAATACATCTTGGGGGTCATTTGTCTTTCATTTCAACAAAAAATTTTATTAGTAATAAATAGTGATTACATTTTGATAATGGATAAGTTAATGAATAAATTGTACAATAATATTATAAAAAGTTCTGATTAACATATGGCTAGAATATGTTAGTTAGTAGTTGTTATACACTTATGTGGTTAGGTATAATGAAGGGTTTGTGTAGAATATGAGAAACTGAGAACTTGATGAATGTTATTAGCTTTTTTTTTTTTTTTTTAATAACACGACTATTTTCTTTTTAATATTGTCTATTCTAGAATTCTGGGTAGGTGGGAGTTGACAATCAGGAAAAGGATAGAGCGGTTAGAGACCAGGTGTCGTCAAAGACTTTACTGGAGGCAAGGAGCTGATCACGTTTCTTGATTTTTTTGAGAGTCTGGTAAAACAATGGTATGATTTGTGGCGGGGGTAATTCCATGAGAGTTTTGCATCTCACTATCCATATGGAATAAAGGACAAAGATAGAGAGCCTTATTATTGAAAAAGTTCCACTATTAATGGCATTTTCAAGTGAGAAAATCATTTCAGATCTTATGTAAGAATTGATTATGATTATATCTTTCAGTATTTTAAGTCTTGGACAGCGGTGTATAATATGGTCTGTGGTTTCATCTTCACGAGCA
Organism: Epiperipatus broadwayi; assembly: GCA_028023455.1. Taxonomy (NCBI): domain Eukaryota; kingdom Metazoa; phylum Onychophora; class Udeonychophora; order Euonychophora; family Peripatidae; genus Epiperipatus; species Epiperipatus broadwayi. Next base: position 13,930,717 of record JAQFVV010000007.1, on the reverse strand, counting down.
CATAAACCACATATAGGGTCAATGCTAGTAAAACCTCTTCGGTGATAAAGAAACCAATTTGTGGGAAGCGCATCAAGATTAATTTTAATGATGAAGTCCAGGAATTTGGGTTCAAGGCTCCATCTTTTGAAGTGTGTAATGAGTCTTTGGTTGGTTATTTTTAGGCTGGTTTTAATGGGTTGTTGATTATAGTTGATTAGATTGTATGCTTCCCACAAAGTGATTTTTTGGTTAAGGTTAGAGGACATCGTCGGGTTATAAAGTTGTAGATGATCTATTAGCAATGATATCCATGAACTGGAAAAAGGCGGGGGACAATCAGTTGGTGTAATTTTTTTCATAATGTTGGAGTATCCATAGGAGAGGATCAGATTATGTAGAATATTGTGAGTTTTTTGTAAAATGATTGCCTGTATTGAGTGGAATGACAGTCCATTGAACCTGCGTGGTCGTTGGATACCTCGCAAGCTAATGGCAACAGTCCTTCCTCTCCAGAGAAGTTTGGTGCATAATCGGTTAATTTTATTTTGAAACTGTTTAGTGATTTTAATGAATGGAAGATAATATGAGATTTTTGGCATTATGATCATGTTGAGGAGGCTAACCTTTCCATATAATGAAAGGTATACTCTAGAGAGTGAAGTGGTGATGGCTTCAGTTGATTGGAGGATTGCATCTTGAATCATTCTTGCCATTGCAGTTGGAGGTTTGAAGATTGGGAAGCCAAGGTATCTTTGTGGTTTAGCAGAAAAGGAAGAGTTGATTTGTTTACCAGACATTATCTTCCAGATGGAAGATTTGTTAAAATTTATTTGTAGGCCAAGTTTCACTGTATTTCTGTTTAAGATGTTCATGAGATGGGGAAGGTATTTAATGGTGGGAAGCACAACCATGATGTCATCTATGTATGCGAATACATTGAAATCTTTATTGAGAGAAGGAAGGAATATTCCAGGGAGGTTTTTTTCTATATCCACCAGAAGAGGGTTGATGTATGCTGTGAAGAAAAGGGCACTGAGCGGAGATCCTTGAGGGATCGACTTGTATGGCTTGAAACCTGGAGTGATCTTGCCATCAAGAGAGAGAAAATCTCTCTGTTGTTGAGCAGATTGCTGATAATCTGAACAATTGCAGCTGGAATGTCGTATTCCATCAGAATATCCAGAAGGGTGTTGATCTGTACTGAATCGAATGCTGCTGCAACATCCAGTTGGACGGCAATAGGTTTGGATTTACGATGTACTCTGATATGATTGAACAGTGCAGTTATATTGGACATAGCATGCGAGGTTGATGATCCCTTTTTTCCGTATTGGTTTGGCGAGATATTGCTAAGAATTTGAGGTTGGATTTGGTCCTTAATGACTGACTCTATAATCTTGATAAGCAGTGGGGTCATGGATATTGGTCGGATACTGTTAATGTCGTTTAGTGGTTTTGCTTTTTTAATAAAAGGCACAAGTGCCACAGGGTAAAGATCTGCTATGTTTCTGTAGCCGGAAGCTAGGTGATCTATCATTTTTTTAATAATTGGAACAGTGAATTGACTGAGGTGTTTGAGAAGGAAATTTGGGATGCCGTGAAGGCCAGGATGAATGCTGTCAGGGAGTGATGATATCTTCTTTTTAATTTGGATTTCTGTGATGCCATGTTCGCTGGGGTCTCCAGCATCCAACCAGCTGTTTACTGGAGGGGCTCCATCTTTTTGCATTAATTGGCAGAATTGTTTGCTGATGTGCTGCATCATTGGATAGCCAATGAGATTGGTACCATTAGTATAAATGGATGTGGGAGTGATTTGTTTTTTATTGTAACCCAGTGCCCATCTGAGGTAGTCTCTCGTCCAGCAGTGTTGTTGTGCTAAGAAGCATTTGGCTCTTCTGATGGAAATATATTCTGCAAGGGATTTTTGCTTGATTTTGTAGAGGTTTTTAAGGAAGATAATTTTTTCTGTATTTGTGAAATTTTGCTGTGATGCTTGAAGTTGTATATTAATGTCTGTTAGGTCATTTAGAAGACCATTTGGTCCTTTGATTTTCCTGGTGTGGTGATTTAATATGGACTGAAGAATTCCGATGAAGGAAAACCAGCCCTCCTCAGCAGGGAGGGAAAGGATGTTTATTTTCTGGAAATAGATGTATGACTCAGACACTATCGCTTCGGTCATGTTTGATTGGGTGATCATGCGCATGGTTTTTCCAGGTCCATCTATAGGTGTAGGGATTGAGATAGGCGTGAGTTGTAAGATCAGAGCCATATGATCGGAGAAAGCAACAGGGGTTAAGGCTGCATCAAGGTTGAAATGGAGGTCTGGGGTGTAGTAAACCAGATCAATTAGGGACTTTTTAGTTTTAGTATAGAAAGAGTAGGCTTCGGGTGGGAAGAAGCCCTCTCCACACATTAATCTGCGATTTATTAGATGCAAAAATCTCTTGTTGAAGTCATTGTAGGTGGTGTTAAAGTCTCCGAGAAGAATGGTAGGGGAGGCTCTGCTAGCGTTGATGGCATTTAGGATATGAACTATTTTTAGATATTGAGAGGTGTCTTTGGCTGTATAAATATAAGCTATGATGATCGGATAACCCCAATAATCTATTTCTATAATAATAATATTGGCATCTAGGAATAGAATGTTGAAACTTTTTGGTGGTGCTGATTTGCTAAGAAGAATACCGACTCCACCTGAAGCTGAATGGCCGATGGAAAATCTAGTAAATCCGAGAGAGGAGAGAAGAGATATTATTTTATGGTCAGTCTTATAGTGATGTTTGGTTTCGCCCATAAGAAGTATATGTGGGGAGCAGAGTGAGAGCCAGTTTTTAATAGCAAGAACTCTATCGATTGAGTTGATGCCGCGAATGTTTATGCCAGCTATTTTGCAGAACATGATAGATTAATCCAAACCGTCCTCAGCAAAGTGATCCAAGTGAATGTGGGACATCTCTATATTAATGAGGTCTGATGTTGTTAGGCAGTCAGAGACTTGTGATTGAACTTGTAGATGGCTTGGTGATATATTTGTTGGTTGAGGAATCGCATCCATGAAGTCTTCGGTGTCTGATGGAGTAGAGTAATCTGTCTGAGATTCATTGGGAGAATCAATGGTATCTAAGGTTGTAAGATCCATGGTTTTCCTCTTTTTTTCTATGGATTTGTGAAGCTTTGAGTTGGATTTATCGGAGATTTGTTTGTTAGAGGGGGGTGGTGAGTAAAGTACCAGGTGGGAGCTGTCATCATCAGAGCTTGATTTATCTGAGCGAATTGATTTTCTTTTAATTTTCTTAATTGTATTTTGGGTATTTGTTGTGTCAATTTTTTGAGGATTTTGAAGTTGATTAGTGTTGTTTTCCTTTTCCTGTTCTTTTGATAGTAGTGTTATTTTATTGTCATAAGATTTTTGTTCGAATTTTAGACTTGAGACATTCTCTGTTTGCTGTAACAGTTGTGAATCTTCGATCATGCTGACTTTCGGGTTGGGTGTTTGATGGATCTTTTCGTCTGGTAGGTTAATTCTTGCAGGAGTTGAAGAATTGCAGATAGTTTGTGGTTCACTCTGTTTAGGGTTGTTATCAGTTGTTTTAAGCTGGTTAGGAGTTATATTGGAAGAATTGTTTTGACATTTTTTGAGTGTATTTTCTTCATCGCCTGGGTTTATCTTGTTCTCTTTAGATGGTTTGGTCATATTATCTTCTTTTGTAGAAAGAGTTTGACCTAATATTATTTCTTGGGGATTAGTATAAGTTGTTTCGAATGTTTGATCTTGAGTATTATTAGTTTGCGTGATTGGTTTAGGAGCAGTATTTGTTGTTGTTTGGTTCTCTGATTTACTACTATTAGTGTAAAGGTTGACGTTTGTTCTTTCTTGAATATTTTCATTTTGAAATATAGTTTTGGATGTGGAAGGTTTTGTTGGAGGATTTATTTGAATCTGAATATCTGGGTTTGTGAGGTTGCTGTTTGAATTAGTCCTATGTGATGATTGTCTATTTAAGGACTTGTTAATAGGTCTACCAGGACATTTGTGAAATTTATTCATTTTAATACCACAGTGTGTGCATATTCTTGCTGCACAGTCTTTAATGAGGTGTGTTCTTTGAAGGCAGAAGAAACATTGTGGTTGTACTCCTCTGAATGTCAAAACCATAGGAGAGCCTCTTGCTGTAATAATAGTGGGTATGTCAGTGGGTATAATGTTTTTCTTTAATGTAAGTGTGAAGGTAACTGTATTGGACAGGATTTGATCTTGAAGTGAGGATTTAATAGGTGTTTAAATTTGCTAACTGAACCATAATTAATAAGGATGTCTTGTATTTCTTGTTCATTTAAGTGGGCAAGGCAGTTTTGAATTCTGCCAGATAGTGTAACTGGACGGTTCATATCTATGGAGCATAGTATATAATTTCCTAAAGATTTGTAGTTATTTTTAAAATTCATTCGGTCTGCCCACGTTTTAAACTCTACGATCACATAGCGGTCATTGGGATGATTAAGGATCATGTGAATGCCTCTGCCTAATTGCTTTTGATTGATTAGACTGTAGAGTTGTTCTACAGGGAATTTATATAAAGCACATTGATGATTTGTTATGGCTAAGATTAAAGACTTATCAGCTGTAATAGTTTGCAAGCGATTTATATAGAGAGTTGGGTATCGTTTTGTTGAACTCATTGTTTATTTCTAGGAACATATCATCGTTAATATTGTTTATATTAAAAGAGACATTTTCCTGCGTGTTTGATTCTTTTTCTATGTCTAATTCTGTGAGATTCAAATATAATTCGTTGAGATTATCGGCCTTAATATTTTCAGAGATGCTCTCAGAATTTTTTGACCTTACGATATTTGCGTACGTAGTGGGATTTTCCAATATTGATATTGAGGTAATTGGTTTAGCTTGCACGTTAGCTGATGTAGCAATGGATTGTTCTGAGCTAAAATCTTTGATTGTTTTAGAATGAAATTTATCAGTTTTATAATTTATTTCTTCTTTTTTATTTTTAAATTTACTGTTGACAAACGGTACTGACACAGTACTGGTTTTGTCAACCTCTGGTGGAAAAATGTTTTACTTTAAAAATTTAGTCGGTATCATTTTGTTGGTAATTTTGTTTATTTCCAGATATAGTTTTAATTGAATTGTTGGGCAAAGGAAATTGCTCATTATAATCTTCTGTGGTTGAGTAAAGGCTTCGGAGAGGTAATGATTGGTTTCGCTTGTATCAATAGTTTCGCTTGACGAGATATTTATTCTATTGTTTGTATTAGGGGTAAGTTGAATATTTTCTAAACTTTTGTTGATATTTGCAATGGAATTTTCTTTTGATTTACTCATTTGTGGGTTTTTATTTGTTGTAATGGGTGGTTTAGATGCATTTAGATTAGATCTAAGGCTATACAATTTACGGCCGATGACCGCATTGTTGGGTTGAATGCTGAGATCGGGGCTTACTTTATTTTTAGTTTTATCGGTTATATTATCACTTTCCAGCATATAAAATGATTAAAAAGTTGACTTACCTTGAATAACAGACGTAAAGGTAAAGGGACAGTCGTCCCGTCTTCCTAAAACTGTAAAACACTAAGGGACGCTTTTTAAGACTAGTTACGAAGATGGCTGCCAAAAGCGGAAGGGGGGTCATTTGTCTTTATTGTATCTTTATTATATGAATTTAAAAGAATATGTAATAATAGTGAGGTTATTTAATATATTTATATTGTAATGTTACATGAATTTCTATTTTATTAATAATCACTAGTATAGCGTTGGGCCGCATTTAATATATATAAATGGTATTCGGAATGATGTACATGCTATAGGTGGCTATAGCTATTATTTATTTTCATATATTACATTAAATAAAAGAAAATCAATATTATGATTATTTGCTACAAATCAATTTTTCACTTTTTTTCAAATAGATCTTCACACTTATTGTGGACTGGTTTACTGATTGTGAGATTCTCCAATCTTTCGCCTCAAACAATAATAGTCTGATTCAACGATTCTGAGAGCAATAACAATTTTATACTTCCAGGAGATAATTCAGATTTTTAAAAATTTAAATTACTTGAAACATAAAATTTGCTTTATTATACTTTAATAGAGTGCCTTCTCTTAAAGTAAATGAATTATTCATTCATTCAATGACAAAGATGTATTTAAAAAAATCTGGGGTTATGATTTTTCTCCCTTGTTTTTAAAGATCATCCTCATCAATAACTGTTATCAATCCACTGCAGGATGGAGGTCTCTCCAAGTTCAGTCCATCTTCTCTGATTGCTAGCCTCTCTTCTCCACATCAATCTTGTACACTTTCTTATTTTACCCATCTATCTCATATGTGGTCTTTTTCTGGGTCTTTTAAAATCTCTTGGAATCCAATTTAAGACTTCAATTGTCCATCTATTAAGACTTTATAAAACTAATAATACATAACAAGATCAATAATACATCTAATCTCAGTTAACATCACTATTAAGCAAACTTTTTCATTTGATGTACTGTTTGCTATTTAGTGTAGGTTTTAAAACTTATTAGATGCCAGATGGTAGCATTTAATGATTTCTTATCCAACACTATCCTATCCAACTATCCTCAATAGAGAACACTGACAAGAACTTATTAAGCACTACAATTTAGCTTCTAATAATTACTGAAGTTTACACTGTATAGCATAAGAGTAGAAAGAATAAGATATTGCTAATGAATAAGGCTTATATGTCACACTATCATCAGAGCCTTAAAATTGTCTTTTAACAAGTAATCCATAATGTCAAAAAACATTTACATTTGTCTGCCAACAATATTCACTTCAGTCTAAAACTGTTTATTTGGGATTCTATTAATTGACCCTGAATAATTTATAAAAGAACCACTGTCAAACAATTCAAGGTTTTGGAAAGTGTAAAAAAATTATTTTATAATAAATAAGTATGCAGAAGAAAATATGCACAGTATTTACATATAGTTTAACATTTGCATTTGTTTTTATTTTTGATATATCAACCATTAAATTAAACAGAAAGTTTATCTTGGAATTTTATGATTATCTACAAAAATATATTTTAAAACATTTATGTCAATTGCTTTATTCGAGTTTTATTGCAAGCTTGGATAAGCAATTCACTATGCTAACTTTACACAGGCAAAATTCCATACAGTAGCTCCACCCAGTGTGAGCCAAAGTAATTAATGTATGCAAAAAGGTTTGGACATAAAATCTGCAACTAATGCGTAGTCATGCAACATCCCCAGACTAGTTTCTAGCTTATGGCTTTCATCAGTGAAGAGCTTTGGATCTGAGAGCTCTGTGCCCAGATTTTCACATTAATGGAAGATATAAGCTAGAAGTTAGTCTGGGGATAAATGGATGAGTAGACATTAGATAGGAAGTTTAAGCACAAACCTTTTTACATCTATTGATTACTCTGGTTTACACTGAGTGACACTACTATATGGAGAGTTTTGCCTCTGTGTTAACAGCTTATGTAAGCATAAATAATGATGACCATGTGATTTTTAGTGGTATTATAATAACTTTAGTCTACTACTATGCCCTCTGTAGAACTTTATTCAAACTTATGGTTTTATATATGACATTCTTTATTGGAAAATGAATGAAATATAAGGACACATGTTCCTGACAGTCAAATCTGATGTCATCAGTTACTTGTGAGAATTATTAAGATTACATTCAATCATAGCATCTGTTTTTATATAAGTAGATTAAAAACACTCATTTGATATTAAGATTTTAAACATTGATTTTAATGGTAATTAATATGTAAAAACTATAAATACCCATTATAAATATACTATATGTAAGTTTCAAATAATTTTAACAATACCATTAAAATTATTTGAAATTTATATATATATATATTTAGAACTTATATAGATATATAATAAATTAAGTTTGATGTCTGTGTTCTTTCTAAAATATATGAAATATTCAAATCTATATATATTAAATACACTAAAATTCACACAAATTTAAAGTTATTTTATTAAAAGTACTTTTGACTACATATCTTGTAGTCTTTGTCAACTATATAACATTGAATAATTAAAATGAGACATTCTTTCATAACACCCATAATTGAATTCAGTTCAGTTCTCCCACAATTCTGCTATTTTAATGTTTGATGATTGCTCATTCATTAGCATTTGATGATTTCTTGAAATTAATATAGCTTCTTTTATTTTACTTATTGTGGCAACATCCAATTTGTATAATTTTTATAATCAAATTGAAATCCATGTTTACAAGTTTTATTATGATCAAATATAACAGTTTATTGATAAAAAAAATTATGTTAATTTTAATAATGAATATTATAAAATGAGTTATGGTTGGTAATAAGACTTCCTGCTGTGGCTCAAATTTGTAATTTTGTTATATCAACTTATGAAAGTAAAATTTTAAAGAAATTGAAATATCAGGAAATTAAAATAAATCATAGATATGTGGATGATGTATTTATTAGTGAAAAACATGATATAATAATTTATTTAACAAATTAAATCAGATTAAGGATTTAAAGTGGGTTATAACACAAGAAAAATACAAGTTCATAAAATTCTTGGATATTAAAGTTACGCATAATAAATCCAATTTGGATTATTTTATGCCAATAAAACCAATTGAAACTAGAGGTTTTATTCCATATAATTCACATGCACCTATAAATCATAAGTTATCTGGATTAAAGTCATTCTTATTTCTAAATGAAAAATTATGCAAATATTCTAGTGATAAATTAAAAAATGTAAATTTATTTGTTAATGATTTGTTGAAAATTGATTATAATGAAAATGCTATTACTAATACTATTAAAAAATTTAAAAGGAGTCAACAATATAATAAAACTAAAAATAATATCAAAATGAAATGGATTGCAATACCATTTACATCAGATGAACAAGTTAAATTTATGAAAAGAATTTATAATGGTTTGTGTCAAATTGCTTTTTTCTTGACAAATAATACAAATAGATTAACTCTTAAAGCCAAAATTCAAGTTTTAATCAAAATTTTATTATATATAAATTAATATGTAAATGTGGCTTACAATATATTGGTGAACCTAAATGTACATTAGAAAATAAAATAAAAAATATATGCAAAAGGGTTCAACAAGAGAGACAATCAGGAAAAGGTAAGACTAAACCTTTATCATCTGTTATATTTTATCATAATAAAACTTGCAAAGATGGATTTAAATTTGATTATAAAAATATAAAAATTATGCAAATTAAATGTTGCCACAATAAACATAAATGAAAGTTAATATTAATTTCAAGAAATTGTCAAATGTTAATAAGTTGGCAATCATCAAACATTAAAATAACAGAATTGTATGAGAACTGAACTGAATTGAATTATGGATGATAGAAAGGATGTCTTGTTTTAACTATTCAACATTATATAGTTGACAAAGATTACAAGATATATAGTCGAAAGTATTTCTGATAAAATAACTTTAAATTTGTGTAAATTTTACTGTATTTAATATATAGAGAGATTTGAATATTATATATATACTTTTATATAATTCTGAATGCCACTGTTGTTATAGACAATTGAAATGCCCTATAGCCATAACTTAAAATAACTTTATTGGGAAGAAAATGATATCATTCTTTTACCAATAATATTGTCTTATTTTATGGCAAAAAGTATTTATATTAGTTAATGATAACCACAGTGTTATTGAGAGTTATTTTCATCATTCAATTCATCATTGACAAGGTTTAATTTAAAAAATGCCAGACTTGTCAATTTAAAAAAATAATATTATTCAATTTAAAATATTTTGGAAATATATTTCTAGAATGAATCAAAATTTATTTCATCTGGCCTAAATAATTGAGACATTTTCCTCTATATATATAGATAAACAAACAGTATTATTGCTTTTACTGATGTTATCTTATGCTTTGTGTTTAACAACAGTGGTTTCAAGAATTAATCTTGAATCATTAAAAATATATATATTAGGTTCTATAAATTGAATTCCTTGCGATATACAGCCCATTTATTATGCAATGTACCAGTCTAAAAGTATTATTCCCTTTTGAAATAATCCAGAAAATCTTGCAATGTGATGCCTTTTAGACCTTGTGTCATTTTTATCTTCACCACTTTTATGTATTCAAAAAAAAAGGCATTTTATCATTCAAGGCAATAAAAAGAAGTCAACAGAGAGAGATCAGGCAAATATAGCTGATATATAAGCCGAGTCATATTAAATTTAATTAAAAATGTAACTCAAGACATTGTGCATGGATGCACTCCTACTTGATCACAAATTAGGATACTTTATTTTACCAAGTCATGTAATCATTTCAGAATTTTTAGTTAAAATATCTGATCAATACAATTGAATTCTGAGTGAACAATGTTGTTTGCATTAAAAAAATCAGCATATTATTGACATAAACTTGTGTTTTCCTCAGACCAGTTTGCTTGTAATCTGTTTTTTACAATATCACTGTTTCCCCAACATTTTTCTAAAAGAAACTAGAATTTTACATTGTTTTTTCAGACATTATAAAAATCAACAAATAACATGACTTCTCTAAATGATGGCAATTGGCAGATTACTGCATAGGGATCCCCACAAGGAGCATCTACCAACAGAAGTACATAGTACAGTACTCACTTATCAGAGAATGATTCCAGATATTTTTAGGTGCCCTCATAAATATAAGATGCATTAGACAGCACCAAATGATATGAAATATTACCACCAGGATAAACTTTTGTTTTAAATGTGTTATGATATTTATTGCAATGCCTCTGACATCTCTGCTGAATTTAACTTTACCCTTGCCAGTGGTATGTATATGAAAACTTGGAAGTGAATATATTTTTGTTCTTGTATTACAGTTCTGACACTAGAGGGCATTGAATTATACAATACAGCACATTATATTACAAGTTTTTCATTATGAATGTATTTCATATGTATATATACAAACAAGTTGATTGTGATTCAAAATCTTATGGTGTTTGAATTTCAGGGCTTAGGTACTATAAAAATAATAGTAGTTGTTTCTTGTATAAAAACAAATCCAATACTTTTATAGATGAAGGTTAAAAATCAAAAACTTATCGAGTGATATTGGTGTAGGGTTATGTGATTATTAATACATGCAATAAATGGCTCTAAAATAGGATGGACAGTGTAATTTACTTCTCTTGTCAGTGATATTGAAAGTAAGTTGAGAAAACCATATGATGCTTTGTTAGATATTTGATTTCAAAATGCTGCTCATTTATTGAACATTACATATATTTCAGTTACCTGGTAGATAATATTGTTGCAAATTTGATTATATTAATTGATAATTAAGTTGCTTTTTGCATTTTAATAAATTTAGATAATAAATAAAACAAGTGAATGGTTTTGCTGTTCTGTAGTTTATAAGAAATTTGAATATCAGAAGTTCCAGAGCTAAGCTGTGATCCATAAATCACAACATTCAAATCTTGCCATTCTTCCTCTATACCTAATCACAGTAAGTTTGGCTTTAAATGTTTCAATACTTTTTACTTTATTTTTTTTTTAAAAAAAGAGTTTTATTTGATGATAATTAACTAATCATATGCAAACTGTAATGGTATAATAAATGATGAGAATAAGTGAACCAAAATTTATAGCATCCATGTATACCTTGAGCTTTGTTCAATTCGATATTTATATATTACATTTTTATTTATTATAATCAAGTTATTAAAAGAGACATTCTGTCTCCAACCCTATATAACTGATTATTAGTTATTAATTACCATAGTCCACTTGGTTGTTATGTTAAATTTACACTGAATTACCAATAATGTTGTCAATGGTATGCTTAAACATCACATCTTCAAGAATTCAGAGAGTCCAACTATTTTTTATCCTTTGTTTAAGATTTAAAAATAAATTTAATTCATATTCCAAGATACAGTGACTTACCCCATTGTTTGCATAATTTAAAGTTTATATAAATATAAGTATAATGTCTATACTAAATGTAATGCAATTATAACTGTCTTGAATTCAGACTTTCAAGATCCCTACAGTTATGCACTCCATGTTAATGCATCTTATCCAACTGATACACATAACTACACACATGTGAAAAAGATAAATGATCTCTAATATACATATATTGTGCTAAACAAGCATTCATAAGTTGGTCTGGATCACCATCTTCCACATATATATACAATCAGTACTCAGTTTATATTAAGATAACAAAGCATCAAACTTTAATGAACAAGCTTCAGTCTTATCCATCCTCCAACACTTCAGCCATACATACCATTGAAAATCTGATAATGAAAAAACACTTAAAGCTCATGTTGATGTCAATATTATTGTCATTCCCATGTTAACTTTAAATTACTCTGACCACTCATATATAGGACCATAATATATCCATTTAATTATAAAAAAGATGGATGGTCAGAATACAGGCTCAATATTTAATATTCAAATACAAGTACATAGACTATACTAAATTTAATGTAATTAAAAGGGAATTGAACTCAGACTTTCTAGCTCTGTACATCTATAACACTCCATATTATACAAATAATACACATGATCACATACATGTGAAAAAGGTAAATGATCTCTAATATATGTAATTTGTGCGGAACTCACACTCATCAATTGGTGCAGATCACCATATCTCACACACATATACAATTAATGCTCAGTTTATATCAAAATAGTAAATTGGGTGTATTCTTTGTCTGTGTATTATTTGTGAGTGTATTAATTGTCTAAAAGTTTGTGATAATCACATTTTCTTGCTAATTATATCATGGACAATTTCCATCATTTAATATTAAATGTTAAATATTTACTTATAGAAATAATCACTTAATTGGTTAGAATATCACATTAACTTCAGCAATAATGAATCTAAAGATATAAGTTCAATTTCCATGCTAATACTGTTATTGGGCATGCTAGCAACCCTTAAAGAAAAGAGGAGATTAAAACCATTCAATTGAAAAAAATAAAATAATGTTTGAATTTTGCTAAAAATATTTAATATTAAATGATAGAAATAGATGAAAATATAATTGCTACCAAAAGGACTTTGTTACCAAAAACAAAAAGATCTTTTTAATTCCACTTTGAGGCTTTTAAGAAACTCAGCAGACCAAATTTCTAATATCCATTTCATATGTTTTTGTCATTGAAGCTCTTATTGCTATGTGATTATTTACATAGTAAATGAAGGATGGATGGGTTGCTTACCAACATACATTTGTCCAGTATGATAATATTATTGGCATTTTAGCTCTGAATTTAAGATTAAGACACACAATAACCTTGTTTTCAGCTTCTAGATAGTTCTTAACTGAATCATTACTTGAGTTTTCTTGAAGGCCGGATGAATGTGTATGAGAATAATTTTTTTATAGATACTTAGAGTCATGACAGAAGAAACAATAATGAATAGACAATTGAATGTTTAATTTGGAACCCATGAAATTGTAAAATACCTATAAAGATATTATGCTAGATGAGTGAATGAAATAAGAAAATTTATGGATGTGGTGTGGAGAAGATAAGATATGGATTAGAGACAATGGATTAAACTTAAAGAGAACTTCATCCTGCTGTAGATCAGTAATGAAAGTAAATGATGATGATGATTATACATAAAAAATAAAGAAATAAAACAAAACTTAAACAGTTGCATATATATATACACACACAAATGTATGCTTAGCTAATAAATATTTAGTTTATGGGTATTATGTTTGCTAAGCAAAGTGTCTATTGTAAATTTCTACTTTATAGTTGAGACTGGAGATAACATTTCTAAGAAACTGCCATAACTCTTCCATTAACACTTCACTTTTGGCTTATCATAGTTACCAGATGAAAATTAAACTGAAACAGTAAACAATATAGAAGAAAAAAAAGATTCTTAGAATTATTTCTTGACTACTAGTCAGATACACCCATAGATTTACTTTAGATAAATGTTTTAAATGACTTCAGGACAACAAACAATTTTTTAATATAAATGAAGTTATAAACAAAATCGACCTTTTGTTTTCCAGTCTTTGCATAGACATATCAATAAGAAATTTAAATTATAATAATTAATCAAACGTACAGCAGTTTGCACAGACATGGTCAGAATACAGTGTGTTGTCCATGTGCTCATAGATAACAGTTATATAAAAACTGCTCTTCTGGTTCATATTTTTAAAAAGAACGCTTATAACAAAATTAAAAATACACATTAAAATTTGCATAATAATTGTAGTTTCTTTTCCACATTTACTAATTGTAGTTTTTTGGATTACATATAAGAAGAAATTACAGTATATGTTTGTCTTATGCCAGTCACAATTAAATAGTGCACCTAATTTAATTTCTCATGCTAAAAAGGTGTGTTTTTCCCTTTCTTCAAATAGAATATTTGTTTTATAAGTTAGTGAAACTTGTTCTAACTGTATTTTTTTTACTTACAATGGATAAGTATTTGCTATAGCCTGAAACCCAAATGGCTAACCTTTACAAGACCTGTGCCAGTTTTTTCAAGTATGAGTTTAAACACATCACACAACTATTCTGCTCGTGTTAGATTTAATATAGATAATTAATGTGGAGTGATATTTTTTAAAATAATATAATAATTTGCATAAGAAAATTGTATTGCTTACTTTAATGAGACTTAAGTCCATCTTGCTCTCAACTGGATTTTCAATGTTTGGAGCTAAATTTGTTAACAAAAACAACATAGCATGTTTAAATTTGGAGAAACAAATCAGTCATGATTCTATTTTGTTTTTCATCAATTTTAGAGATGAAATAATTTTCATTTGGAACAAAACTACAAGACATTCCATGTATGAGTGATGGTTAACTCACCAGCATACAAACAGAATTATAAAATAAGAGTTAAAAATATTACACATTCACTCTGAATTAGGAACCACAAAATGTCAAATATATATTTATACAATAATGGAATATATTTTTCTTTTTTAATTTGACTCATTGAATTTGAAGTTTAGTTGTATCTTTTTTATATGTACTAATAAAAACAGTTTTTGGATTAGGTATTACTTTATGAGGTCTAGACATACTTTTTATTTTTTATAATCAGAAGTCTGACATCCAGCATTAGTTCTATAATCTGCAACATCTGTTATATGGGTCATATGTTGACCATTCTATATTCTCAAACAAACTTCACAAGTCATTATACATCAAGGTGTTCCAATAACAAAAGTTATTTTCTTATGGTTTGCTCTCCAAGTTTTCTGCAGCATGATCAATAAATTAACACATGTATTGCATAGTGATATTTTAGCTATTTATATCACAAATATCATGACTAAATCATATATGATTATATAAAATGTAACAATGTATTACATACTTTAACCCATGATAAACATTGCACTAATATTAAATATTGCTTTAAATTGGGTCAACATGTTGCTAAAACAGCATACACTTACATTTAAAGCCATAACCCATAATGCAAATATGAGGGCTCTAAAATTAATGTGATCAATAGCTAAACTATCTTGCAATTTAGGGTTTGCATAGAGATGAGATTGAAGAAAAAATCAGCCACTGATTGTTTTTTCACTGGATAAAGTCTTAAGTAATAATATGTACTATAAGATATATCCTTCCTGCACTATATGTCCTTGTACTTTTGCAAATATAAAGTTACATAAAGAAGGTCATACTTTGCAAATTATGATTGATTTTGGTGATTTATTTATGTATCAGACTTCTAAATTTATTGGTAAGTTGTTACAAGAGTTTTTTTCAGGATTTGGAGAAAATACTATTGCTTCATCTATTAACTTTGTTGATAGAATTAAAGATATAGTGATTAATGAGAATGATGTTATTGCTTCATTAGATGAAACAGATATGTATGGATTTATTGATAGAGTGGATTCTATAAAAATAATTGAACATGCATTAAAAATAATGGTGTTTGTAAATATGTGATAAAATTTACTATTGATTCTTTAAAATTTTTTGATGATAACAGTGTTGCTTCTTTAGAAGGTAGATATAATAAAATGTCTAAAGGTTAGCTTAAGGGTCTTCCTGTTGTTGCACAAGTTTGCAATTTTTTATTTTATCTATATATAAGAGTAGTATTTTAAAAATGTGTTCTTATAAAGATATTAAAATTTATAAAAGGTATGTGGATGATGTAATTGTTGTGGAAATACCAATGCTATAATTTTATTTGAAGAGAAGTTAAATAATTTGAATGGCTTGAAATGGACTATTATAATGAAACAGGACAAAAGTATTAAGTATTTGGATTTAATTATTACAAGAGATAATAAAATGTTAAGTTATAAATTAATCACCAAACTATTGCCAAAAAGGGGATATAAATTGTAAATCAAAAGTACCACTTATGCATAAGATGGTAAATTTTAGATCTTTTTTGTTTCATAATGAAAACGTATATCATTACCCGTGTGATAAATTGAAAAAATATTGAGATATTTGCCAAAGAATTGCTTAAAGTTGGTTATAAGATAGAACAGATTAAAACACTGTATGCCAATTTACAAAGAATTATGATGGTTTTAAGCAGTTGAAGATTGATAGTAAAAAAATAAATATCTATTCCATTTATTTCAAATGCTCAAGTGAAATTATTTAAGAATATATATATATAAGAATGTGTTTAATGTTTCATTTTGTGTTACAAATAATGTTAAAAAATTAATGAATAATTCTAAAAATATCATATCTGTCAAGCATAAAAATAATGTTGTGTATCAAATTTTTTGTGGATGTATATTATCATATATAAGTGAATGGAATTGCAGTATTGAAAAAAGATTAAAGGAGCATGTGGAAAGTGAAAATAATAATGATTTAATGACTGCTTCAGTTTTTTTGGGTCATGAAAGGATATGTAAATTTAAGTTTGATATTGAAAGTGTTAGATTCTTCATGAAGAGAGAAACCATAATAAAAGAAAAAAAAGGAGGCAATTTTAATAAATAGAAATAAAATGAGTATAAATAATACACAAACTACTAACATTAAAATTTGAGATTCATGAGATTTGGGTTGATGACGTTTACTTCCACTTTGTTTTTTTGAATTTGACTGCAGTTGAGACAGGTTAAGGAATTAACCAAAAGTACTTCTGCAGATTGAAACACAGTTTATAATAGTTAAGCATTGTTATATTCATTATTTTTATTGTTATTTCAATAGTTTTTTTAATTAATGGACATTTTATTTGTATTATATATATAAATTAATTACTAAAATGGATCAGCATTATATATCCAATGTTAAATCCACAGTTAAGGTATATTGATGTGCAGTAACCAATCAGACCCAGTGTTTCAGACGACATGAATACAACAGCAAACCAGTCCACGCTATCACTAATGAAAAGGAGCTAGGACAGGTTTGCTATTGCTTTTATTCAGCCTGTAAAATCATGTCTGATTAGTTGCCACAAATCAATACCTTTGGCTATGGATTTAATTTTATATATATATATATATATATATATATATATATATAATATATAAATATATAGTGGAAACAAATATATATATATATATATATATATTGTGCCCTTTTGTATGGGTCTCCATAAATTGTATCAATCTGTTTGAAAAATTTTAAATTTAAGATATATTTAGCTATATGATGTTAATTTTGTTAATAGCAATCTTTCAAAAAGTGTAATTCAAGTAATTTATGAGTGTTTGATATGTGAAAATTGTGCTGATGTTTGAGAGAGACATTTCAATAAAGATGATAATAGTATGTGGTTGGGAAAACTGGCCATAATTAATACTGCATTAAAAAATTTAATAAATAAATGTTTAAAGTTAAAAGTTTTAAAAAAGACAAGTTAAAATTAAATGCATATATTTATTGTTGATAAAGATTAATATTTAATAGGTGTATATAAATATTGTAATAATTAGTAGTACATAATAGAAGATTAATATTTGATTTTAATAATATCGAATTATTATTTTAAAAGTTGTTATAATATATTGTTTATTTTAAAAAAATATTTATTTTTAAAAAATGAAATTGTTAGTTTATTTTTAGATTATTACAAGCGTTTGTATCTGTGTTGTAAAACAGATGTTAGTTAGACATATACACACATGCTTGTGAGTTTTTTAGTAAAGTTGTGAAACTATTTTAAAATTTTGTTATAAAATTTATAAGTATTATATTGGCTATCACGAGATAAAAATAAAGATAATTAATGTGAAATATTAAATCTGATTTTAAAATACTGCTTAAAAAACATAACGAATAAAAATAGACTTAGTTTGTTTATAAAAATAATCTTATAAAAGTTAAAAGTGAAATAAAGTAAGAAAGTATATTTTAAAAAAATGTTTAATGGATTTAAATAAATGATAAAGATTAATTTAAGAATTTAATAATGTAATAAATAATAAATATTAAATAAGTCATTATTTATTTTTAATTCTGTATTGTTGGTAAAATATGTAAATAAGCTAGCAAGTTGATTGTTTAATTTACCAATCAAGTGGGAGGTTTATTCCGGTATAAAACCAAGGTTCAATTGTTCGGAGGGGATTATGATTGTAATTTTTAAAGTAAAGTGTGCTATTAGAGATAGCTAAGTAAAATTATAGACGCTCTCGTAGTCGTTTTAAAATTATAAGAGAGTGGTTTTAAATAATTTATAAAAAGTTTTACCGTCAAATATGCAGTGCTAATTTAATTATAATTTCCTATTGATCGTCTCTATCAAAGCTCAATTTACTATCAAATAATCATGAAGACATCGTATAAGAATGAAATGTATTGGAGACATTATACTAAAAATTTAACAAACGCTGGATTAACTAAGAGAATTACTAGATGGGTAAAAGCAATATGTTGGACAGTATGTAAATTTAAAAGTTGATTGTAATTAATTTTGATAAAACAGATATTTTAAAGAAAGAGAAATACTTCTTTATGAAGAAAGTATTTGTAAATTATAAATCTAAGTATATATCTTGGTAAAGATATGGTAAATAATAATGATTATATAGATATTTGCCTTGTAAAGTCTTTGTGGTTTAAAAGACTAAATTTTGATAGTTTTAAAAGGCAAATAAATTGGAAGTTTAATTGGTCAAGAAATACCTATAAGTAAAATTATTATATTATTAAAGTCTGAACGCTGGTCGTACAGAAGAATTTAAAATTAATCTTACCTAGATATTTGTTAAGGAATGCGCAAATAAAATATACGTGGATATCCAAGTCAATTTAGAATAATTAAATAAGAACTTTATAAACTATTGACTAATTCTAAAAATAATAACTTTTAAATAATTTTTCCTTAAAGAAATGAATCCGGATCCTATAAACTATTTTAATTTTATTTTGTTTATGGTGGAACTGACTTTTATTTTATTTTTTTAAAAAAAGAACGTTTTCATTTATTTCATAAAAACTTTTTAAAACACGTGATATACCGGAAAAGGAAGTAATGTTTGATGAAAGTTTGTGCCTAGGAAAAAGAACAATTATGGGTGAAAGAAGACACCGTTGGATTTTATGTAATATGTTTTTTATTTATTAACTAACATAAATATTTAATTAATGATTGATTTGTTAAAGATAGGAAAGGTACATTTACATTTTTTGTAAAAAATAACTAAATATTAATATAACATTTCATTGCATAAAGTTTATTTTTATAATTATACGACACATAATATTTTAAAGAATAATTGTTGAGTGTAAATGTGAAATTATTTTGTAAAACTATAATCCTGGAGGACATCGTATGGCGGACTGTACATTAGAGTATCATTTATGGTAAAAATTATATAATAATAATAATTTAATGTATTTTGATATGTTTTCTTTAGATCAACCAAATATTATTTGATTGTTGAATGAATGTATAAATATTTAAATAATATACACGCATAAGATTAGTAATAACAGTTTTATTTTAATATGCATACTTTGAATTTATGATGTAAATTTAATACAACGTAATATGAGAAATCTAGAAACAATTATATGATTCTTTCGTGGATAAATTTTAATTTTTCTGTTACAATGTTAGGAATGAGATTTATTATATTAGTATAAGTTATTATTTTTCTTTTCAAGTTAGTAAGAGATATAAAAATCTATATTTTATTTTATTAGATAAGTTAAGTTAATTTTACATAGAAATTTATATTTTGATTTAAGGTTTATCGGATATAGATGATGAGGTATAAGAGAGTTTTGGATAATTATTATTTTTTTTTTTAAAATTGGTCATCTGTTTTTCTGAAGTTGAATAAGGTTAAAATGATATTTGTAGATAGAAGTTTATTAGGAAGGAATAGGAATAACAAGTTAAGAAGAGTAATAGTTTAAATAGAAAAGAATCATAGAATTTTATTTAATATAATACCTTATAAAATTGGTAATTGTTGAATAATTTTAAAGATTATTTTAAAAGAACATATACGTATTGCATATTTTGGTAAGACATGTAGTATGAAATTACATTAGAATGAAATAAATAATTATAATCAATAATTATTATTATATTACAAAGTTATATCAATTTATACATTATTTGACATTGGAGTAATGCTAATAGTAAATGTAATACATATTAGTACATTATAATATAAATAGCAGAAATACTTAGGTAAAGTAACATTTTAATTGTTAACGTTTGTTTATTTACATGTGTTACATTTTAGGATATTTTACATAAAATTTTCTTGTATTAATTGATGACAAAATGATATCTATTAAATTTTAAGTTCATCAACTTCATTAAATGTTGTTGATAAAACATTTAAAGAATGTATAAATTATTTATTTATGATTATGGAAATAGTAACAGTGTAAAAAAAACTTGTATTATTTTTTTTCCTTATTTTTTTTTATTTTTCTTTGGTTTCCACTTTTAATGTAAATAGTGTAAATAAGTTATTGGTTAAAGTTGATGTAAATAAATTTGTTAAGTTGTTTTAAAATGTGTCGAATTCATTATTTTACACCACAGCATTTGACAACAGATAATTTGAATAAACATAATATTTGCACAATATGAATTTATTATTATTATTATTTAGAAAGAAACACAATATTTTCTTAATATAATTTATAGAAATTGATTGACATTAACATATAATATTATGATGGTCAGAAAGTAATTATAATGCACAATATAAGAGTATAATATTATTTATTGCCACAGATTGTTAAATTATAAGAATTTAGTATATTTTAAAATTAAGATGCTATATGGAAATGAAAAACATGTATATGATTTACTTATTTTCTTAATGATTAATAGTATAATAAAAATAGATAAGATTAAGTTATACACTAAAGATTATTTTTGTTAGTTAGTGTTATTGGAGTAAGTTAGGTGTATTTAGGTTTGATATTAAATCCCTTATCATTCCTATCTGCACGAATTATTATTACTTTAAGATAATTAGAAGAACCTGAGATTATTTAATTATATTTCCTTAACAAAAGATTGAGATTTATTTGTCTATTATTATGAAAGGTAGTTAATTTATAAAAGACATAAGAGTGCTGTAGATGTAGTAATGAAATAATAAAGATGTAATTAGTATTCTTATGCCATTGAGATAATGTCTTGGGAAGACATTGGCTCAATGTAAATTCAATTATCAATTGTAACTTCACTTCACAGTCTCATGATTTAGTAAATACTTATTTAATTAGTAGATGA
The DNA here is from genome assembly GCA_028023455.1 of Epiperipatus broadwayi. Taxonomy (NCBI): domain Eukaryota; kingdom Metazoa; phylum Onychophora; class Udeonychophora; order Euonychophora; family Peripatidae; genus Epiperipatus; species Epiperipatus broadwayi. The sequence goes on along the minus strand of JAQFVV010000007.1, from coordinate 13,908,969 downwards.
TATTGAACTATATTAATTTTTGATAAGTTATAATAAATTTGATAAGATATAGTATTATAAAAATATATTAAAGATAGTTATATATATTTTTTAGCTAAGCATAACGATTTAATTGAGCTAGTCATATTTTAAGTTATATCATATATCGAGAAGTGAGGGTACAATATATATATATATATATATATATATATATATATATATATATATATATATATATATATATATATATATATATATAAAATAGAGATCTAATTACTTTACATCTATATTAACTGTTAAAATTTATCAGAAGATATAGTTTCATAAACTTCAAGTGTTTTTAATAAGAGTTTTTTTTAAAAAAAAAATAGATTTATTTATATGCATGAATGAAAATATTTGTATTGATGTTAATATTTACTTATATAGGCGGGAGTAGGGGATTACATAAATTGAAAACATTAAACATTTTATTTATTTGAAAAATTGTACAGTTTTAATTTGGCAGTAAAGTAACTATGTGAGTTTGTGTTTATCTTAAATAATATATCTGATAAAGTAATATAATAAGATGTATTATTTTTCATCTTTTCAATATATTTTATCTTCAATTTTCTTCACTGGATTAAATAACTTCATCAAAGATATTGCAACATTATTCTCCTTTTAAAACAGATTGAGAATGTGAAGTAAAAATGCTCTTTTTATTCTGATTTGTGTACTTGAAATTATTTTTATCTGGGATATGCAAAAATGCATAGAGTTTAATAAGTTTTTTGATGCAGGTGACTTAAAATTACATTTGCTTTTGTGCAATACTCATAGAATGGAGTGATTAACCCTTCAATCATTATATATTTATTTCTTTAATTATAATAAATGGCTTGCTATTTGAACTAAAATTTCAAGATTTGCATCTTTCAAAATTAATTACAAATTTTCTTAAAACATTACATGATTAATTAGCACGTATTTTATCTTTAATTTGATAAACCATGATTATAGCATTAGATACTTTTGGTGAAGCTTTGTTTACTTGTTAATCATATTAGACTTTTTATCTGAAAGCCATTCTTCTAGTTGCCACTTGGGCGGGGAAGGGGGGGGGTTAGGGATATAAATACTCTCCTGAAAATCCCAAAAAAAAACTAAAATTATAATTACCACATTTCAAAATTACACACCTTTTCAATATGTATAAATTTTGATGTTGCGCATGTGTGTTATTATGTCATGCATGCTATGCATTTTTTTTCAGTTGAGTTGTTTAATTAACAGTGACAGCATCACATTGTAGTGTTTGTGTGTCCATTTATGTTAATGAATTTTTTTGGGTAACTTATAAGTATTTAGAATTCTAGATTATTATAGTTATTAATTTAGATGAAAAACAAAATGATACAAAACATCAGTTTCAGATACAGTGAAAACTTTTACACACAATAACTATAATCTTTAATTATCAGTTATTGGTTATTGTTAAAGCAAATATGATTTTAATTGCTTTATTTTTTTATAACTGAATACTAATAGTGATATATCAAGCATTACTCATTTATTTAAAAGAATTGCTTTAAATGTTTTTCAGACATCTCTTTCCTTCACATCCTCTACTTCTGGTGGCTATGGAAACACAAAAGATATTGCAAATTTTATGGAAAAATATGCTAGTGTAAGTAATTGCATGTGCATACACACACAAAATAAAATAACTGTCAGACTGCTTTTCTATACTTATAAAATATATTATATAATAATACAGAAGGAAGCATAATAGATAAAATTAATCATAGAATTAAACTTGATTGGAGTGCTTTTCGTAGAAATAACTTGATACTAAAAGGAAATGTGCCTATGTATTTGAAAAGGAAGGTTTTTAATACATATGTTTTACCAGTTCTTACTTATGAATCTGAGACTTGGACATTTAATAGAAGAGCAATACAGAGACATCAGACCACTTAAAGAAGTATGGAGTGGTGCATGTTGGCAATAACATGAAGAAATTGAAAATGCAATATATGGGTGACAGAACAAACAAAAGTTACTGACCTCATTGAAAAAATTAAAAGACTGAAATGGTGTTGGGTTGAACATATTGCTAGAAGTGATGATAATAGATGGACAATTGAAATCTTAAACTGGATTCCAAAAGATTGTAAAAAACCCAGAAAGAGACCACATGTGAGATGGATGGATGAAATAAGAAAGTGTGAAGGGGTGATGTGGAGAAAAAAAGCTAAAGATCAGAGAAGATGGATTGAACTTGGGGAGACCTTCATCCTGCAGTGGATTGATAATGGTTGATGATGATGATGTTTGGATATTTTATTCATAACAGCTATTTTTAGCCTTGAAAATTTTTAAAAAATTGTCTGTGTTACCTTGGGTGGGGGTGCAACATTCTGGACAATGACCAACTCTTTCTTTTTGTGACTGGCAGCTTAGATCATTTTCTAATTGATTCATTACCATGCCCCAAATGAAATTAGTATTATTTTCCCAAATTTCTGCTTACACTACTGCAACTACCATTGCCATATATTTGTTTCAATTCTACTGTTGAGTTGTATGATAAAGAAAGAAAAATTTATGCTGTGTTAGAATTATGTAACTAAATTGTTTGGATACATGTAGTTTGTGAGACATAAAAATAGATTCTGTTTTATAGTATATGAATGAATAAATTAGTTAAGTATTTATGCATGAAATATATATATATATGTAATAAATACTATTTATAATAATGAATTGGTTCTGAAAGAAAAATACGAATATGATAAATTCAACTCAATCTACAACTGGACCAATCTTTGATATAACTAGTAATAATAAGGTTTAATTGGGAGTGCATTACAATAAACATGTACATTTATTGTATACTGTCATGTAAACAATATATATTTATATGGTATTATCAAATTATTAAATAAAATTTATATAAAAAGGAATTATTTAGCTATAAAAAGATACATCTTGAATTGCAATTTAGTCAAAATATTTAAATATATATATATTAAATACTTTTAATATCAGCGTTAAAATGTAGTTTTTCCTCTTTTCTTTTTATTGTTTTTAGTAAATGAGGAAAAATGTTTGTGTAAAAGATAATCATCTGTCAATTTAATTTGTAATTTATTTGTAGTATATATTGTACTTTCCTGATATTATGCCTTAAATAGGCATTTTCATATATATAATTTTTTTATTTGTCATGATTTTGTGAGTTAGTGATTGTTTAAAGTTGTCAAATTATATTTTATCTTAAATTTAAAATTTTTGCAGTCACACCAAAATGCAAAACAATTCACAATTGCTTTTATTTTTGTTTTTCTTTTAAATAATGTGGTAAATTTAATACCTTATTTTAAAAGTTATTTACAGATTTGAAAACATATATTTTAAGAGCAAACAATAGTTTTGTGTCTATCTACATATTTAAAAAATAATATATTTAAATAGGCAAATGATAAATTATAATCTGATATGTGTGTATATATTTATGTGCATGGATGGATTTCAAAATTGATAATATTTTTAAAGATAATATTTGTTATTAAAAAATATATTACTGTAATAATAATTATTTTTGAGAATAAACAAAGTTTTTTTTTGTTAAAAAAATAAATTTAAAAGTCATTGTTATTATTTTGTTTGTTATTTTAAAATTTAATAGAAGACATTTTGCTTAAGAATGCTGATTTGTGCAAATGATCTTCATTTAAAGGTTTTAATCATTCAATAAAATAAAAGATATAAATTTTGATTTTATCAGTGGTTATTGTATTTAATTATGACATAATTATTGCATCAGTCAACATAAAAATATATATGCCCATGTATAAATGTGGTAAGTTTTTTGTTATATATTAATCACATCATTGATGCTATGTCATCATAGTATTTATTTTTAAAGCAGCAATATATATATATATATATTAAAAATGTTTTGTGTAAAACAACATAATGGAAGATTGTATAGGAAGATTTGACATTTACTTCAGGACAGATCTAATATTTAAGAGAAACCTAAAATAACAGCTAAAGAAATGAATTTATTTACTAGAGCATTCATGGAGAGCATTTTTTAAAAGAATTATGATAAAGTATTAACAATGTAAATATACATGTGTCCATATCTGTATATCAAGTGCTAATGAATTAATGGTTTACTGAGGATAATGAATAATAATTACTTTACCAAATGGAATAATTGTTTTTAAAAATAATGAGAAAAAAAAGATAAATTTACTATGTGGTAATATATGTGAAACTAATACCAAACCATGGAATAATTAGCAATTAGAAAATTGATACATTTTAACCATGGAAGTTAATACTCACACATATATATATATATATTCATGTTTGTGTCAAGGAACCAATAATTGACAAGGATAAAATAATAATAACTTCAAATAAAATTATTATCATTTATAAAGGAATAATATTGATTAATTAATATCAACAACAATGTGAAATCTTGCCAGAAATTATTAATAATCAGTTTGCTAAATAAACTTTAGATAATCTAAAAAAAAACTCTTTTGGGAATTATTGTATTTCAAAATATCAGACTGACTTGTGGATTTTTGAACTAAATGAAAATGACTGGAGAACACTTTGTGATAAATATGAATTACTGTTTTAAGATTACTCTTATTCTAAAAGATCATTTAACATATACATGGGTGTGAGTAATTCTATAATGTGTAATTAACCAAAAAATCTTAATTCTATATTTTATATTTAAATAATCATAACAGATTTTATTTAATAATTAGTTTTGTTTGCTGATATATGGTCAGTAGGCAAAATATAACATTAATATTTTTTATGATTTTTATATATTGTATATTGGGATAATAGATAAAGGAATATTTTATTCTGGTTTGAAAATAATGTTTAATGTGTCATACCATTTTGATAGTTTAAACAAATATAATATTTTATGATATATTAATTTAAATTATTGTAACACATTTATTAACTGTCCATTATTAACTTTGTAAATAAAATTACTATTGTTTATTAAAAGTAATCATAATTTATAGTTTCATTATTAACATAAATATATAAAATCTAATTAACAAAGAAATATAAATTTTATTGTTATAATAGAATTGAGTGATGTTTAAAGTGAAAAGAATGTTTTATGATCATCAATTGGTATAATTTCTAGTTAATATATTATTATAATATTATTAATAAATTTTAATCCAATATAGAATTTGGATTACTTTATTAATAAAATTTGCTTAACCTTTATTCATTTATACCATTATTGATTTAGTTACTTAACTTGTTCAGCCCTATTAATTTTTGCTAGCCTATTTCATATTATAGATTTTGTATTATACAGTTAATACTATTATAATTTTAACACTGTAATTTATAGGGTATATAAAACACACAGTCTATATGATCAATTTATTCTATTACAGATTTTATTATTTATTATGTTAGTATGTTATTATAATAAATAGATTAATTAAACTTATTTATTTGTACAATTACAGATTTCCACTTGCTCAAAGACTTGAAAAAATAACAAGAGGAGTTCTCATGATCTTTATCTCCTATAAATACAGATCTGGCATTCATAGATAAGGCATACAAATGTCTTCTTTTATTTTGTTTATTTTTAATTTCATTATATATTTGGCATCTTCTATTTTGGCATATAACAGAGCCTTTCTTACTGCTCTCATTTTTCTGTCATTACAATATATTAGTTATTTTGATTGTTAATATAGACAAATGTTGTTTTTTATTTAAAATTTGCATACTAAATTGTTTTATATAGTGCTACATATTATTTACCCATGCACTGTACTAAATTAAAGCCCCAAACAGGTAACTAGTTTCTAGTTTTTCTTTCACAACATGTGCAGTGTTTTAAAAATTTTCTCATATTTTAAGAAGTGAACAATCTTTGCAAAGTCTTTTCAGAAATTATTGATAGAAGACAAAAATATGTTGTATTCAGAACAAATGGATGCAGTTTTTGTATGTCTTTTAAAAATCTCTTATTTACAGATTTAAAAAGTTTTTCATTGAAGCATTATGGGTCTTTCTCAGGGACAAAGTATCCTAGAAAATAATTGTAATGATTTTTATAATTAGTAAAAACATATGCATGCACAATTTTAAAAAAAATTGCAACAGTTTTTCAAAGACATATTAGATCTGAAAAAGATGAAACAAATAGTCTTCAACAAAATATTTACTGCTTACTGCTATAACATAATTTTTAGAGTCTCTCTATTCAAGAATTTGATCTATTTTGTATTAATGATGGGAAAGTCTATTTGTAGATGAAGACTTGTTTATAATGTTTTCCAAATGCATATAATAACTAACTAATACTAATAATTCAATTTGTTTATCATATTAAATTACAACACCAAGCCAATTACAAAATTGCACCAAAATTAATATACAATAATAAATGCAAGCAAGTATATATATTAAATTGTACCTATGTCTATATTCCTTATTTATTGAAATACTTTTAATGTTTTTTTTTTTAATATTCATATACAAACATATTACCATGTGTAAAAATTGTTATGCAAATAAAGTAAAGAAGAAGATTTTAATGAGGCTGAGAGACAAACTTTCATGTAAAATAGATTAAGATTAAGTGCTTTATATAAACAACATTCTAATTGGCAGCTTTAATTTTTTTTTAAAGATTTTATATAAATTAAAGAAAATATTTTAATATTGTATAAATAAATATGAAATTTGTACACAAGCCCCAAAGCTGTTGTTTTGCTTTAATTATGCATTAGCCAAAACTAACTGCAAATATGGTAATATAACATTTATTTTCCCCCTCACTAAATATCACATTTCAAACAAGAATTATGTAGTATATTTTACATATTATTTGCAATATAAATACTATACCTTTGTAGTTAAAAACACATGTACTGATTTTTTTTTCAGGCATTTTTTTTATTAACTTCCTTCACATAAACAGAATTATACACTAACCAAAACTAAATGATACAGTATTATAAAATCTATTTTTTCCATACTAAATATCACATGTCAAACATGAATTTGTGTACTGTAATAACAATTTCTTCATGATTTAAATACTATATTTCTGTAATTAAAAGGACCTGTACTATTTTTTTTTCTAAGTTTTTTTTATTAATTGTGGAATTATTTTGTTCACTTAAACATAATATTACTTTTAATTGGTTGTGACAACCTTACAAACAAACATACATTCACCAATTAGACAGCAGAGAAAATAAGGATTTTATGCATAAGATAATTAATAATAATATTTAAGATTACATAAAAATAGACATACTATATTGGGATAATGTATATATTTATGGATATGCTCACTATATACTGATAGGTCAATGTATTTAGCATATACAGAAAAAAGAATTTGCATGAATTTTGATTTTCTTTATTATTATATTAATCTGATAATCCATTAAAGCATTATTTTAGATGAAAGAGTAGTGGTGATATCATTTCTTCATTTAATTCTCAATTTGATGGCATAACATAAAGTTTACTTATAAATGTAATTGAGGGTCATCTAATGTATGAAAAATTGTCCCACATGTTTCCAAGATGGGTTAGACAGTCAGTTCATTGAATCTAAGAAAAAAAAAACAGTACCATGAGATACAGAAATATTATTATCTTCAAAACAAATAACACTGAATTGTTCTAGTCAATATTATTATTATGGCTGGTCTAGATGAATGGAATGACTATTGCTAAGAAAATTTAAGTAGTTCATCGGTATTACTTTTTGAGGATCTACATTTAGGTACCACAGTATAGATGTAAATGATTATGGGTATTATTGACAATGACTTAGTCTCTAAACAATACTGTGTTGAAAAAATAAAATGTTGGTTGTAAAACTTTTAGAATTAATTTTTTACTTTAGCAATTGGTCATTTACCATATAATGAGTATTTACTTCAAATGGTCATATTTCAATCTTAAAAATTGTCTTTAATGTTAATTGTCTTTTTTATAAAATTTAAAATAATCAACACAAACAAAATTGAAATAGACAATCAAAACCAAATAAATAATTATTTAATACATCGTACCAGACTTTCATTTCATATTGAAATCTTACTGACCTCATTGAAAAAAATTAAAAGACTGAAGTGGAGTTGGGCTGAACATATTTCTAGAAGAAATGATGATAGATGGACAGTTGAAATCTTAAACTGGATTCCAAGAGATTGTAAAAGACCCAGAAAGAGACAACATGTGAGATGGATGGATGAAAAAAAAAAGTATGCAGGAGTGATATGGAGAAGAGAAGCTAAAGAACAGAGAAGATTGATTGAACTTGGAGAGACCTTCATCCTGCAGTGGATTGATAATGGTTGATGATGATGATGTTGATAATAAGCATAAATAGTAAAACACACACATATATATATATATACATAAAAATAAAAAAAAATTAGAAACTCATTCCAATCCATTTTTTTTTTTCAAATTTAGCAAACAATCTACAAAAATAATATTTTAATAATGTTTTATTTAAATAAGCATTTATTTTATGTTTACAATTGTATTACATTTAAATATCAGCCTTTCAAGCTAATTGTGCATATGCTTTTGCGAGTGTTAATAATAATAAATTAATACTTTCTCTCCAATACAAGATATAGTATTTATGCAGGAATAAAATGAATCACTTATTCTTATGACTCAAATGCTTATATATGAGCAAATCTGAAGTACTGGCAAGGAAAGCGTGAGGATGGAACAGACACTTTAAATTACTATATATGATGTCTGAATGAATGACATTGGTGAAATTGTCTAGAATTTACTAAACATCACTCTAACTGAAACTTAATCATATGTAAATAAGCATTTATTTTATATAGCATATGTTTACAATTGTATTACATTCATATATAAGCCTTTCAAACTAATTGTGCATACACTTTTGTGAGTGTTAATAATAATAAATGAATACTTTCTCTCCAATACAAGATATAGTATTTATGCAGGAATAAAATGAATCACTTATTCCTACAACTCAAATGCTTATATATGAGCAAATCTGAAGTACTGGCTTTCCTTGCCAGTACTTCAGATTTGCTCATATATAAACATATAATGCAAATAATGCTTATTGGGTAGGGTTAATAAATAGTACTTGGTCATGTTATTGTAAATGAAGAAACATCTTGATAAAATTCCAATAAGGAATGAAAGCCTGATTTGATGTTTTAAATACATTTCAATTTACTTTTAGTTGTTTATTTCAATTTTGTTTAAGATTGATTATTTTAAGTAATTATCTAATACATGGTAAAATTATTAGATGATCAAATTATTATTGACATCATTGTGCTCATTATTCCAACATGTGGCCATCTTATATAATATAAAGGTAAACATAAAACCCATGTAATAAATTGAAAATAGCACTAAAACTGTGTGTTTGGTGAATTCCTTTCATTGCTTTTTATAATAGCGCTCAATATTTAAAATGCATTAATATTGTATTTAATATTTTCAAAGTTTTCTCTGAATATTCAGTATTAGTAGTGCTTTTAATATATCATAAACACTTGGTATTATTAAGCAACTTTTGTAACTTATATATTACTAAAATGAAATGACATATTGTTAATATTATTTGGAAAAATAAATACTGATGTTACAGTTTATAAATATACTACTGAAATAGGATATTTAGCTATTTTGTTTTTTTAACTAATAATTTTTTTTTAGTAAAAACTTTATTTCATATCTTTGTTTTTTTGTCATTATAAATTACTACAATGAATTATATGCTGTGACATTTTTTTTTCCTTTAATGTCTGCTACTTAGAGACTGTTATTTTTTTAAATGCCAAATTCTAACAGAAAAATATGAATAGTTTATAGCTTTTTTTGTTGATAGGAAGTTCAACAACTACATAGAGGCTAAACTTTCTATATGTATTGCCATTCAGTGCAAGCCAGAGTAATTAATTGATGCAAGAAGGTTTGTGCATAAAAATCCCTATCCAGTAATTACTCATCCAATATCCCTAGACTAGTTTCTAGCATCCATTGATTATTCTGGTTTGCACTGAGTGGCACTACTGTATCGAGAGTTTAGACACTGTGTAAACAGCTTCTTTAAGCATAAAGAATGGTGATCATGTGATGTTTACATTCAATAACTGTGAGAAAGTGGGCTGTAATGTGATCCATGGAGCCTTTACATTCCAGAGTTAACACTTTACCACTGTATTTAACAATACCAGACAAACATAATTTAATGGTTTTATAGTTCAGGAGTTCATAATAATTTTGTGCATTGAAAGTGTTCTGACTGGGCCTTGATCTGTGCATCTTGAGTTTTACAGGATGGCAGTCAACCACTGCTATAAACTATGGAAGACAAAAATAATTGAATGACTTTATTGTTTCAAAGTTACAAAAGATTTGACAACTATAAGTGACAGAGTAGAGCTGTAGGACACTCATGAGCTTTGCAACTCTACCACAGGATTAAAACATGCATAGAAAAATTATTCAAATTATTATATTGCATAAAAGTTTATAAGATGTTCAACAATCAAAAACGTCAGAGCAGAGCTTGGATTCTTAGATCTTGAGTAACCCTAATCCTAAACCTAACCCTAATGATAAAGATTTTCGATCACCTCTCATAGCTATTAATATGATGGTGGGAATAGTATTAATTAAATGTGTAAATATTTTATACCATTTCTTATATCTTTTAACATACTGGTAGAAGTAGTTTTATGCATGATGTGGTAATATATTAGTGATCCAAATAAAATTTATATAATTTTCCTTTCTTGATTTATTCTCTACCTAATAATAGCTGGGTCGCCTGTAAGCCTGTTAAGCTTCCATCTTCTGTCTTTATTCTCAGTTTGCAAGTTTGATTAATGCATGAGCCACTACTTAGCAATTCAAATCGCTAAATATATCAACACTTAACACTCATATGATTATGAAACCAGCCTTGTTTATTACCATACCTATATATATACACACATGCTTCTATTTTCAGAGTTAAATGTAATTCAGAAGCAAAAACATGACAAAACGAATCAAATGTTTTTTCAAGTTATAATCAAGCTTCAAGGTCTCTTTATTCATTTTGTTTTTATAGCTGTCAAGTTTTTCTTTTTGAAAAAATATTAATATTTTAAATAACTCATTATTTCCAGAATAATAAATACATATAAAGACATAAGTAAGGTATACGTGTTAGTTAAAGCTATCGATTGCAACATAGAATGACAATATCATCAACGTTTTAGATGTTTGGTGAAAGGAAGATGACATTTAGATGTCTACTTCAATAACAACGGATTTTTTTTCTTTTTAAAAATTAGCACTTGAACTACAAAAAAAAAAAAAAACTATAAATATTTCAAATTTAAAAGTAATATTTAAGAAATATATAGCCTACACGCACACTTGTAATAAGAGTAAGACCAAAAAATCATAATACACGCGCACTTGTAATAAATGTATGACCAAAAACGACACAATTCCTTTTTTAATCTAATAATTAATTGCTAGAAAATTCGTGTGACATTCAAACACACATATTAAATAACCATTTTTTTCAAATCAAACTCAGACCTTTTTAAATTTATTCAATAACAATCAATCTAGATTATGGACTTCAAATGTGAATTCTACTAAACTGAACTTGTATTTGTTAAAAAAAGTATGGAGCTATTTTTTAATTAAACAATGTTTATAATATCTTAGATGAAATTATGCATTATTTGAATCATATTTTTGAGAATATTAAGTCAATTTTTAAGGGGGAAAGCTACTACTTCTGTGAAAGATTATATGAAAGATATTAGTAATAACCTCTCACTTAATTCTTTATTAGGGACTCATATCTCAATAATATTTTCACCTAAGTGATAGAGAAAGACATGAAAAATATGACACATTTTTTTCTATGAGCATGAATCTATAAAGTGTGTAACCAGCTTGGAAGATGGCAGCAATGAAGTGAAACAATGATTACAACTTAGAATAAATCTGGTTTGTCAAAATATTCAAATATTCTACCAGTTATGATGCAGTCACATGTGTTCATATTTGGACCAGGAGAATATTATTATATGACTATTAAAATGAGAAAACATTGACTTACTTGTATCAGAATAGGAAAAGGGAAATACAATGATGATATTTTTAGCAACAGTGAAAAATAAATTATTCTAGGAATTGAGAAACCTGCTTAAGTATCTGATATATGATGTGTAGATAGCCATGGTTTAGTATCTTTCATGGTGTGATTTTTACACCAAAGCATACATAGTAAAGCTTTATTATTAAGTGTTAACATTTTGAACTTACAATTAATTGTCCTGATATACCTTGAAATGATCAGACAAATGTTGACACCTGCAATGACTTATTTTACCTGTGATTGTAGTCATGTCCAGCACATGTTATTTGTCTATAGTTTTTCCCAATGTTAACATTTTCACCATGAAAGCCTTTGATTGTTCATCACTTTTTAATTCAATGTGACTGCAGTAAGACTTAATTCAAAACTACTGTTATAATACACCAATAACTTATTCATTGATAGTAGAACTTTTGTTTCTTCAAAAATCTTTTATTGCTCTATTTCCCCAATTTCCATTTCTGGCTCTTTTTAAATAAATTATATGGCAGTCAGCCTACAAGAACATTTAAAAAAATACTTCAAAGTAATTTAATAGTGCCAAAAAGGCCAGTAATTTCCTCATCATTCTGGATCTTGGAACATCTTCAATACTTGCTATTTTTGCAGACAAGGTTTTATTTCTTTACTGGATATCTCATATCTCAAATACTTTAATTCTATTATTATTCAAATGCATTTTTTGAAATTTATTCTTGATTCAATTTTTTAAAATTTATCATAAAGCAAAAGCTATTGGTACAAGTTTTGTTTAGAGTTTGATAATATTATCACGTGATTAAAATATGAGACCAATCAATCCAGTGTATTCTGGATAAAAGATATTAGTAGTGGCTGTAAATTTACATGGTAATGTTATGATTACAATTTAATGAGTGATAACTCAATAATTCAAATTTGACAGAAAACTGTTTTCAAGTCAGTTTTTTTTTTCATACATTATACTTTTGATGTTAGCTAATATCTCTCTAACATTCATCATAGGTTATTGGTTTTTGGAATGTTTTTTTAGATTGAAATTCACCACAGATGCAGACTTATCTGTTTGGATTGGGTGCTCATCACTATAAGCATGGGCCCATTCTGCACACACTAAAGGTCTCAATATTTTTTTCACCCACCTAACAAAACTACTTCTACTGGCAAAGAATTTGTATATTCCTCATCATAACTAAATAATTCTATAAATCCGTCTTTTAATTCTAGTTTTATCTCAATCATGTTTGGCACCTATATTTTGATTTCTTTATTTATCAGATCAATATATACCTAATATAGAGTGTATACTTTCATGAATTGTATATAATGACATACTTTTAATCTTAATTTTTTAAATTTTACTGGTGAGGTCAAATTTTCATTTAATTTTAGTTTTGTTATTTGCCAATGTTTTTTTTTTTTCTAAGTTCATTTAAAATAGAGGTGGAGTTTTTTTTTTGTTGTTGTTATAACCAGCTGTTATCAATTTCCACAATGTGAACATCTTCACTATTAATCATATCCCAATATAAATTCCCATGGGTTGTTGATGCATTCAATATTTTGACAGTTCTTTTGGAATGAGAATGTGTCTTTCCATTATTTTAGAGGGTTCATTTGACATGCTCTTTCTATGTGATTCATAGTTCCACAATGTTATTCTAATCCTTTAATAATTATCAGAAATATGCCTCTTCTTTCTATAATAATAGCTTATAATTTCTTTCATTTTATCATCTACTATCTGATTTTTCTTTTTACTTTTGGACTTTTTTATGGTTTTATTATCTGCATAATTAATGCCAAAATTATGAAATTTCTCAAATTAGTCCAAAACTAATTCATGGTTTATTCCCATTTGAATTGCTTCTTAATAACCAAGGTATTTCTCTCTAGAGGTTAGCAATTGTTGTCTGAGACTGTGATCAGACATACCCAAGACTAATTGCTCTAACAAAACATCTTCAAATGAATCTCCATATGAATAGCTTTTTTTTTATTTCTTTACCACAAATACCTATACATTAAAAATATAATAAATTTCCAATTCACATACATGAATCTGAGACTTAGTCTCTTAATAGAAAACAACACATCTTAAACTACATAAAAATTTGTGAAAATATTTTCATTAAAGTGACAAAAAACAAAAGTGAAATACATGGCTGAAAGAATAAACATGTATTAGTGACATCAGGAAATAAGAAATGAAATGGATCACTTTTACCATATTTAATATCATTTGTGTAGAACTGAGACTTTGATACTTAACAGAAAATCAATATAAGGACCTCAGAACATATAGGGAAGTTAAAAAAAATGAATTTCATGAATGATCTTTAAAATATGACACTCTTGATATTTCAAAGTATGATAATGTAGAAACACGTATAATTTGTAAACAATTCTAATAATTCCAACACCAAAATGTATATAAATTAAAGACAATTCTAATATGGTAGATTTTGAAAATATATTGAAAATATTAAATATAACTGGAATCCATTTTTGGTACTAATAATACTGTTGAAGGCAACTACTATATTAAAAAGCAATCAGAGATACAAAATTATTCATTCAAGTATTCATGCTTCAAAATGAATTAAATGGAATACTATTAGATTTTCTGTTCATTGCTGAGTTTAAATTATTAAACAAAATCAGGCCTCATTATTTTTAGATTTCCTCTTATTATGTTTAATTAGACTATGTGTACTTCTTTAGAATTAAAAATATAAACAAATATTCTTTTCTATTCTAAAGAGTCTATTGATACCATAGGATTTGACATTTAATTATATATATATTATTTGAATTTTACATTAATATTCATTCACAAGTGAGAGCATTTTGTGTACTCAAATGCACAATTTTGCATTTCTACATGTTGTTGAAAATGAACTAAAGTTATATTTAATATTTTCAATATTTTCTCAGAATATGCAGTATTAGTATTTCCTTTAATTTAAAATATTTATAATTCACATATCCAATGCAAAATAGTAATTCATATTTATTGATTGAATCATTTATTACTTGAATGTTAACTATCTCCTTTAATATAGATAAAGAGTTGCTTTAGATAGTTTATTACAGTTCAGTGTCCCATTCAATACTTTCTTATATTGGGATTATCTAAGTATTGACTGGTTTCTAATGGTTACTTATAAAACCATTTAGCCTTGAACATTATTACACTTATTATTTAAGTAATACTTTGGGTGCAATTTGAAAGCTATCATAGCAGTTTGTAATATTATAATTGACTACTTATTAGTCTCCAACCAGAATGGATTATATTTACCTATTTAAAGAGGTCTATTTAAACTTCTTTGTATTAATATTTTTAATCTCTATAGTCAAGTTGCAATCTTTAGTGTCTATATAAGTATATTAGACTAATCATAAAGATGGGATTTCACTTTTATTGTTAAAAGGAGGTTGCCTTGACAACAGTTTGAGATTGTTGATTGTTATCTATATTGGGATGTGTCTAAGTATTGACTGGTTTCTAATGGTTTTTTATTGTAATAAAAAAGTAGAATTATTAATTAATTATCTAATTTTTAGATAGGGAGGATTGAATAATAAGCCATCCTGCATAATCCTCTAACTATGAATAGCTGGATACCATATACATAATATTCTCACCTCTGATTGTATAGATTTAAAATTAGATTACAAGATTAGAAATTATATATATATTGTCTCTTCATAATGATGTATAACTAACTACTCTAATTCAATTTTCTCGTTTGTGTGCTTGGTTAAGTTTTCTAATAAATAATTAAAAAATGATAAAAAAAATAATATGAATATAATTGTTATTATCTCCTTTTCCAGCTGGTTTAATTATCAATAACAAAATCACATCAGTTTAAATCCTACTTTAAAAAATAATGGATAGAGTTCTGAAAAAGACAGATATTCAAGACTGACATTTATTTTTGGAGTCTTGACAATAATTTCTCTACTACTCTATCTTTTAGTTTAAAAAATATATTAATGATATTTGCACTTTTCTTCTCATCATATATTCCATAGCTCTTATATTTATGTTAAATATATGGTAATCGCAAGCAATAGCAGTGTTGAGCATATAAACTACTTCATTTTAATTTTTTAGATTATTACCATATGGTTCTAGAATTGTTGCTATTCTGTAATATTATTCAGTTTTTTAAAAACTTTCATTTTTGTAGTATTTCAAAAATATATCTTTTAATTATATAATTTTTTTAGTAAGAATTTTTTAAAATTATATTCTAAAATAATGTTTTAATTTTTTTAAAAGCAATGTAATTCAATAAAAAACATATACAGTGTGGATTCTAAGAATAGCTTATTTATTAGTTTTACCATAATATGCTAACTTATATTGATAAAAAAATGCATAGCATGCTTTCAACTAACTGGTAGTCATAATTATAGCATTAACAGTTCTAAAAACATCATTGTGCTTCATTAAGAGGAGAGACCAACTGTTAACGCTGACTGAGATCTTCAATTCTACTTGGTCACGCACTGATAAACTTATCTGATCACTACAACCTCTCACATGACGTTCGTGAACTTGGCTCTGGTTTTTTGACAGCTAGGAAGATCCATCTTTATCGTCATAGAAGACAATTATGTTTTTTTTCGTTTAAATTCATAAATGTAATATTATAGTCCCTTTTTCTCTCACTATGTATATCTTAACAACAATCATGCAACGGTCAATGTTTTTTTTTTTTTTTTGTTATGTAAACTAATAAATAAATAAATCTCATTAAAAAAACAGTTCTAGAGAATTATGTGATTTATAGCAGTGATTTACAAAGCACTGATTATAAGATGTAAATCAGTTAAATTACATAATCCCCTTTTTTTAAAGGGGGAAACAGGACTCTTTTTTGTTGATGGTATTAATATTATCAGCGATGATGAAAAAAATCTACAATAACAGTTTATATAATAAAGTCAATACCATTAGACATGTGACGTCTTCTCAACTGAAAAATAAAAGTAGAATATTTTTAAATATACTTTTTCTTTATTGACACCTTTCTATTAATCCTTTAAGTAATTCACACTTTTCTTAGCAATTAATCCCTTATGATTCTTGCATAAGAAATCTTTGCTACATTTTAATTTATAAGTGTCAAACTTATTCTACCCATAACTTTGACACAATTCACTCTAGGTAAACATATTAATGATTATCACTAAACACTTATTAAACTACAGATTATCTCTATCCCAATCAAAGATTAATATAACGGTTTTAAATTAATCATGCACACACGGACTAATTTAACATCATTTCTCTATTTTCATGTGGAATATCTGTTATAGATTTATTTCATAACTCTATTCTCTAAACACTCATGAAATACACAAATAAAGGCAACATAAATGACAAATAAATGACCCCCAAAATGCACTTCTGTCTAGCTACCTCTCGTCAGTTGGCCCAAGTCATATGCTCTCTAAAGAAAACATACAATTGAAACGTAAAACATTGTGCAGAGTTTATAACTACCAAATGACTCTTTTTATTTATTTTTAAAAATATACTTTTTATTTTTAATGAGAGTTTACATTTTATTTAAAGAAATGGTGATAGACTGTAGTTTTCAATGTTTTTCTTCCATCATGCTTTGAGAAATTATAGACATTATATTTTTTTAAAATTATATTTATAGAAATTCTTTATCAATTAATAATTTCTGAAAAAAACAGCAACTCAGTTTTATAAATGCATTTAGAAATAAACGATTTTTAAAAGAATTTTATAATTATCTATTTTATATATATATTTAATTATAATATTGAATATACATGTGAGCGCAATTCTAAACATTATGAACTGCAACAAAACGTCAATTAAGTATGATCAATTTTCAATATTAGTTTCTAATCATAATAAAAGAGAACGTTATGATTCCTGTGAAGTAGCTTGGAAGAATGGGTGTGTTCTGATAAGAAAACAGACTTGGAAAACCTTTCCCTCCCTTTCATTTGATCATTTTTCACAACTCATCTATCTCGAAGCAAGTTGAGTGCTTTAGAGTTGGAATTCTTTTGTGTGAGGAACAATTTCTACTGACATAAAAAAAAAGAATTAAGTTTACTACTGTAATAGATTAATCGTTTGTGACATTGATTATGATCATGAGAATGTTGCCACTAAATCTGCTGACAATTTTATTAATATATGAATATAATTACGTAAAAGACTTATATATAGAAGTTACCAGAAAGGGCTAATCTGGAAATAGTGGTGGTGAGGGATAACATATATGGAAAAATATGTCACATGAAATAATACTGGATAAAGTAATCATTTCTTTTCAAAATATTTTTTAGATAAAAATTATAAGCAGAAATCTAAATATTTAAGACTCTGAGTGTAATGGTTGAGTTCAAATTCTGTATTGAAAGATCCAAAGATGGAATCCACCTTGTCACTTTCAGCCCTTGAACTTCTTGATTGCCGATGCAATAAAGTCATATTAATGTTGACTATTCAAAAAAGTTAATTAATGTTACAATGCCTGCTCATACTTTTTATGAATTCTCCAGCAATAAAAATATGCAATTAAATATATATATAGAAATAACGCTTAGACATTAATGAAATTGTATTTGTATAATTAGTGTTTAAAATATCAAATGACATTTTAAAACCAACTTTCATTTACTGTAACTGTGATGTTTGTTTTTATTAACTCACCTGAATTTCAATTCAAGAACCTTTAGCTCTTTAGTCCATCACATTATTACTAACTAAACAAAATCTACTGTAGAAATATAATTATCTTTTATTGTATTATTTGTTCACTGGAGGATGATCTCTTTGAATTTATTGAAGTTCTTTCAATTCTTAGATTCTTTATATTCACAGCATTTTAACACGTATTCTTTTTCTTCTTATTTATTTCACATGTGACCAGATTCTAGTTTTTTTTTAATAATTTCTGGAATGCAGTTTAAGATTTTAATTTCTCAATCAAGAGTCATTTCTTTATCAATGTATGTTTTAGATCTGTTATATTTCACCCTTCTCATTGTTTTGACATTGTTACTGCTACTTGTATGTATTCTGATCCAAGCTTTTTCTTTTAATACCTTCATGCTAAATTAACTATTCATATTTTATGGTATTGTTTGCAATCTCTCTATAACTCTTCTTTTAAGAATCAAAACTGTAGATTTGTAAATAATTGAGAGTTAGATAATGTCCCATCAGTCTCAAGTTTTGATGATCAATTGAATGACACAATGGACAAGTACAAACTGTGCAATAGAGTAGAAAAGGAGAATTTTCTTTCTGCCTCCCTTTGCACAATTTGAAATAATATTTTGATGTCAAAATAAAAGAAATATTCAAATGGTTTGTTGTCAGGAATTTTAAAATGTTTATGCATCAGAAGAGACAAAACTGGGCTACGGTCTCACAGCAAATTCCACAGAACAAATAATTAATTCATTGCTCATGGTTCAAGTGAAAATTTTCATGAAGCTTGAGCACTTAAAGTGATTAAGATGAACTGCAATTCACATAACTTAAAACACAAAACCTACTTATTGCACTAAACCATACAGTATAAAATAATCAAATGTTAGAATAATGGAAGTGATATTGCTAGAGCTGGACTTCCATAAATTTTGAGCTCTAGGCCTCATTCTCCCCCTACAGTAAATGATGAGTGGCATAAAAAACCTAATGATCAGTTGCAATATCATGTGAATTAAAACATTTGAATATATATTAGTTTTACACTATATTTGATTAATTACCATACTTTATTATTTAACAAAGTAGGGTGCTCAAGTTACACACTCATGTCAATAAATAAATTGCTAATCACCCATATTGATGCATAGACAAAACCAATAACTATCTCATCATTGTGAAGTATTTTATCTCCCAGTGGAGATCTTACCAGATGATCCTAGAGATTAATATCAGTTTCCTCCATCACATCCTACTACTATATAATTTAATATTTAAATTAGAAATGTATGATTCTATCTGAGGAGTAGAAAAAATTAAAATTTAACAAAATATATGTATGTCACAAATTTAGTATTATATTCAGTTGTTAACATTAGGAGATTCCACTTAAAGAAATATAATAACAATAATAATAATAATAGTAACAATAGATGGCGCTTTAGACCTTGGAAAGCACAGACCAGGTAAATCTTCCACATTCAAACCATTAAAAAGCTATTAAAAATATCAGCAACAAAATATATATATATAAAACATCAAAATTTGTAATATTGATTTAATTGAAATCAACTAACAAAAAAAAAAATAAGCAGAGTTTAATTGATAATTTTTGAATTAAAAACAAATATTACAAAATTATCAACACAAGCATGGTGGCTCAAAGGTCACATGACTTTAATTAAAGGGCAGCAAAAACATCAATGAAAGCAATAAAAAAAACCAAGCCAACGTTTGCAAACTTGTCAAAGGAAAATATTAAAAAAATCATTTATTCTAACAAAAAATCAAAGTCAATTTAGCTCAGATATGAGCAAAGAGATTAAAAAAAGCAATGCAACCACCTCTCAATAAATCAATCCCAGATATAGAAAACCAACCGATAGTGACATAAATAATTTAGAAATTGGAAAATAGGAAAGTCAAAATCCACCAGAAATTGTCTGGAATAAAGAAAACTTGAATATCACAACTGAATTGTTCAATAAATTCATATCAAAACATCTATTTGCAACATTCAAAAGATTTTTTCTCCCAAGTCCATGGCGTTGTCATAGATAGCAAAATATCATTTACACAAATTTCCAAAAGTGTTGCTGTAAGAGGCAATAACATTAAATGGATTCTGGGACACCATACAACAAATTGACAAACACATGACTGGTACCTAATACTGGAATTTTATGAAATCACACAAATGGAGAGTTTTCAAAGACAAGTCAAATCATTGGGTAACTTTGCACTGATCACTATGGACCAGAATTATGACAATACCATTTCAGAAATCATTAAGAACACATATCTGGGATACACAGAGCAAGACTTCCAAAGAATGATTAAACCATTTGGCAAGGTCATTATGTTCAAAACAGTATACTGGAAAGACACACTAATACCAATTGCGAGTAACTCTTATGAGTTCAGAATATAACTACATCCAGATACTGATCCAGATAATATATCAACACAGATCCTGGATCAGGAAGCAATTCTCACTCTATATATTAGAGGTATGAAACCACAATGTTATTCATGTAAACAAAGAGAACACATCGCTGCACAATGCTCAAACCACCAGAACTTAACCAAAAATCAAAACAAACACATACTAAAACAACAAAATTTCAACACTACCATGCAAACAGAAAAATAAATAACTATTGCCAAGGATAGCAGTTCACAAATCACACAAAAAATAACAATAGCAATAAAGCAGAGATACCAAGCTTAGATCTTATAGATTTATTCACAGAAAAAACAACAAAAACCCAAAACAAGGAACATGATCAAAAACAAAATAGAAACCAAACAAAAAATAACTCAACAAGTAAAACAAATGCATATATTCCAGGGTTTGACTGTGGAACAGAAAAAACATACAACACACTATTATTAATAAGACAACCATAGAAATTATGGAGGCACTGCTATGACCAAGAAGCCCTATCACAATAATGCAACTGACAAATCCAATCCAATCCAACTAGAAAGCAAGAGAAGGCCTGGGAGACATAGGAGAAAAAAGCTAGCTAAAAAAGCAAAGACTGATGATGATAAATCTAATTCATCAATCATTGATAATATAAATGAAGACTTCATGTCCAATGGAAACTATTATAAATCTATTGGAAAACCATCTAATAAACACTACATCATAAATTGAAGAAGCACAAAACCAACAAACAATCAATATAAAAACCAACCAGAACACTGATACAGAAGCAAACAAAACAGACCAAAAACAAGCAGAAATAAATCAAGTCTGCAAAAATATACAATGTAAATCCCCAAAGCAACCACAAGAAAGAATACAAACCAATTCCAGCTACATAGTTAATGAAAATTGAAATAGCTGCACTGAATGTCAGAGCCATTAACTCAATAGCAAAAATATACCAGCTTAACAAATGGATTAGCATCATACAACCACAAATATGAGGACAACTAGAAACAAGATCTACAATGGTTCATAAATTAATCCAGCCACATACCTATATAATCAAGGTTTTTTTCACATACTCCAGGGACACATCATCACCTTCAGCTGGCTTAGGCATACTCATAGCCTCAAATTGCAACTTTTCAACTTTCAAAATTATTTACATTGACTCACATCTCCTAATCACTACATTCAAGCATTAAATTACCAAACTCAATATTATTTTTGTGGATTCACCCCCAGGTCCCAGCATAATAGCAGATATAATTCTCATAATAAACACCCAGCTCACAACCAGCCACAACCCAACAATGTTAATGGGGGTTTCAACTTAAACTATAAAAAATTCAATATAAAATGGTAACATCAATTAAACCTGCCACTCATGAGTGCTCAAGGCTTTGTTGCAACAAATTCAATATCATTCTATAAGCAACAGCATGCCACACTCATTGAGCTTTGCTACTACACACCAATGCTTCAATACCTGATCAACTTCCAATACAATCCATGCATATTTTCAGACCATGTTGAATAAACTATTACAATAAATTTCTCAGAGCTCCAGTCAACATTTACTCATCTCAAAAAAGCAATCAGACTCATACTTGCAACAACCACTACTGAATTCTTATTCTCAGAAGCCTACATAATGATAAACAAAATTAAAGATATCCCCCAAGATCCAATTCAAAAGTCATTCATCAACAGACACTATCTTTCAACATACATCACATGACAAGACACTCACCCTCCCGATTGATGGCACTAGCAGACAATCTCCACAAGAGAATCACCATTGCCAGACCCATGCACAATGCCCTCTAAAAATACACTGCCACAAAGAGAAAGAAAATATGCCTCACACAATAACACCCATGGACACATGGATATATATGATGGGCACTAGGTTATCCATCAACCACAAAAGTGTCCATGGCAATTGAGATAAGTGGCATATCTATATAGGTCAGAACATGTTAGACTCCATATACCAATATTTTAAGCAAAAGCTCCAAACATATAAACAATACAAACTAACCATCTATCAGTCTGGAATGCCTGAAACAGATAAGCCATTCCAGATCCAACAATTTGATGAAAGGTTAAAAAATTCCCAACTACTTGACAACTGGGGATCAGTGGCATACCCCTATTTACCCTTTCACATTTGAGCCAATTTAACACAGAATATCTTTGCAACCTTGCTAACTTTTTATCACAAAAATATACAACACTAGAGGATTATGTCCAATAGCAATAGTACATTTAACAAAAAAGCAACAGTCATTTCAAATTTCAACAACCTTTGACCCATCTCCATGGGTCCTAAGGGAATCAAATTATTGGAAAAGTAGTCAAAGATAAAATAGAAACATACATACTGCCCTTGATGTCAAACATGCAGTATGTAAAGAGGGATCATCCACTAAACAAGCTACACTTGTATTTAAAATGATATAAAGCATGGTGCAGCAAAGTAAAATGTATTCATCCATTGCAATTCAACTGGATATAAAGGCAGCATTTGATTCTGTTGCAATAGATGTTGTAATGGATATGCTTGTGAATATAGCAATTCCACCCACCCTATTACACATCAATGCAAAACTCTTACTCAACAGAGAGATACACCTCATTCTTAGTGGCAGAAATACAACAGTGTTTACTTCTACGCAATAAATTTCACAAGGATCCCCACTCAGTGCACTGCTGTTTATTCTATATATAAATCCATTCTTAAAACAGATTGAAAATGAGTTGCCAGGATTACTATTACTCTGAACAGCCCAATATATTTCCTGTATTGCATATATGGATGACATGACAGTATTTCTAACATGACGGAAAGTAATGCCAGTATTAGAAAGAATATTACAAAAGTACACAGAAACACATAAACTGCAATTCAGCCTAGCCAAATCATCAGTGTGGTTCATCTATATTAACAAACTCTAAACACAGCTATATCAACGAAAACCTACTCCATTTCCTGAATTTCCATTTTACCTGTGAGCTCAAGGAATGAGACAAACACTGCAAAATAAGCTCAAACAGAAAGCAACAAACATAGCCACATTTTTATCAAATGCATTCTTAACATACTCATAACAATGAGAATTGCATATTTCTCACCTATTGTCAACTTTACAAAAATTTTTACAGTGGCAATATCACTCTGTAACAAACTACAATGTGGGAGGAAAACTGTAGCCATATCAATCAAGCAACTCAGCCAACCAACTATATGGAATGGTCTGGGGCTACACACTATACATGTGTACCATACAAAAAAACAACAAATTTATTGGCAAAGATCACTGCATGATTTCAGCAGCTACAAAGCCTCCTCAAAATAATCCTTACAGGTTGTCCACTCCCTCCACCTATGGATATCTGGATTTATTAGCACACTCCACACAAATCAATGTTGGAACTACAACACTCACCTTTGACAGCAAATACACATAATGGCAGACATATGAGTTGATCTACCTAGCCACAAACAACCACACCTTTAGCCCAATGCTGGGAGTAATTAACAACAATATCCTTAAAAACTTTAAAAAATGGTCCATGGAACCAAAGTTCTCTCACTTCTTGATCAAGCTGAACCTGTTTGCGCTACCAACTTTTATTTTTTATAATACTGTCATCTTTATAGGTCAATAGACCTATTCTGCAACCTGTGCCATGCTGCTGAAGAAACCCAACAACACATATTTTACAACTGTACAGCACTAAATATTACATAAAACAATATGCTAAATCTATACAGAACAAGACAAACCATACAGCAGCTAACAGATTTTACACACAAAAAGGCAATCCCTATAGCAAGAGCAGCAATTTTTGGGCTTTATGCATATTGGTACACAGATTGTATCTTCAGCTTCAGAAATACACCAGAAGGCATCCAGAACAAGCTGCAACAAATAAGGAGCAGAGATGCAAAGATTGTGATCCAGATATCTATGCAGCCACCTGGTCATTATTAAAATCACAAGCCAATTTATAGGAGCATGCAAATCTAATCATTATATAAGCACAGACTTCCATCAAAACCTAAAAAAAAACAATATGAAATATGGATTTTCACACAGCTGAACAAATATATAAAACTTATGACTAGTAAACAAAGATGATAACAGAATATTATTGAAACATTGCAGGAGGGACACCAATGAATAACAAAATCAAAAATGAGTAACAGCAAAAAGCAATGTAATTCAATATGTTTACTGATGTAGACTACCATCCAACACTTCTAACAGCAACAACAACAACAATAATGATGATATAATAATAATAATAATAATAATAATAATAATAATAATAATAATAATAATAATAATAATAATAATAATAATAATAATAATAATAATAATAATAATAATAATAATAATAATAATAATAATAATAATAATAATAATAATAATAATAATAATAATAACTTATTTAACAAACAAGCAGTCACCAAAGTTGTTTATTATAACTCCATTATAATTTTCATCAACGCATTTACTAATCAAGTATACCCTATGTTGGAGAAAACTGCTCTGGAATAAGAAAACAGTGACAATTGTCCCTTGACATAAAAATATTTGATCTATATAGACAACATATGTTTAGAGTACAAAAAACTATGTAATCTCCACAAATGCAATGAATTTTTCAAATCATATGCATGCAGTTAAATCATGCCAACTCATCAGGTATCTCCCATAATGGTTAGTGAAAAGTTCTGATTGAAACCCTATTCAATATTCAAAGACTGTAGATCTACACCCTCTCCAAATAAATACAATACTGTGAGATCTACTCATTTCTATATTCTTCCATAATTCCCATAGTAGAGACCAAATTACACATCCATAACAATACATTTTGCCAAAAATATATAAATTAGTCACTGGAATCAAATTAGTTTTCTTACAGATAAGGAGCTCTAATATAAATTTTCTTAGGTTTAGTTAAAATAAATTATCAACATTCTAAAGATTCATGTATGCTGTGTCATAAGAAAACAGAAACACAGTTATCATATTTTTCATATCTGACCTAAGCAAGATAGTATCTATAATATTATCCAAGCAATTCTAAAAAAACAATACATTCACTATTAATAACATCATTGATACCTTTGAAAAGGCTTTATTTCAGTCATATGGAGTGGTACTCACACAACATACTCATTTTAATGAATAAGCTATACTTTCACTTGAGACACATCCATATACCAACAAGCTAAAAAAATACAACAAAAAGGCAGAAAATAAAAGAATTAAAGATATACATTAACATGATAACTAAATATATTTATTAACATGATAACTTGTGCATGTTAGATGCATTAATGTCCTGGTGCTAGTGTAAATTTGAGCATGTAACATGACATAACCTCCAAAATCAACAAGTGCAAAGGAAAAACTATTTGGTTTGTTGCTTGTCTGTGAAAGCCAATCATGTCAACAATATTAACAATAACCACAAATGTAACTAATGACTTCTATGAATCACCTGCAGGTCATTTTAATTTCTGTAATCAAAATTTGTATTAGCCTTGTTTACCAATGGTATTAGTACAACTAAGTACCACTTAGTTTTTTTGTTGTTGACCACAGCTACTTCTAATAAAAAACTGTAACCACCTTTTATTATAATAAAATAAAGTCCTTTAAAATGTGATGTAGCTGTTGTTGGTGATGACAATAATAATAGTAATAACAATAATCAGAAAGTTTATAAAAGGTTTGAACATCAAAAGTGACTGAATTGATTTGAGGACTTTATGCTCCAGAATCTAATCTTCTATCACTAAACCATTAAGAGAATGTAATTCAATATACAAATTATAACTTATAAATGACAAGTCATTAAAGAGACAGGATTTTCATCATAAATATATGTGCTGTACATATCTTATAATCACTTAACTATGTCATACTGAGTATACTTTCAAACTCAAACACAAAATAAAGACTTCTGAAAAGATAAGAGCAGTTATCTTATTTTTAAAACTATATTCTAATTATATAGACCAATCTGAAGCATCTTAGTTTGAGAGTGTGAAGATGTTGATAAAACTAAATACTTTTAATAAATGATTAATATAGCCATTTACTTCCCTTACTTTGATATATGGCATATACTCAAGATATATGTAAAAACATGTTTAGGAGTATGTAACAAAGCTGATTAATCAAACTATACACAAACTTATACATGGACATAAATAGCCACCCATACCAAAGAATAAAACAATTTGCTACATTTAATACCATATTGCATTTCATCCCATATTAAAAGCATCATCAGGTGAGCATATAATATAACACCAGCTCCCTCAGCTTCTAGACTATAGAAATGTATTACTTTATTCAACAGATGAACTAGTTTCTTTTTTAATGCCACTGATTTAAGTGACTGGGTTTTTATTCATTTACATGCATGTATATAGTTGATGGACCAACTTTGTTATTTATTTTTAATGACATTTTGATATGCCTACTATGACCCAATGAAAAGATGACTAGTTGTCCTTTTGAGCTTTCTGCCACACAATCTCTAATTCAACACATTATATAGTGATATAATGTATCTAACTACCTATCACAAAACTTTTAAGATTCTATTTTTGTCTGGATCACCAACTATGACCAAAAAATGACAATGGGTTTTGTAAACCAATAAGTCATTTTCTAGACTCTCCCTGCCATAACTAAATCTTACAATTTTTTTGTAAATTTTCTTGCAACTCTTTGCTTTTGTGACACACACAGTTTAAATTACTTAAACAATTCAGTAGCAATTTTGTCCAATCAAAAACAAAATTTAACGTTAGCACATTGTTTCATTATGGGCTAAAATATAAAACAATCTTATTTCATGTCATAACACATGATTCAGATATAGTAGCACTTTAAATTTTTTTGTGATATATAACTAAACTAACACATTTATTGATTTACTTATGGGTTTGTAGACATATTGGAGATAGAACAGTCATCTTTTCACCAGAATAGTGTATATCATAGATATATTACTTATATATAAGTGTGTGTGTTTAATAATTATACACATTTTTCTATTATAATTAAATTTTATTATATAATGAAAATGTTTTAAGATGTTATTTTTCTGGTGAAAAGCTATTTTCTTATTATATTAAAAAAAATTAAACAGTTTGCTTACGTATAAAATACGTCTCTTTTTAGCTAAAGGGAATCAAAGAATGATGGATGAAACTCAAATTTTTCCAATATTTACAGGCAAGTGTTTGAAATAAACTATTATCTAAATTCCCAACGGTCCATTCCTCTTAACTAATGATAGCAAACAAAATATTTTAAATATAAAATAAAACTCAAATAAAAAATTGATACTAATATTTATACTACAACTCATAATTTCACATAAAGAAAATGTAATTTTTTATTAATATCCACAAAGCAAAATTTAGAAAATTAGAGAAGAAAAACTATCTAAAAATATTATTCAAAATTTATTAATAATATTCAAGAGATATTTTTAATCATTGCATGCTGTGAGTTATGTGTGGGTTATGAACAAACCACTTGATTGAGTTTATTTATAGCAGTGACAGATTCTAAATATTAAAAGATTTTGAATCAATTCCCAACTGAGGATAATAAAAAACTCTCATATTAGCATTTGAATGGATTCAGCCTATTTCTCCAATGATCAAATTGCACAGGTCCTTCAAAGTAACTTATAATACAACTATATATCCATTTCAAATTATAAATGTAAATCTTAGTTTCAACACAGCAACTGAAATTATAGATCATGTTTTGTATTTAAAACACAAAAAATCTGGTGCAAGGTTTGTTATCATATCAAACAAGCAGAATTTGTGCCTCTATTTCTCAATGGCTTTATAAAATACACATATTTATTTCTTTGTTTATAAAAGTTAATGTAAAAATTGCAGTTTAATTTTTTTTTTTTGCTTGATTATAAGTTCTTACTAAATTCAGATACTAGATTAGTATACTTTTATTGCTTGATAATTTATATTAATTAAAAAAAAAAATTTATTGCTTGATAATTTATATGAAATTAGAGGACCAGAAGTGACAAAACTGAATTTGTGATCCATGGACATGATTCTGGATCTTGACCCCATAATATCCCAACTAATACTGACTATGATGTATGAATCTTGATTTCAGAATCTTCTGTTCTAACACTGATTATGAGCCATGAATCTTGACTCCAGAATCTTCTGATCTAAAATGGAACATGATCTAGGCTCCAGAATCTTCTGATGTAACCTTGATCATGATTCAGGAATCTTGATTCCAGAATGTTCTAATCTATTACTGACTATAATACATGGATCTTTATTCCAGAATCTTCCCATCTTACTATTATGCAGCAGTAAAATGGCATATTCTGAAATAAAATGTATTATCAAGGCTCAGCTTTATTATTTTTAGCAATCAATCTTCTAGCAAAATCCATAGCAGCAAAGCAGGTTCATTTAATAATTTTTAATTAAAATTAATATTTAAAAGTATATATATATATATATATATATATATATATATATATATATATATATATATATATATATATATATATATATATATATATAACCTCTCTGCCTAAAAATAAATGTTATCTGGATAATAAAGTTTACATGATTAATCCCTCTATTAAATGTGGCACTTTCTAAAATTTGACCAAAATTATATCCCCTATCACAATGTGCCTTGCATTTAACATGAGAAGCATAATGCACTGTAATAAAAGACATTATTTGTATTAAAAATAATTGAATGGTTTTATTGCTCAGAATTTATAAGAAGTTTGAGTGCCAAAGAACCAGAATTGTAATCGAATTGTTATCCTTACAATCCAAAGTCTGACATTTACTCACTACTCTAAACCACATCTGGAATTATTTCTATTTCAATATTTTCCTTAAAAACTGATGTTAGTTAGAACTATATATTCTTGTCTCAATAGTTTTGCTTAGTTTTAAAGCATTTAACTGAGGCTCTGGATTCCAATATAATAATAAAAAATAGTGAAGTTTCGATTCCAGAATCTGTTCGTATTAATTTAAAAAGTATTAAATTGTTGAAAAAATATTTAATAATGTATTTTCATATGAGCAGTTAAAAATGTATTCACTTATACTTTAACAACATTATTCTCTGTTATATATAAAAAAGTAAATGCATGTTGTTGTTTTTTTTCTAAATATTTTTATAAAAAATGTTTAAAATAATAGGCAATTTTCCCAAACAATGGTGACAACTAGAACAGTTCTAAAAATCGAAAGATACTATATTAAGAGTGATTAAAATGCATAACCTTTTAACATCTATTGATTACTAGAATTTTCATTAGGTATCACTATTGGGTGGAAAATTTTGCTACTCTTTTAACTGTTTGTGTAAGTATAAGAACAAGTGGTAGTGTGATGTTTTAATGTTTCACAAAAATACTTATGAATATTTTTAAATATACTTTCCAATCACATAAGATGGAGTTTTTTTTTCCTATGTCATAGCATCGTCTGGGAGGCAAACCTTGCTTGCAAGGTGGCTGTGATGACCTTTCGGCTAACAATGCTTGACTAAGATGGAGATTATATGTGGTTTTTATACTAATCATCAAAAATTTGAATCCATTTACTGATTAACAATTATTTATTCACTAAAACAATAACTATAAAAAAAATAGTGATTGCATGAAAGTTAAGTAATCTAAGAACAAAATGGTGACATTCATAGCAAAAAGTGCAATATAGTTGAGAGATTTTTTACTATACAGTATATATAATAACTGTGTTTTTTATTGAATTAAAAATGATTATTGTGGTTAAATTATTTTTATCTAGTATTTTTGTAAGATAGTTTGTACTTTCACTTATGTCATAACTAAAATAAAAAAAGAATTCCATTATTAATAACTACAAGACAAATAAATACAAGTTTCATTCAGTACAATGTATAATGAAAACAAACTTTTATCACATGCAATAGCAAAGCACACTGATAATACATTTTAAATATGCACATTAGTTAGTTACAATTTGTTTCTGATATATTCAGTATTAAAGTGGTCTTTATTGCAAATATAAAAATATAATATTGGCAAAAACAAAAATGATTTAATTACTTACATGGTTAAAATTTTAGCAATTAATTTTACCCTATGTATTTTTATTTAATTATTTAATTTCACCTGGATATATATGAAATAAATACATTCACAAAAACATTGCTTTAAAACATATTAATAGCTTTATAAAAAAAATCAAAGTTCTATTGTCTAGATAATTACACACAAAAAATTTTGATAGTAAAACTTAAAGTGCATAAAAAATACTTGATACTAGAACATAAAAAGCACCCAAAAATAAATTTTAAAATGTACACTGTGCTAACTTATTTTTTGTGCCTACTTCATTTTAATGAATCATGATTGAGAGATTATTATATTGTCCAGATCAGATTCAGAATGGTGAATCATAAATTTAAAAAATGTTATTTAAAAAAAACAACAACATAGTAACTGAAATATTTGCCTTGTACAGTATATTGTTGTTGTTGTTGTTATTATTATTATTATTATTATTATTATTATTATTATTATTATTATTATTATTATTATTATTATTATTATTATTATTATTATTGTTATAAATAGTGTGTGTTATAAACTTAACACTAAGTCTAAACAATATTCTTCATTTTATTTATCTATACAAGATTGTGAATCTGATAAAGTTAATGCTAGTGATATTTGGCCTGTGGTGGCTGTGATATTGCCCTTCTATGGTAATTAAAAATATTTAAAAAATCTTAATGCTGATAAAGTTAATAGTACACAGGATGATACTATATTAAATATTAATAAGACTATTGAAAAAGAGACAAGATATTATATCGACTGATAGTGTTGATGAAAGTAGCATTACAGTGCAAAATATAAATGTACAAAATGACCTATGTAATAAATAGCAATCCATAAATTGTTATTATCTAAATGCATGTGGTTGTAGAACTAACAATTGATTTTAAATATGAATTATTATTAAATAAATATGATATTATCTTTTTAACAGATACTTCATTAAACGAAGAAATTGATAATGCAGTATAGTTGAAAATAAGTATTGTGTGTATAGATGTGATAGGAATTATAATAATGAAACAAGAGGAGGTGATATTTTGATTGGTATTAAGAAGATATAAAACATAGACAGATATTTATTAATGATAAAAATATTGAATCCTAATGGATTGAAGTTGGTTTAAAAAATAAAATATTGTTAGGTACTATATATTCTTGACCTACTTTGTCAATGAATAATTTAGATGCATATTTGGTTAGGGCTGAAAATATATTGATGAAATATAAATATGATATTATAATTGGGAATTTTGATGAAGTTGATTATTGACTACATAGCAATAAGACTGTTGGTAATAATAAACTTTATAGATTAAAATTTTTTGTTGAGTTCATTAGATTAATTCAACTTAATAATATTATTAATTTTAGGGGTGGTATGGTGGTTTTATTGTTTATCATTAAGAGTAATTTGAATTGCAAAGAGGCTGATCAAGCTCTTTGCCTCCTGATCCTTATCATCCACCTTTGGAATTTGTAATAGATGGTTCACATGAACATATAAAGCCTATAATAAATAGTAATAGAGATTACAAACATGGTAACTATTATTGTCTTTATAAAGCATTTGAAGATGTTGATTGAAATGTAGTTTTGGTGGAAAATGATCCAAATATAGTTGCAAATAAGTTTGTTAGCAGAGTTCAAAATGTTCTAGATCAATATATTGGTGTTAGGCATTATTCAAATACTAATAATAAATATCCTAAATGGTTTCTAAGGAATTGTGTAAGGGTTTAAATAAAAAGCATAAATATCATAGGTTATATAATTTAACTAATGATAAAGAATTGTATAAGAAATTTAGTGGTTTGCATTCTTATACTAAAACTCTTATGGAAAGAGATTATAATAATAATTTAAGTAGGGTTGAAAATTTTTTTAGGAATAATCCACAGATATTTTTGAATTATGGTAAGGATCTTAATATTATTGGAAATAAGAGTTATAGATATAATGTAATTTGATTGTCTATGACCATTTTCCAAATATGTATTTAGATATTTCTGATAATGATATGGCTGATATTAAATTTAATAAAGAGAGTTTTTGGAATATAGATGTTAAAAATATTGCAATTCCTGAAGTGTTTAATGCAATTTCTAAACATAAAACAAAATTTTCTATGGGATATAATGATTTTCCTAATTTTATTATCAAGGGTTGTGCTGAATGTTTGATAGCACCATTACATTATATCATTAATTTATCAAAATGTATTACTCCTGACATAAAGGAAATAGATCTGATCCTGGTAATTATAGGCCTATTTCAATTCTGTCACCCTTTTTTAGGATTTATAAAAAGTGTATTTACAGTGATATTATTGTACATATGATTAAGGTATTACCTAGTTATCAGCATAGTTTTCTACCTGGTAAATCTATTGAAACTAATTTAATGGTGATATCTGATCACAGTGCTCATGCCTTATCTGATCGGAAACAATTAGATGTTAGATTTTTATGTAAACTTAAAATGTTGGGATTTAGTCCTCATTTAATTGAGTGGTTTAGTAATTATTTGAGGGATTCTCATTCTTCTAATAATATGGTAGGTGTTCCTCAGGGTGGAATATTAGCACCATTACTTTTTAATGATTTTATGGGTGGTGTTGATCAAAACATAAAAAAATAGTATGATACTTACTTATGCTAATGGTTGTAAGTTATTTAAAAGAATTATTACTTATAATGATCATATTGAGGTTCAAAAGGATAAAGATTGTTTGGTGTAAGTATAACAATATGGAGATTAATATTAATAAAACATGCATTGTTTCCTATACTAATAAAACTGCAAATCTGTTTATCAATATAAAATTGAGAATGGTGTTATTAAATATAAAGAGACTGTATCTGATTTAGGAATAATATTTTAAAGTAATTTTATTTTTAATGCACACATTAAGTATATTATTAATAAAAAATACAGAAAGATGGGCTGTATTTTGAGATATAGGAGAAATGTATCTACTTCCATAAAATATATGTTATTTTTTCTCTTGTTGTTACACTTTTACAATATGGTTCTTGTATATGGAATTTCAATTTGATTAATATTCAGTCTAGAATATATAATGTTAGAAAAAAGATTTAATAAATTAATAATGGGGGAACGTCAAAATTGTGAAAGGAAGGAGAATATTGAAAGATGTGATATTGTTGAAAAAGTTAATTGATTGGTAAATTGATATCAGTAACTGTATATCGAAAATAGAATTGAAAGTACCCAGCCGTTTTTTAAGAAAAATGCATCTTACAAGGTTAATAAATATAAAAATACTTTCTTCAGCAAGTTAGATTGCAAATAGTATATAATCTAACTTTTAATAATATTGATATTATTTGTGATCGGTTTATTATGAATATTAGAAAACAACTAAACTTATAATTATGAACATATATGTACATATAATCTTATGTATGTAATTTGTATTTGCTTATTGTTTGTTTTTTATTTTTTATTTATTGTGTATTTCTGTTAAAATGTTGAAATGCACATAATAAATAGATGATGATGATGCAGATTATTATTATAATTATCATTATCATCATTATTATTTTGATGATGTTTTAAAAACGAATTTTATTCAAACTAGAAAAGGAGGTTACATTAATACTTTCCGTATGCATGTGTTTACATTGATATTCCTGAGGATTATGTATATTGTGTCTATCTAAGTTCTTTACATGTCTTTACAGATATAAACTGGGTGTCTTTTATAGGTTATAATATCGTTAGTTTTTTTAATTCCATTGTTTTTTTTTAAATTGTTTCTCAAAGTTATCTTATTTACATTTGCATAATTAAGACACATGTATATATATTGCATGTATGCTTTGTAACAGTTTGTTACTCTTTAGATATTAGTTTTGTAAGCTGGCCTATGTTTCTATTGGCAACATTGTGTATGTTTTATTTTCATTTCTCATTTCTTGGATTTTGTGATGTCCATTTTCTTGCATTCTCTTTTCGAATACATTTAAGTGGTTTGAGAAATGATAGAACTTCCCTGATTAGAGATTTGAACTTTGTTTTATGAGTGATGAAGTAACCTTGAAAATGTCTGGGTGTATTTTATTGCCTCTATTATTAATAATGCTAATTTGTTATAAAATGTTGATGTATGTCACTTTGTATTATTGCCAAAAGTAAATGTGTATCGGGTGCTCCAAAATGCATAGAGCTCAAAAGTTGCTGCATGAACTGTAGGGTTTAATGTTGAGCAGTTGTGAAACAGATGTTGTTGGGTTTCTTCTGTTTGGTGGCACAGTATGCAGAAGGGGTCTATTTTTATATACAAGTATCTCTTTCTTAGGAAGTATGATGTTAGCAAGGCATATGGATTTAGTCTATGTAGGAAATCAAAAAAATTGGGCTCCATGAACCATTTTTTTTAAATTTTTTAAGCAGCTGTCATTGTTTATTCTGAGAATCTGGGTGGAAATATCTGGTGTATTTCCTGGGTATACTAGTGCATAAATATGCCAATATAAGTATTTTGTTGTTGTTTTCAGTGATATTTGTATATGTGTGTTTCTAAACTGTTTGATAACTGATGATAGATAGCAATATGAAGATGGAGGTTTGTCTGTAAGTATTATTTGGATTAGACATTGAAGTTCTGGGAAATGTCTGAGAGTAGCTATTATAAGGCTTGTGATCTTTTGTATTTGAAAAATATGTATGTTGTTTAGCTCCAAAACCATTGCATATTGTTGGGTGACTAAAGCATTTTGTAGATATTGACAATGCTTTTCTATTGAATAGAAGTTTATTGCAATAGGAAGAGGTTTTTTTATGTGAAAGCTTGATTTAATTGAATTATGGGAGAATAGTAAATTATTTTGTTGATCACTAGATAGTTGAATAATTGTACCTTAGCATATATTGAGAAATATGCTTTAGATAGAGAATTAGTGAACCATTTTGCTTTATCTTTTAACTTGTTTTGTATTTTGTGTTTCTTTACCTTTGTCCCCATATAGAAAGAAAAAGTCAAGAAATGATGATGGTTTGTCTTGGAAAGTTTGTGTGCATGGCTTACTTGTGTAGAGTGACCAGGTGACAGCCTTATTCTGATTAAATTTGAGATGGTGTGTTGTTTCACACTCTTGAAGCATTTTCTGTAGTATTGGTATCTGCTTTCTAAAAGGAAGAATAACTGTAATGTCATCCATATACTCAGTGCAGGCTAGGCATTGTGATGTGCTGGGCATGTGTATGCCTTTGATATTTTGTTGAATTTTAAGTATGAGCAGATTGATGTAAAAGGTAAATAGTAGTGAGCTGAATGGTGAACCTTGGAATATGGATTGAGGGGGTAAATGATGGACAATTGCTGCCATTGAGTTTGATATGGATTTCATGGCTTAGTAGTAGGTTAGTGAGAAGATACAAATGAGTGCATGGGATTGTGGTGTCAGCCAGCATGTTGATTAATGTATTAATATTGAGTCTTTTGTTGTTGTTGTTGTTGTTATTATTATTATTATTATTATTATTATTATTATTATTATTATTATTATTATTATTATTATTATTATTATTATTATTATTATTATTATTATTATTATTATTATTATTATTATTATTATTATTATTATTATTATTATTATTATTATTATTATTATTATTATTATTATTATTATTATTATTATTATTATTATTATTATTATTATTATTATTATTATTATTATTATTATTATTACATTTCAAAAGGCACTTTATTAATCTATGTACCTTTACATCCAAATACATTTTTACATCTAGTTTTGTTACATAGATTAATATACAGGTGTATATACATCATAAGTGTTTTGCACCTTAATGTTGTTCAGTGAATCAATTGTCTAGTTGGTTTCCTTTACATGAGCACTAAGGTTTTCAACTATGGGAATACTGATGTTCTACCAATAATATCAATTAGTTCCCAATAAATTGAAAATCATTTCTAAAGACAAAAATCATTTCTAGATATACTATATGTTTTGTGAGATTTTCTTGTTAGTTAATGATGCTCACTTTCTTATCTTCCCAGTGTTGGTTATGTGGTTCTTCTTCTCACCATATATAATTATAACATTGATCTTTGTTTCAACAGTGATCATATTGCTGAATATAAATTCGGGCTTGTGATTATCCCATCTCTATTTTGTATTTGTGTCAGTTTATTATTAAATGTTAATGGGTGATGCCTGGAGTTATTGCCTATTAGGAAAGTACATCTCATGCACCAAAATGAGTAAAAAATTAAAGTTCTTCTTCTCACCATATATAATTATAACATTGATCTTTGTTTCAGCAGTGATCATATTGCTGAATATAAATTCGGGCTTGTGATTATCCCATCTCTATTTTGTATTTGTGTCAGCTTATTATTAAATGTTAATGGGTGATGCCTGGAGTTATTGCCTATTAGGAAAGTACATCTCATGCACCAAAATGAGTAAAAAATTAAAGTAGAAGCTCTGATGCTTGGGGTTGATTTGCCTTGATATTCTATGATTACTTGGGCAACTGTGGTATTGGGCCTTCTGAGGTGTTACATATTATTTTTCTTACCTGGTATAGCCGTGTACACTGATAGACCAGGTGGTTTAGAATCTCTTCTGCTATATGGCAGAGTCTGCAAAAGAGGTTTATCATTATATACTTTCTTCTATGATGAATAAAGAGGGTTTGGCACTGCAGATAGGATCATTTTGAATATAAAGCCTAAAAATTTGGCTCTAATGCCATTTCTTGTAATGCTTGATTAATTTCTTTATTCCTAGTATTTCAGCCAGGTCATTAGTATTAGTATCTTTATGCACCAGATTGTATATGTCCCAGTATGAGTATCTTGCATTGATATATAATAGATAAAATGTATGATCCCTTTGGAGCTGATGTATGTTAGGGTGACTTAAACTAGGTGCCTGAGCTTGGGAAATTGATCACAGGTGGTGATAATTATGTTTCTCAGTTTTGTAAGTGAAAGTTGTTGTTATTATGTAGACAGAGTCCATTTTTTATGAATAGCTGATTAAGTTTTTTGCTGATATTTCCACTGTCTTCCTGGACCAAAGGAATTTATTGCACATGGTTTTGATTTTTGAGGTGAATGTTTTGGAAAAAGTTATAATTGGCACATAATATATTATTTTTGTTGTAATGAGTTGATTTATTAGTCGTACTTTTGAATACATGGAAATATATGTTTTTTGAAAGGGAGTCCAGTATTTTCTTAGCATCTTCTTTTAACCTATTTTGAATGTTGCATCTCATACCTGTAATTCCCATATAATATAGAAATCCCAGGAATGAGGTTGGTATTGATTGGTATATGGATTTGCATGATCTACCGGTGTAAAATGACCAGGCTGTTGTTTTTTCTGGGTTGAATCTCAGCTTGTATAATCTTCTAGTATCTTTTGTAATTGAGATATTTGTTTATTTGATGACAGGATGACTGTAACACCATCCATATATGCTATGCATGCTATTTGTTGGGCTGTTGTTGTTGTTGTTGTTATTATTATTATTATTATTATTATTATTATTTTATTTTATTTTTTTTCAATTTTAAGCAATATTTTTTAAACCATGTTTTCATGTTTTATATATATTGAATTTAGGATAATGAAATAAATAATTTTAGATTTTTTATCCAAGATTTTTTTTTTATGTTTGAGAAACTAATTGATCTTCCTGTGTAGTAAATCTGTAAATATTTAACTTTAATATTTTTAATAAATATATGCCAATTTTAAATATGTATGTAATTGTGCATTGTATTTTAAGACTTGGTATAAAAAAATTAGTGCTAACATAAATGAAAAAAAAAAACAAGCTACGTTGTAAAATATGAAACAAAGAAACTAAAGAAACATGTATTTCAAACTGGTTTGTACAGCTATTATAAAACAAATTTTTAACCTTCTTTGTGGATTTCTCATTTTTCTGGAACTATAGAGACCATACTTATTTTTAAATGGCTGTAAATAAATGATGTAATAAATAAATCAGGTCAAATCAAAATGTATTTAAGAGCTTCACAAAAAAGTAACCCATAAATGTAGAAATATGTTTTAATTACTCTATAACAAATTATAATTTAGCATTTATTTAATTTAATACTGTACGGTATATCTCTTTCATATTCTACAGTTCATTTTTTATGATTATCATTGATGATTCCTTTAATTCTGAAAAAATGGTTAAACCACAAAAAATGGGATCAGGATGTTGGATCAATGAAATTATAACTAATCTATTATTGAGCAATAATATTGATTATCTGTATAATTTATTCTAGAATCATAATATTTAAACAATGTTACTGCATATATAATTAACAAAAATATAATTTTATTTATTTATTTACCATAAGTATTTTTAACACATTGATTATTACCAAAATATGATAAAGGAACCTGTAGAGAAATCAATGATTTTACTCAGTCCATTAATTCATCTATTAAAATCATAGATCTTATATTTATTAACTATGTGTTTATCAACATTTTTATACATCAGTGGTATATAAATTCCATTTATGAAGCATATAAACACCATGAATATGGGTTGAATTGAATCTATTTTTGATTCGCCAATTGCATATAGAAAGATCAAATCCAAAAGAAATTTGATTAGAAATGTAATATTTTTTTTACACCACAATTCTTCAATTGTAGATTCTTGGTTGAATTTTCAAAAAGGAAATCTTGATTTGAGATAAGACTTATGTGGTGAAACTATATCATGAGTTATTGGCATAAGTGATTGGCTTAACAGCTTTCTGTAGATTTTATGCAAAACACTTCCTGATATCTGGTAGAAGAATAAATTAAAGAACATGAAATTATTGCAAAGGAAATATTTCAGTACATAAGTAATAATCTCATGTCACTGTTTGATTAAATACCTAAAAGTTTAATGTGTATCTTTTACATTAATCAAAGATTCAGTCTTCACCAGCAATGTAAGTTAGTGCTAAAAAGCTGTTTGTAAAATGTTTACATACCAATCTAAAACAGTATTAGAAGAATATTCATAAAAATCAATTTTGATTTAGTCTTAGCTAAATAAAAAAAAAAGCTGGAGTACAATGTAAAGTTATTTTTAAATAGCATGGGATAAGGATACATGGACTTTCTGTACTTGTGGCTGCTTGCAATATAGTGGAATTAAAACAAGATGCACTGGGGAAAACAACAACAACAACAACAATAATAATAATAATAAATACTTTTAAAAAAGGCAACAACCCTGCTATTCATGCAGCAACATACAGCCTTTATGCCTACTGGTGTACCAGATGCACTTTTGCATTTGCAAATAACCCTCAACACCACCCAGCAACATATTCAATAAAACTAGAACTGTTCAGAAAAAGAGACAGCATCCTAGCTCAACCAGATGTGTTTGCAGCCACATGGTCACACTTGAAACAAAGATCCAGTCTATGAAATATAAAGGCCAATAAGATAGATGATGACATTTTCATCACCAGCATTTTTTTTACAACTTCAAAGAGATGCAAGCATAAACTGAACTAAATAGAAGGCCAAATTTAAAAACAAGAAAAAAAAAAGTATGCAGAAATGATAAAGACTTATATACTGAAAGTTGTAATTTGTTTTTCATTTGTAACAAATCAATATATTACTAGATGTGACTCTGTAACTTTTTAGACTCAATAAAGTTTTTGCTTTGAAACATCATCATCATCATCATCATCATCATCATCATCATAATAATAATAATAATAATAATAATAATAATAATAATAATAATAATAATAATAATAATAATAATAATAATAATAATAATAATAATAATAATAATAATAATAATAATAATAATAATAATAATAATAATAATAATAATAATAATAATAATAATAATAATAATAATAATAATAATATATTATTAATTTATGATATGGTTAGATGTTTAAAAGGTCAAATAATATTTAAGCTTTTTAATAATGGGCTTAGAACAATGATTACTTTCAAAAAATTGTTTTTGTAGTTAATAATCAATCCACTAACTTAAGCAGCACTTGTTTAAAATATGTTGTCTCCAAGAGTAATTGATTTATCCTGTTTCAGTTAGGATGTAAACTAAATGACTTTATGATTAAACATAATTATGAATTTTCTTTTTCTAATGTCTA
This sequence comes from Epiperipatus broadwayi, assembly GCA_028023455.1. Taxonomy (NCBI): domain Eukaryota; kingdom Metazoa; phylum Onychophora; class Udeonychophora; order Euonychophora; family Peripatidae; genus Epiperipatus; species Epiperipatus broadwayi. Next base: position 13,867,307 of record JAQFVV010000007.1, on the reverse strand, counting down.
CATATTTGATAGAAAAAAGGTAAAACAGTTTTTAAGCTGACTGCTGTAGTTTCTTTCCAACAATTCTCTAGAAAATGTAGGCATATATTGATAGACTACTTTTAATTTGAACCCACCCATTCACAAACTTTATTACCCAGGTAAAATTATAAATTACTATTGTCTGCAATCAGCTATGAATATAAAATCCAGGAACTTTGAAAGCGCTCAGTGCAGATAAACATATAATTTTACAATATTAAACTTCTTTAACCTAAGCATGTTAGTGCAGAATTATTGAAATTGAATATTTTGTAAATAAATTGGAAGAGATGTGAGTTCCAGTCATAGAATGTAATATCATTTTTCCCACAAGTCCGATGAACTGCAAAAATCAATGCATAGTAAACATGCATTTTAGAAATAATCTTTTTTAACTCCTTGAAGTCTACTAATCTATATAAATATAATAATAAAGTGATTAACTTGGTATCAAAATGTGAATTGATATAAGTTGAGTGATTATTATGTTTGTGTGGATTATTAGTAATGTTTCAAGACATCTGAGAAAGAAGATTATTCATGAAAAGCATATATATATATATATAGCAAAACGATTGAAAATTTTATTATGTGTTAGCTTCAGTTTAAAAAAAAAAACATTACTATGCACACTGACTGAAGCTCACATCTCTTCAAATTTATCTACTTCAGCTTTAAAATGCCTTAATTTATTTATTAAAATATTGTATTGATTTATAACTTTAATTATTGCTATATAAAACATTTTTGGTAATATAATTATATACACATTCTGTATTGGAGGTGGTCACCATCAATTTAACCATTATTAATCTATCACATAATGACTGTCTCTCCAAGTTTGACGACCCAATTTTCCCATGTCGTGGCCTATTTTCTTATGTGTTAGCTTCAGTTTAAAAAAAAACATTACTCTGCATAATGACTGAAGCTCACATCCCTTCAAATTTATCTACTTTGGCTTTAAGATGCCTTAATTTATTTATAAAAATATTGTGATTTATAACTTTATTTATTGCTATATAAAACATTTTTGCTAATATAATTATATACATATTCTGAATTTGAGATAGTATTCATCAATTTAACCATTATTAATCTATCACATAATGACTGTCTCTCCAAGTTTGACCCAATTTTCTCACTTCATGGCCTATTTTCTTCACATCATATGTAAAGTTTCCTTATTTCAGCCATTCATCCCAGATGTGGTCTCTTTTTATGTCTTCCACAATCTCTCAGAATCTAATTTGAAACTTCAATTAACTATCTCATATATTATCTTTCAACAATAAATATATCAAGTCCAGCTACATTTAGTTTCCCAATTCTTTAACTGATGTCTGTGATATGTGTCTGTTATCTTATCTATGTGTTTTATTTTCATTTCTTCTTGTTACTTTCAATATATATTTTTATATATGTCAAAGAATGATGTGAAATATCTATATTGATTTTTTGTTATATGTCCAAGTCTCAGATCTATAATCAAATCTGATAAAATCCATATATTAAAAAACATCAACTTGTTTTTCGAACACATCGACTTTTTTTTCCTTTTAATAGCAAATTATTTTTACAAAAAAACATTCCATTCTATGACTAATTTTAGTAATTATGCTTTCATTTGTATACATGATCTGAGTAATTTTTATAGTTGTTAATACTTTTTAATTCGTGATTATCAATTTTCATTTTCTTCTGAAAAAATTTATTAAACGTTAGTTTAATCCTTTTATATTTAACTTTCATCCGATAACTCTTTAAGTCTTTCAACATTTCCTGATGCTCTGAAACATTGTTTGCAAAATAAGAAGAGTAAAACACGTTATCTACAAAATCTAGCTGCCAGTTTTCAAAAAGTTAATGCGTTTGGTGGCCTAGTGGTTAGCATAGCCGCCTTCCAAGCAGCTGGCTCGGGTTCACCTCCCGGTTAACGCATTTGACATATGAAGACAAAAAAAAAAAAATAACAGAGTCAAGTAAAAAAAAAAATGTTTTTTAACAAAGTTTGGGTTTAATAATAAGCAAAAAAAAAAAAAAAACCAAGGTTACTATTTTAAAATCTAAAATTCACAAATTTAAAACAGCCCTAGGATTGGGGTTTAGTGGTAGTCTCCATGTACTTTATAACCAGATCGTTGTTTTTCTTCCTGATTTTATCAAGTATTTAAAAATAGTTACCCATTATCCAACCAATGATTAGATATCTACATACAATATAAAAGTTCTAAGTGTTCTTGAAACCTGAAAAAAATGTCATTTTTAGTTGAATTCAAATCCTGGATTGTAGTCATTGCATGAAAATTAATTATTACATCATAACGTCTTTCCATATATATAAACTAAACATTTCCTCTTTAGAATATTATCATTCTGCATTTAAATGTTATATATGTAATAAATTGTTTTTATATGTGTTGTTAATTTTTTAATCTATTTATTTTACTTTCTGACTCAAATATGGAATAACTTTTTATATTACTTCCAAACTACATGATAACTTAATTACAGAATTAAAATAAAGTGCAAACCAGAACTAAACAGTTACAAACATAATCATGTATTATTAAGACACTGATTCGTGAGAGAGAGATTTAAAGAGCTAATAATATCGTTTAGAGAAATCTTTTTATATAATTTTAGAAGAGAGTTATAAAAGAGTTAATTTTTGAAAGCTATCAGATAATGATTCTGTTAATTATTGCAATATAAAAAATATTTTAAAAAGTAAAAAAGTATAATTACATGCATGACTAAGTTTTGTTCTTCATTTTGTTTATTCCTTATTCTTTTATAAATATATATAATAAGGTGAAAGTACTTTGAACTTTAAAAAATAACTTAAATACATTTTAAAATATACAAACTATCTTCGATTTGGCTTATGAAAGCATTAGCTACACAATTTTATAGTTGCAGTGAGTTCACAATCCATCATTTTTCAAAGAGATGAGATAGATATTATTGGAGATTTTTAAAATCAATTTAATAAATATTCACTGAAATATATATAAATATAAGACAGATTTTACAATTCAAAACATTCCATAGTTTCTATTTGCAAAATATGGGAGTGCATACTTATATTTTATTTTGCAAAGTTTCTATATCAAAATCAAACTGTAGACATGCACTCTAAAATATCTAGGTATACACTCCTAACTAAATATGATATTTATAAGTGTAGAAATTCAAAAAAATAGCATGAATTGTCTTTTAAACCAATAAACATCACATGATCATCATTTTTGATGCTTGCTTATAACTGTTATTAAAACAGGCAGAACTCTCCATACAATATTGCCACTAAGATCTAGGCGCAGTGCTCTCAGATCCCAGGCTCCTCACTAATGAAGGCCACAAGGCAAAAACTAGACTGGGGATATTGAATGAGTGGGCACTAGATGGAGATTTTATGCACAAACCTTCTGGAATCCATTGATTACTCTGGCTTGCTCTAAATGGCAATACTGTATGAAGAGTTTTGCCTGTTTTAATGAATTGACATTTGTGATTGTTACCGCTCCTTAATTTGCAAGATATGGGAATATATGATCATTATTTGAAAAAATTGTATAACAGTAATCAAAATCTTTATTTAATTAGTAAAAAAAAACTGGAATATAGACTGCTAGAAAAAGTTGTTAATATTATACCTACTGTAGGCGAGTATTCAATGTAAGTTCACAAAAATGTTTTTATGTAGATTTTTTGAGCTATTATAATCTTAAATTAAATATTACTTTTTTTAAAGTTGATAAAATGATACTTACGTATTCGTAAGACTACAACATTAAAAATATTGTTCAGGGGCCTAGTATATATATTTTTTAAATAACAGAAAGAAAAGTAAAAAAAAACTCAGAACAAAAAGAAGAAGAATAGTAATACTGATCCAGAATTTGGTGCAAGAGCGCCATTTGTCCCATGTCAACTATTGGTCTGTAATGCAGAGTATATCAGGCATGCCAGATCTACTTTGTAAAGAATCATCTGTAGCTTAGGAAAGATAAGCTTGATAAAGTATTAATAATCTGTTTGATTAAAAATTAAATAATTTAGTTTCTACTATCCAGAGTTTGAAGTGAATAGTAAGTTTCTATTGCTGATCACCAGGTGTCTTATCAAAAGATGCTTTTGGAGATAAATATAATATACTGTATAGGGTATATGAGCACTATTAATATTTTTTCCTCAGAAAGGAAAAAAAAATTCTCTATTATTATTTTTTATTTTAAAGAAATGCGTAATATGAATATAAAAAATAGATTGGTGTTTATTTGTTGGTAGTACTAAAACATCTCATCTAATACTGGATCAAGATTCAACACTAAAAAATTAAGTACTACTTAATTAATAAAGAAGTGAAGTTCTAAAGCATAGTATTCTGAATGTCTGGTGAATGACTTTGTTGAAACTGATACAAATTTCTCATCCCATAAAAGAGGTAATATATATATATATATCAATTGCAATTTTTAATTTTGTATTCAAATGAAACTACAATTTGACATTTAAATGTGAAACATATAATAAACAAATAAACAAAACATGTTTCAAGGTTATCTTTTTTTATTTTTTTACTATATATTTTTAAATTTTATCCACCCATTTGTTTGACACTTTTTACCAGGGAGAAAAAACCTATTTGAGATTAGATCTCACCAAGTCATCTTTAGCTTCTTTTAAAAGTAGTCAGATGAGGATGTAAAAAAATAAAATAAAATGAAATGTTCAATAGGCTTCCTAAGTTTTTTTCCTTCGTTTTTCTTTTCTTTTTTTTCTTTTTATTTACAGGAGAATAAAGCACTGAATGCCATATTAAACTATACTTTAAAAAAAAATCATTTAAATGAAGTTTTTGTAGTTTTATTTTTTTTTTCCTATCTTTTTTCTCTTTGAGGTCAAGTACCTGCAGAAATCAATTATTTATAGAAAATAAAAAAAAAATATTTTTTTCCCTTTAACTTTTCTTTACTTCCAATAAAAAATATGCATATAACTATATAGGCCAATATATATATACTTAGTGGTAGATCAAGCGTTTGGAGGATCCCAAATGCAAGCTAGTTTTGCAGCCCTCTCATATCAGATCACATTTAACAAAATAAATATTGATGAACCATTATGTTAAAATAAATATATTTTAGCCTTTTTCTGTCAGGAATATGATAATAATGAGTTATTGCTCATTTAAAATGTTTAGCCAGCAGAATTTTTTTTGTCGCAGTGTATATATTTCCTTTATATTTAGATTTTGTGCTTCTCAACTCTGTTCTGAGACTTTAACCTCATGGCTAAATAAAATTTAAATCAAGTTTAATAATACAACATAAAATTAATAGAATTCCATTCACAAATTAATTTTAATTGTTGCTATGATTTTTATAATCATTTAAAATGCTGTTGATTTTAATAAATTCGAATGAATCTTAATAGTTAATTGTAGCAACAATTAATCACAGTAAAAGATGGCTTACTGTATATGATATAAACAATAATTTAGTACATGAATACTTATATAATATATGGTCAAATAAAAATACACACAGAAAAGATCGTTTTTTAAAAATAATATTCGGATTTATTATTTCCTAGCATGTTTTTATGTATGTATTTAGACCCAGAAAAGAAGAAAAATAGTAACAATTGAATATTTATTTAACAAAATAACATTTCTTTTATAAAATAGTGACACTAAAACATTTACCAGAATTAATGCAAGAAGTTAAGAACTTTTCATTTGTTTGCACAGTTTGCAATATGAAAGAGAACTGTGGAGATTTGATTAAATATTAGGTAATAAACACATAAAGAATTTTAAATATTATTTATTACTTAAGTTGTTTTCTCATGCCTAAAAGAAATTGTATTGGTAAGTTATCAAGTAGCAAAAACTTTTATGAATCTGATGCTTATTTGACATATGGAAAATTGTCTAGATGAGGTTCACAGAATGTATCTTTTTTTTCAGCCGCTAACTTTCAGAGCCTCGGACAGTCAGTGTCTTTAAGAACATGCCTTTTGTATCTGTGCAACAATCCACCAGTGCATATATACATGTCTACACTCTTCCTCTATCATATAGTTTCATGAGAAATTGAGAAATTCAATTTGCATGTATTGCCATCTATCGAGAGATTTTAAATACTTTTTTCTGGTCATTAAAATTCATGTATATTTTAGTCTAATATATTAATTTCCAAAAATTTCTAAAGGTAGCAGATTAATTTAAAATGTGGCAACTTGAAGACTGTTAAACTCCATATTCATCACTTTCAGTTGTTCCTTGGAAGTCTTAAACTTGTCAATATTATTTCAAGAAAATATTTTGAAAAAATAAAAACTTGCTTTTCAAGAATATTTAAGATCCACAATTACTTTAAAATCAAAAATGCATATTATTACATATATATTCTGAATGTAAATGTTTTATATTTAAAAATGAAGAATTATATTTTTCTGCATAACTTTAACAATGCAAATTAAGGGAACAACTTGTTCAAGTTCTTTGATTACACATTACCAATGACTGTTTATTAGAATATATTAGTGATTATTTATTATTGGTGATTATTTATCTTTTCAACATATATGTATTCAAGTGTATCAGTGTTATGAGTTAGAGTGGAGAGTGGTGGGTCATGTGAATGTCTGTGCTCATATATCCTATATATTACATATATAAACACAGGCATATAATAAGCCTGTGTGTTTCAGTTATTTCATAATAGAGATGTCTGCCTATCCCTTGTGCATGTATTAAATGGATTATGTCCTTACATGAGGGGTCATATTGATCCTAGGTCAACATGGGTGTGACAAGAATCTTGGCCTCAGGGTGGCCTTCAAGTATTCCAGCATCATATTTTCAATTGGATGGACGGTTGAAGAGTTGGAGTGTGGAGTAGATTGAAGCCTGTCCATTAAAGTATGAAGATTGAATATCTTAATATATATCTGAGTACTTATTCTATGTATGTGTAGAGATGATAATTGAAACCAACTGATGATTGCTTGTTTAGCATGAAATATGTATATTGGTGATTATCTATCTTTTCGACATAAATGTGTTCCAGTGTATCAGTGCTAATGAGATAGAGTGGAGAGTGTTGGGTCATGTGAAAGTCTGTGCTCATATGCCCTATATATTAAATATATTAGAATATTATAAAAAAACAGTAACAAATTTTAAATGTTTAAAGCATAATTTGATTGATATATCAGATATTGATATTTATTCATTCACATTTTAAATACAAACATCAAATAAAAAAAGTGATGAGATGTTTTTTTTGTTTTGATTACAATCTATTTTTTTCAATATTAATGTGATTTTTTAGAATTTGTTTCACTTCAAAACAAAAATATTCTGATATATACAGTTTAATATTAAAATTAACGTTGAAAGCTTATAGCAAGAAAAATACTAAAAATTGCCACACTGGTAGAGCCTTAAGTATATTAAACTGGCCATTGATATTAATTGCTATTTTACACATTCAGTCGATTGATGTGTAATTTTTGACTAAGTCTATAAATGAATACATAATATAAAGTTCTATTAAACTGATTATTTAGAACTGTTTTAGTTTAAAATATGTCTAATCTTCAAGTAGTTTGTTATATCCATTACAGATATTTGGTCTGAAAAGAAAGTTGAATGGCTATTCAAAAGGTGTTAGAAAACAGTCCTTATCAGACATGGGTGGCTGATTGTAATAAGATGGAGTTTAAATAAAGAATGCATAAATACATACAATTAAAGAATAAAAAATTAAAGAAATTTTATTATTTGTATAAATACACTAAAATAATAAGAAAAATACTAAAAAATAAAATAATAAATTTTCATCAGTTTTATGGAATTTTTGATATTGTATGATCAGCATAAAAGCATATGATAATTAATTTTAGAAAGTATTGCTCATTTTCATTTTGGTTGCACAATATTGATAATTTGAGAAAAATAATTAAAATCTATTTTTTATTTTCTAATGCATTTTTTTTTATTATAAATTTTAATGCATTTATGTGAATGACATTTTTTCTCTTTGTTTTATTTTCTACTTTTTAATTTTTATATAGTTTCAGAAATTAGAAATTAAGAAACTTTCTATACAATATTTCTTCCAGATGGCAATACTATAAAGAGTATTCAATCCAATATAAAATGTTATTTTTTACAATATAATTTGCTAAAATTGTTTGCAAACACTAAAAAAATATATTGTTATTGGGAATATATATATATTTATGCAAAATTTCATTCAGTTCAAAGTTTATTCATTGGAGGAAAATTGAGTTATAAAATTTCATAAGAGAGAGAGAAAGAGAGAGACCCACAAACAGAGAAAGTTAAACAAAGCATATAATAAACTTAAAATGAAATTTGTTTATTTTTTTAAAAATAATAATTGATGAAGTATTTTGTATAAATGCTCATATTAGAAAAAAGTTAAAATAATATGAATCAAAACATAAAATATATTACATTTCACATTTTACTTTTTTTTCTATTCAGTATAAAGCAATCATGTTCTTCCTTTTCCTTTTTTATTTTAGACAAGGCTTTTTATTATTGTTATTCCTTACCATTTTGATTGTCTAGAAGTTATTTTCAGTCCTATAATTGATAAATTTATTATATTGCTTATAAATGCACATATATATATTCAAAATTAAAATTACCCCTAATTCACAAGTCAATCAGACTAGCCAAGAAAATAAACTCTAAAACACTACCAAAGATTTCACCATTATAATCAGACTGATCAAGTGTAAAGAACTACAAAATAACAACATATTTAAACTAGACATTATTTACATTTCCACTTATTTCTCATACACCATTAATATTAAAATAACTTTTAAATAAATTAATTGCTTCAGAATCATAAATTTTTGATAATAAAGATTTTTTAATATTTTTATTTCATTTTTCTCAGAAAAGACAACCTTAGTTTCATCAAAATTAATAGTGTAGTTGAGTTGTGAATAGGGGCTAATTTTGATTAGATTAGCTTTAAGCTTTTAATATATATTCATAAATATAATTTTTTATCAATGTTCTACATATGTAGATATACATGCAACACATCTATGTATTTATATGCCTTATAAACATTTATTAGAATGGACTTGAATTCAGACTTTCAAGATCCCTACAACTATACAATCCATTTTATACAATTTATACACATGACAAAATACATGTGAAAAAAAAAGATCTCCAATTCACATATTTATTGGAGATCATTTATCTTTTTCACATGTATGTGTCATGTGTATCAGTTGTATAAAATGAAGCGCATAGGTGTCGGGAGCTTGAATGTCAGAGTTCATGTCCCTTCTAATTACATTAGTTTAGTATAGACAATATACTTATATTTGAATATTATATGTATATAAGATATGCTTATATATAAAATAAGCAATACAATACATTCATCAATCATATTGTCCAAGAAATTTGTTTGATAGCTGAAATTATAAAGAACAACAAGAACACATCACATTACATACATAAAAAATGCCAAACAATAATACAATATTCTATTTATGCATTAATAACAATGTGATAAAGAGAAATATTTAATAAAGCAATATAATATTTTGTGCCAACTTAAAAAGTAAACTTGTAATTATATTCCACATGCTTAGATATAAATAATATATCCAAGATATGTATCAAAGTTAAGCCTAAGCACCCACACAAGCATTTAAATAAATATATGTCAATACACAATAAAAACTAATAATTATTTTGTCATTATATCCTGGAACAGAGATTTTATCAGACAAGCCTGTGAGTTAATATTAGTCCCCCTTCACATATCATCATAAATATGTATGGTAAATTAATACCTTATGAACATCTATTTTATATGACAGCTTTTAAAATCATTTATATGGATGAATTGCATGTAAAAATTAATTTCTGAACTTCTTAGTCAGGCATTCCTTTGCTGATTATGGTTGGTTACCATTTCTTTGAACTGATTAAATATTTTAATGTTTTATTATCAAATGGAAACCTAACAGTGTACTCTGTATCGAATTTTAAAAAATGATTGTCATAATATATTGACTCTTCCATATGTGCATAGTCTATTTGTTGATATTCATTTGCTATTTTATAAATTCAAGTGCGTAATCTGTAATAAAAAAAACTATAAAATATATGTTGATATGAATATTTTCATAGATTACAAAGGTAAATGATATATTTTAATATTAAACTATTATTATATATCAAAATATTTTTGTTCAGAAATGAAAAAAAATTCTAAAAAATTTACATCTGAACTTGGCAAATATTAAAAAAAAATTAGATCACTGGATTATGAAATTAAAATAATTTACTCAGCAGAAATTTAAGCTGAAAATAAATCATGTATACATCTTACTTTCATGAGTGATTGATTAATCATTCCAGTATTATTTCATAACATTACAGCGTACTTTAAATGTAAATTTAGCAGCAATATCAACATTTTGAATAACACCTTTTTCCTGATAGAATATTATCTAATATTCACATAAAAGCTATTAATTATTTCTCTTTTTACAACATTGTAAATGTGTTTAATTCGGTGTTTATTTCGACATTTGTTTGTGCCACAACTTTCATCATAATAAATCTGATACATAAGTACCCTTATTGCATTCAATCTTTCGTTTATATGCCCCCAAAGTAGCATGACCCTCAAAGCAACTGACAACGTGGTTATTTATTTATAATGTAGATGTATTGGCTTCTAATTTAGAAATCAACTCTAAATATTATTAAAAAAATAATTTGGTATAAATTAAAGTTAATGAAACAATTTTGTAAATATATAAGTTTATGATAACTTTACTGTTTTAATTTTATTTTTAAAAAAATAAATAAAACTAATTTTAACAAAAATACTTAAACAGATCATTTTTATTGTCTCAATAAATTTTCACAGAATACTTGCTCCTCTTAACAATTCAAACAAAAAAAAAAGAAAACAAATAAACAAACAAACAAAAAATCAACAACTACAAAGCCTAAATGAAAAACCTTTCAGAACATTCTTGAATCAGGAGGAGGTATGGAGCAGAAAGATAAAAAAGCTTGAGAGGTATAATTTATCTTTTCTTGTCAGTAAACAGTTATAACATCTCAACTTTTAACTGATTGTTTAGATTAACAAATGTGACAGAACCTTTAAAAATTTCACAAGTACTAGTTGATAATGTGATTAAATATACAAAGTTGCTAGGATATAAAAAATGATATAAGTTGTAGGAGGATACACCAATTTTTAAAAAAATACAAAGCTGAAAAGTATTTCTATTATATATAACATAAAATGATTAGTGTGTTACAAAGTATAATACACACATATATATTAAATTAGACTTTTCTTAACTAAAACAAGCTGTAGTAAAATATATATAGCTGTTGAAAACATATAGACACATTGTTTACGGATGTTCATATTTTTAACACTGTATATTTGATCGGGTGTTTAGTAAGCCCAAGGACATTAGATTCAAATGAAATTGGTAATAGCTGTTTTTATGACTGATATCAAATTAGCATGATAATAAATTTAGACAATTCATTTGAAAACTCAAGGACATTAGATTCAAATGAAATTGGTAATAGCTGTTTTTATGACATATCAAATTAGCATGATAATAAATTTAGACAATTCATTTGAAAACTCATCAATGATTGCATATCTTTTTGTCAGTCGGGTTTTCAAAATAATTGTATATAACTCAACACTTGAAGATTATAAAACTAATTATTAAATGAATAATGTATTTTCTAACTTTGGATACTCTATATTGAATTTATCTCTATTTAGTATTGTTCAGATAATAATTAATTTGGTAGATATTCTCCAATCTACTTATAAAATCATGTCTGAAACAAAAGATTTATTTTGTAGCTATATAATTTACCTATTCACTAAAAAAAAATTAACATGCTTATATGTCTGGATATAATGCATGACATGAAATGTGACATTAGATCTTATATCTTTATGGATCATCTTCAATAATCTCTCTGCCATCATGGAATTTTGAAAATTATGTAAAAAGCTTCTATGAATCATGACTTCACTGCAATACACAGTTTGAATCATTTCAAAGTTTTCAGTAGTACTTTTGACTAATTTTAAACAAAATATAATATTAGTACATTGTTTTACCATGGCTTATGGTACAAAAGGCCTGCCACATTTTATGTAATAATATTTGATCCAGACATTCTAATGCCTTAATTTTTTTATAAATAAATATGTTACTGCGCAGCACATACATGGATTTAGAGATGCTATTGCAGAACTTAGTCACTACATCAATGGGAGATTCTGTGTACTTTACCATCAATACATTTCAGATCTACATCACTATACATGTATTGGCATATATTTAAATCTTCAAGATTTAAATTGTTTTGTGGACATTATCTTTGGTGGTATGAATTATGTAAGACTAGTGAATAAAATTGTTTTTTGTTTAGTAACTTTTATTGCTCCAAGATTAGATAAGGAAGAAAAATCCACATTTGAATTAAAATGTGATACAGAGAGAGTTTTGCCTTGTTTAATATATGTACAATGATGAAAAAGTTCTCATCATATATATATATATATTCCAATAAGTTCTCAATTAACATAAGAGTAATACAGAGACATCAGACCACTCAATGGAGTATGAAGAGGTTACTATTGACAATACTAAAAGAATTAACAGGCTTAAAGTAAAATGGGCTGGATAATGTGCTAGAAATTCTTAATAATAGATGGACAGTTGAAATCTTAAACTGGATTTCAAAATATTGTAAAAGATTTAAAACACATGTAAAATGAATTCTGGAATAAGAAAAAATTCTGGTGTGATGTGGAGAACAGATTCAGTGAATCCATAATAGTTGAAAATTCACCAAATTAGCAAATTTTTTATGTAATTGTAAATTTGACTATCAAATGCTTGGACACTATGCTAGAACTCAGCCCAAGATTTATCAGAGGCAAATTTAATAATTCAATGATGGAGCTGATTTCAGACATAAAGAAAGATACATGGATAACCCAAATAAAAACATGATTATTTGGAAAATCACAAAAACTATTCAACCAAACCAATCAAAAACAAATATGAAGAATAGAGCAGGTAAATATATACCACTAAACAGTTACTTTCTAATAATAACACAATATGCCTAAAAGAAGAGAAAGCAAACAGGTTTGATTTAATTAATAAGACTGATTACTTTAAGAAAATGGGAAAGGAAATCGAAATTCAATCTTATACCTGACTATAATATCAAATGAAAGAAAGACAGATTTATGATAGAAATCTTGTGTAAACATTGCAATAAGACTTTTGGTAAAGGTGAGTATTATAATATTTATCCATCACTGGCTTTCCTGCCATGGATGTTCACTAACATTAAATTATATAAGCTAGACATCCTTCTCAAGCTGTTGTTAGACTTCAGTGGAATGGATTACTATAATAGTATTAAAATGATAAACCAATGGCTAAGTGATCAACAAGGTTATGTATGGGTCATATGTCATCAAATAATCATTTAAATTTATAAACAAAATCAAAAAGTGCAAAATTAAGAGCCCCAAATAAAATAGCTTTCCTAAATATAACAAAGCTCTTTGGCTCAATCAATAGAAGGCAATCTATCAATATCTTAAAGTTGGAATTAATTAAGTCCAATTACTGTCAGCAGCAGACCAATTTCATCATAGACTGCTTAGCTGGCTAGATCAAACATCATTGTTATTTACAATGGACAGTATTGCAACATGAAAATGAATGGCCAATGGGTTTGCCTATAAACAGCATTATATTGAGCATATATCTTAATAGAATGACAAGGTATTTATATGGGCTCCAGAGCCACAAACTGACAATATTAAACTAGAGCTTGAGGCAAAATCTACATTAAAATGGACAGTTGAATGGGAAGATGAACAAAGGTGTTAAAATTCCTTGGCATACATGTGTCAAAAAATAGCTTAACCTAAATTATAAAATGCTTATTAAACCAATAGAAATAAATAGGTATATGCACCCACAATCCATTTTTTCAAAACTATATAAATATGTCAGCCTTGCATCATTTTTCCATAGAAACCATCACCTATGCAAGCAGGAAGCCACCAATATGGCCAACACTGAAAAATATCCTTAGGATTTAGTGAACAAGTTCTCCAATAAAATTAAAATAAACTCACCAATAAATGACAATCCATGGATACTTCCCCCTTACATTCCAAGTATTGTCAAAAATTTAACCAAAATTTATTCACAATTCCATCATATAAGTTTCACACTTAGCCCCCAATAATTAGACCCATAAAAAAATTAAACTCCTTATTTAACATATATCCCAAACCATATACAAGACTGCATGCATCCAAGCTGCATGCATTGCAATCAACTACAGTGAAAAACCACTAAACATCACATGATCACCATCTCTTATACTAGCACATAATTGTTATTAAACAAGGCAAAACTCTCTCCATACAGTAGTGCCACCCTGTGCCAAACATTGTAATCAATGGATGCCAGAAGGCTTGGGCATAAAATCCCTATCTAGTGCCTACTCATCCAATATCCCCAGACTAGTTTCTGGCTAGTGGCCTTTGTCAGTGAGGAGCCTTGAATCTGAGAGCACTGCACCTAGATCTTAGGATCTAATGCAACCCTCCAGCAGCCACCTTTTATCTCTATTTAACTATAAAACTATAAGAATGAAATTAAAAACACAAAAATATCTTCAATCTAAGCTCAAAAGCTTATACAGTCATATGGGTCTGAACTCAATTCAGCACTGATACATTTTGGTGTCTTTGGCTCTTTAACAACCATAGCCACCACTATCCTATTAGGCAGGATTGGTGTTAAACCACTAAACATCACATGATCACCATCTCTTATACTAGCACATAATTCTTATTAAACAAGGCAGAACTCTCCTTACAGTAGTTCCACTCTGTGCCAACCAGAGTAATCAATGGATGCCAGAAGGCTTGTGCATAAAATCCCTATATAGTACCTACTCATCCAATATCCCCAGACTAGTTTCTGGTTTGTGGTCTTCATCAGTGAAAAACCATGGAACTGAGAGCACTGCATCTAGATCTTTGGATCTAATGTAACCCTTCAGCAGCCACCTTTTATCTCTATTTAACTACAAAATTATGAGAATGAAATTGAAAATGAAGAATCAAAGAAAAACACTGAGACAGATCAAACTCTAAAAAAACAATTGAAATTTTAAAACATTAACAATTTTATTATAATTTAATAACATTAAGCTTATAACACAATAAATTTATAAAAACTTGAAAATATTTACAATCTAAGATAACATCAAAATTATTTAAAAATTAAAATATATACACAATAAATATAATAAATAGACAAACATAAAAAGGCCATTATTCTGACTCATCTAATAAGGAAAATAAAATCATACAGTATTTTATAACAGTGATATACTATTTTTAACAACAGGACAACAACATCCTATTATTATTACGATGACAAGGCAATGAAGATAAATATTAGGATTTATTAAAATTAATACTATGTTTCACAGTATTTAAAAAAAAAATATTAATAATTATGTAACATATCTTACTATAGGTTTAAATTAAAAAAACACACTTATCTAAACTTAGCATGTACATTTAAAATTATTAAGTACTTATTTTGCATTGCAGTAAAGCATTTATCTTAATCTTTTGATATGCTCTAGTATTTTAATGCAAAAATTTTAAATAAAGAAAAATATAGTTATGCCTCCCTTCTTAAAATTAATTACTTGTAAAAAAAATATTTCAAAAATAGAATCTCATATTTTTTCTCTATTTTTATAAGTCATATTTCTTATAGCAAATTTTAATTAATTAATAAATTATATTGATTGACATATTTTATATTTTATTCATTTTCATACTTTATATTCATTGTAGTATTCAAAAATCACAATTTCATCACTCTCTTTTAGAATCCAACTAAATTATACATTTATGGTTGAGTTTTAATGATCTCTAACATTAAAAAAATGGTTTTTATTAAATAGCCACTGTACATTACTTGGTGACACTGTTTCTGTGCAAAAATATTTTAATATAATGTTTCTGGGACAGAACAAAACAAAACACTTTTCTTTTTATTTCAAAACGTACATTATTCTTCTAATAGTAAATGAAACATTTAAACAAAAACTTAAAAAAAAAAAAAACCCACTTGATTAACAAACTAGTCAGCCTAAATTAAATTAAATTTCATTAAATTAAATTTCAGTGCATAGTGCTGGAATGGGCAGGAGTGGGGATGATGGTTTTGCTAATCTGAAGGATTATCCAAAAGATACATTACTCTGATCAAAACAAGCTTACAATTTGTCTCATAGCTCTTCTCATGAAAATGTGCGTATTTGAGTAAGTTCTGGGAAATGATGTTTGGCCCTTCCTTTTTGCAAATCTTTTCACCTTCCAAGCTGTGTAGGAAAGCATGGGGACAGGCTTACAAATATTAGTATCTAATGGTATGTGTTCTTGGGTCTAAGTTCATTACTTCAAATGCACATTAAATGAGTTATAGCCAGTTGAATTACATACCCCCTCACATCATACGTTAACAATCTGTGAAGGGTGCACTATTTGCATAGTGTCATGAAGCACATCAATGGGCTGTAATATTTGTGTAAAATGCTATCTAGGCTGGCCAATGGCTAATATGAACAGAACTGTTCTATAAGCCATATGTTTGGCTGCATAAACAGCATATTTCTGTGTTTTTACACAAAAACAGTGCTGCCAAGCAATGTACAATGGCTACTTAACAAGTTCCAAAAACATTTACAGGAATATCAAATAATTCTTTTCCTATTTTTATTATAGTAAATAATTTAATATCATTTGTGATAAAAAAAATTTATCTCATCTTGCTTTCACAAAATTTCCAGCTTCCAACAGTTTAGCTATTATTGAAACAATTTTTTAAAAAACTATCATTTATGATGTAGTACCAGTGGTGATTGATAGTTATTATAGTGTGGGATATGGATATAATAACAATAACTCCAATGAGTAAGAAAAAGCATCATCATGAATATGGTGCTCAAGGTCCATTTTTATCAGGCACATTAAATTCAGATCATGGCTTTTATCACAACACTTATTGACTGTAAAAAGAATGCAACTGTCAATGGAAAACTATTACACAGTCCTTTGTTACCTGTATGTTAAAATTCTCAAATTATGATAATATAACTCACATATAACCTTTTAAAAATATCCCTAACACTAGATTTCCTTTAATAATTATTTTCCTGATCACCATCATATATCTTCTACATGCTGCATAATTCTGCTAACATTCTAAAAAAATACAAATCACACTACAAAAATAATCTACAAACTACTTTTCTAAAAAAAAATAAAACAATAAAAATCTAATATTCACTTTAAGACAGTTTACAGTATTTCAGGCACAAATGATTTTGATAAAATATTCATTAATATCATACATTTATTCATTTATTATAACATTATATAACTTAGAGATTAAACTTTCACCTTGCTGTATTTCAACTGATACCATCCATAATAGTAATATATTAGCAATTCATTCATGTTGTAAAATATATGCATATTCAAGCATTTATGAGAAAAATACATAAAATACTTTTAGATATTTTTAAAGGGATTCTCTTTACATTTAATTTTCCTTTATAGAATAAATAATACTCTAATAATCATATAAATGATTCATTTAACTTTTAAATATTCAAGCAATATGAATAACAATAAATCATTAATTAAACAATATAATCAAAAATGAAATATAAACAAATAGTATGTTACCTATAATTTTAACAATTATTAGAATTATAAATGATAATCCACTTTTTTTGTTGATCATCAAATGTCAAATGTGCTATAATCATTTTATTTCCTGTCAGGAAAAAATAATTTCTTAAACCTATTTTTATTTATTTATTAAGAACCATCTTAATATTAAACAAAGAACATGTTTATTATGAACATATTAATTAAACATTATATAAAATATTAACAATAAACTAAAATAAGAAAAATTCAAAGTTACTAAAAGTCATTTATTCTCTGTTTTCTTTCAGCATTTTCAATTCTTTCCCCATTGCTTAAATGCTAGGGAAATTTCTAAATGAAAACTGATCTCTTCTTCCATTAACGTTCAATAAATGCATAAATTATAAAGTCAGAATCCTAAAAAATTCAGGCAAAATATTGTTCATCCTTAAAAAATAAATATATTATTTAGTCTATTATCTAAATATTTATCCAGATAATCAATATTTCAATGGGAAAAACACTTTTGCATCCATTTTTATATTCTAACAATATATTCTTTATATACATATTTTTCTCATATTAATTCCAATTTTTTATAGCAAAATATATCATGATATTAATATCTCCACCAGTAAGCATTTGTAAAATATTTATAATACAAAGTTTAATCGTATAATTGAATATTTATAAATACAGTAATTAGATATATGTAAAGCATAACTTTAAAAATTGTATCCACTTAGGAGTGCTTTTGACTATCCTTGTAGTCTTTGTCAACTAACATTTTGAAAGACTAACCTTCCCACAATTTCATGATCTTAACATTTGCTGTGTGTCTATTAATTAAGTCTTGTTTGTAGATTCTTTTATTTTCCTATTATTGTTATATTTTCAATTTGCAATATTTTACATTATTATAATTGAAGTTAAAACCATAAATACATGAATTATTATAATTATAAAAAAAGAATGCTGAAACATTATTTATTTTCCAATTTTGTTTCATTTTCTGAACCCTTTTTAATAGCAGAAAATGCTCTATAGTTGTATTTATTCCAATGTGCATCTGTATTTTCCTATATATGTGTTACCACACCTACATATCCATTTATAAATGATGCATCACTGGTATCCATAAAGCATATAAACATCACTGATGTACACAAAAAAATATAAAATGAAGAGATGATACTCATTTTATCAGTGATATAGAGAGTAGCCTACAATTTCTAGTTTTAGGTAGACAAGAAGCCAATTGCTATGATGATATCTTTTGTATCTTTTATTAAGATGAGTCTTTTTCTTTATAGATGCCTTTGACATTTAGAACATTTGGGGTACAAGATAAAAATGAAGAAGTCATATCCGACATCTTTTGGAGATTGTGAAGCTGTGGATTATCTCAGGTAAGACATGTTATACATGGTTAGAAAGATAATTTTGTGAGGAATACAAAGAAATTATCACTGAAGATGTAATTTGAATTTTAGTTAATGTTAATTTCCAAATTATGAACAAACAATAAAATAATAATTATTTTGTATGTGACAATTTCTTTTTTCCTTCTTTTTTTATATAGTTATTACTATTTATTTTATGCTTATTGTTTTCCTTAATTTTTTTGGTTTCTAGCAACATAATTGTTTTTGCTGTAACATAATTAAAACTGAAGTTATTGTTAAAATTGTGTCTCAGGCCAGTATTTCAAAAAATTCAATGTGGCGGCTTGAAGCTGAAGTAGTTAATGTAGGAGGTGTGTAAATTGCAATGTCACATATACGTTTACAGATTTTTCTTATAAAATTTACTTGATCATTCGAAATATTAATCCTGTTAATAAAAATATATGGATATCAATACCATATATTTCAAATTATCAAATAAATTTTATAAGGAAAATCTATAAAGGTACATGTGACATTGCATTTTATGCACCTCC
Source organism: Epiperipatus broadwayi (assembly GCA_028023455.1). Lineage (NCBI taxonomy): Eukaryota > Metazoa > Onychophora > Udeonychophora > Euonychophora > Peripatidae > Epiperipatus > Epiperipatus broadwayi. Next base: position 13,847,483 of record JAQFVV010000007.1, on the reverse strand, counting down.
TACATTAAACAAATTAATAAATACCTCTAAATATAATTCTTCATTTATAAATAAAAATTGCATCATTTAAAATGAATATGTAGGTGTGGTAGTGGATATATAGGGGCATCGAGATGCACATTGGGAAAAAAAATTAAAGAGCACTTGCTGTTATTAAAAATGGTTCAGAAAACAAAACAAAATTCCAAAGTAAATAATAATGTTTCAGCATCCATTTTTTACGACCATAATAAATCAGGTATTTGTGGTTTTAATTTAAATTATAATAAGGTAAAAATATTGCAAATTGAAAAAAAATAACAGCAAAAAAAAAATAATAGAAGCTATGAATATAAAAATATAAACAACACTTAATTAACAGACAGGCAGCAAATGTTAAGATTGCAGAATTGTGGGAAGGTTAACCTTTCAAAGTGTTAGTTGACAAAGACTATGAGAATAGTTGAAAATGCTCCTAAGTGGATAAAATTTTTAAAGTTATACATTACATATATCTCCTTACTGTATTTATAAATATTCAATTATAAGATTACATATATTGATTTGAAGAAATACAGAGATTGAATTATATATATATATATCATATTATTATTACTATTTGCGGGATATTCATCAAATAGTAATAATAATATGACATCTTTTATCCGTGAAAACATCAGAATTAATATATATATTGTAACGATATATAAATATGTCGTTACATTTATTTAAAATAAAAACTTAAAAGTTTGCGAATAAAAGGAAAAAACTAAACACTAAAATTAAAATGTTTGTTAAACATATATATATTCGCATGGATGCTAAACTTTAAAAATATTTTTTTCATAAACAAGAAAAAAAAGTATTTGAACGTATTTTTTTAAATAAAAAAATACAAGATTGAAATATAAAAATATTTTAATAAAAAAATAACGTAAGTTAAAATAAAAACAGGTATTAATTAATTCCTGTAATCTGTAAATGGAAATGATTGTTTATTAATTATCTAAAAGCTGTGTAATTAAAAAGTCAGATGAAAAGTTAGATAAGAGAAGAAAGAAATTTTAGCTTGACCAATGGAAGCACTAAGCCTTGGCTCGGACTCTAATGAAAGTGATAGAGTAGTGACGTTTTGTTCATTGAATCCTTATGGATAATATAAAAAGGGAAATACAGTTTTTTTTCGGGAGTTCCAGCGTTGTGTGTTTGAGAGATGTGGTATGACGCACATACCACACTCTCTATAAAAAAAAAAAATGAAAAGACTGTGATACCTTGAACCAGCTATTGCCATCTCCAGAACATTACCTTCCAATGGAGGTGTCAGGAATTGAAAGCAGAGGCCTGGACTCTTATACCATAAGCTATATGAAATGAACAATTATTAAAATCAATTAAGAACTTTCGTCAAGTTTTACAAATTGATAAACAAGCCAACTGAAATGTTAAAACGGACTCTTATCTGACTTTTGTAAGTTTTTAAATCAAATTAATAATGTTTAATTTTATATGTTTTCCGATTGATAAACATCATTTTCCATTTTTTTTTCTTATTGTAAAGATTATTTAAATGTATGAAATTAAAGTTGTTTATAGATGCTTGCATGGATTCGTTTGCGGTTAATTATGTTTTGGTTTTCATATTTGATCAAAATATATAGACATTCGATAAATAATGATACCTTACGGTGAGTATCTAAAATGTATTTATTCGGATGTCTTTTAAGTTATTGGTGACAACGCAAGTATCTTATGGTGAATACTATTGGGTTACTTATAAGTTTCCCTCTGCAATTGTCGGTATCAATAATTTTGTATTTTGATCGTTTATGTTTATTTTGAAATGTTTTTGACCGTGGAATCTATGTAATCGATCTATACCCAACATTTTTAAAGAAATCTGTGCGAACGTATTTAAATGTTAAAATTAAGTCGGGCGTGAATGACTATATAGTTTTGTAAAGTTGTATTAAGGGAGGGTAATTTTAGGTTATTCATTTCGTAGTTGAATTGGTTCAATGGATCGGATATATTTGTGTAATTAGTAGATGTAGTATGAGGTTCGCTACGGGCAGGATTATAGATATACGCCACATACCCTCTGTTTGCCTATGGATGGGTTTGTAAGTCGGCAGAAGACCGCAGTCCATTCCTATGGAGTTTTTTGTTTATTGATCTACTTGCCAACAGATGTCACATTCCTGTGGTGGAGAGTCAATGTCTTCTCTATTTCTACTTATTGTTCAGATGTACATTCCTGACAATATAGTATTTTGTGTTGTCGTATCATGCTACATTGAATACATGAATGTATCAGATGGATTGGCGCCAGTTGATTGCGAAATTTGTTGCCTAAGGTTAAATCAGGGAAGAATATTTTCCTTTCAAATGCAGACCTATGTAGTCCATTCATACTCGACCCTCTAAATAAATAGTAAACTCATTATTTGCAATCTACTTAAATTTAGAATTAAAGATCAATATAAAATTATAAACGTTAAATTTATTCCTCAAAATTTAAATATTATTTTATATGTGCGTAAATAAATATTTTTATATGTTAATTTCTGGCAGTGGCTTTTATTCTTTTATATTTAAGATATAAAATTTATAGATTTTTATCTCTGTGTCTCCTTTGAGCTAGTGACTTGGGCTAACGGTCGGAATATTTAAAGAAAGTGGAATCTTAACAGCGCGTATCTGCCTACTTTATAATTTTTTCTAGGCTCAAATGCCTAGATGGCGCCCTTGTAGTGCAGATATTGTTTTTGCGGTTAGATTTGATCTTCACTTTCATTCCAATTGATACAATATATATATATAAACAAAAAAAATTTACAGTGAATAAAATGCTATTAAATATCTATATTCTATTGCACTAAGAATAGCTATAAAGATATAGAAGCAGTAAACCTGATTATAGCCATATTTAGATATACACGTAGTGATCAGCCTCCTTCACATATAACTATATATTTACCCTCCTTGTGATATGTGGACCCATGAACAATATAACACTAAAACACAAATAAATACACATATTGGCAAATATAAAATCTACTTTTCCAGACCATGCAGCAAATAAGCAACCCACAGAACTGGGAACAAATAATGGTCAACTGTTAAGCAAGTTCAAATGATGATGCTTGGAACCAAAATTTTTTGATTATAAAATTTAACCTGAAAGCCTTACTAGCAATGCACTTTATTTGGTACAAAACATTTTATACAAATACTGATTCACTATGCATGCTATATCACAGAGAAGAAGAAACATGAACCCAATTTCTATAACATTGTCTTACCCTAGAAAAAGTGTGCCTAATGATGCAGAACTATAGACAAAACTGTACTACAATAGGTAACATACTAGATGCATACAAAACACAGCATTTCAATAATATGTGCATCCATCTTCAGCTTATTCACATATTGGTGCATCCATTGCACATTCACATTTGGAAACAATCCAATAAAATGACATCAACACTTACAACAACCAACTAAAAAAACTCAAGGATAGAAACAGTATTTTTGCATCACAGGACATTTTCTTGGAAACGTGGTCTCTTTTGATAAAGTGCTCAGCATTATAATAAGAACTGAAATTAGTACTCTTAAAAAAATAAATTAAAAAAATGAGATCAACTAATGCAACCCCGTTGATGGTTAATCATCATAACAATGACGTTTGTACTTATGAGATAAATTTCAGAATCAAGGACAAAACCTATATTAAAAAGAAATTTTTTATATAAGATCTTAGTGTATCTTTATTTGATGTAACCAATTGAAACCCAATAAAGTTTGCTTTGAAACATGTAAAATATAGTTTCGTGCATTTTTTTTAAACTTTACTTATAATTATTATATACTTATAAAGACACATAATCATTAATATATCATTTTGTTTTATACCAGTCATAAAAATGCATATAACATTTTATAAAATTATATAAAATAAACAATATATGATTTTGTTTACTGACTAAAAATAGCAGGCAGGTTGTCAAAAGTTTGCTTTTGAGATTTATATCACAGGAGAACAACAAATAATGCATTTAATGACTGAATCAATATTTTATTTTTTAAAAAAAGTTTTAAGTTTACAGAAGGCTTATTTAGTTTATATAACACTGCATTTATAAAAAAGAAAAAAATTATTTCAGATATTTCATACATTTTCTTTTCCATATGCACAAAACCATTAACATTAACATTAGCTATAATAATAATAATAATAATAATAATAATAATAATAATAATAATAATAATAATAATAATAATAATAATAATAATAATAATAATAATAATAATAATAATAATAATAATAATAATAATAATAATAATAATAATAATAATAATAATAATAATAATAATAATAATAATAATAATAATAATAATAATAATAATAATAATAATAATAATAATAATAATAATAATAATAATAATAATAATAATAATAATAATAATAATAATAATAATAATAATAATAATAATAATAATAATAATAATAATAATAATAATAATAATAATAATAATAATAATAATAATAATAATAATAATAATAATAATAATAATAATAATAATAATAATAATAATAATAATAATAATAATAATAATAATAATAATAATAATAATAATAATAATAATAATAATAATAATAATAATAATAATAATAATAATAATAATAATAATAATAATAATAATAATAATAATAAAAAAAATAATAATAATAATAATAATAATAATAATAATAATAATAATAATAATAATAATAATAATAATAATAATAATAATAATAATAATAATAATAATATAGTATTATTATTATTATTATTATTATTATTATTATTATTATTATAAATTAACTGATAATTCAGAAAGACCTTGAAATTATTTTTGCAAGCAATCGATCATTTCATCATCATATTGAAAATGTAGTAAATAAGGCTTTTAAAATTACGGTTTGCAATTTTCAGGCATGGTAGACAATTTAGTAGTTTTACAAAATATAAATTATTTCTCTCTTTGGTTTTGCCTATTTTAGAATATGGATCTGTTGTTTGAAATCCCAGTTCCAAACAAGATATTATTAAAATTCAATTAGTTTATGACAAAATTTCTAAGTACATTAAGTTAAAAGACTATTATCTATCCCTATCTATTAAAAGAAAAATGAGAGATCTTAAAATTTTATATAACCTTGTAAATCAAAAAATTATATTAACTAACAAAATTTCAAATATTACTTTTAATAATTGTTTACATAAACACGTACATTTACTTTATTTTATATTAAGGTTTGTCACTCTAACATATTAAAATTTTCACCTTTGTTTCGTTTGCCTAATACCTATAATCATGATTTTACTAATGAAAATATTTTTTTCTTTAGACTTTAAAAACTTTGTTACTTATTTTATAAAAATGTATGGCATATAATTACATTATTTTTGTCATTTTTACTCATTTGTGTATATTATTTATGTATATTATTGTATAGTTGCTATGGTGCAATTCTGTAATTGGTTTAATGCTGTAGTTTTGTACGGTAATTGTTGTTGTTGTTGTTGTTTTTATTATTATTATTATTATTATTATTATTTGATTTTTGCTGCTAACTTTGTAGAGTTAACATGTGTTATTTGTTTCTGTGATGGTATTATTAAGTAGAGTTTGAAGATTTTATTGATGTTGTTTTGAATGTATTTATTTTTTAGTAGAGTTATATTTCAATTTTTATTTATTGATTTCTTTTAACTTATTTTTAAGGTAGCCATTTTTATTCTTTTTGATTTTTCTTTTTTTATCCTGTTCTATATTTTTTTATCTTAGTTTTTTATCTTTGTTGGAATTGTTTTTGGTACTTTAGTATTATTTAACCAATAACGTTTTACATTTACCAATTTTCTTTCCAGTAGGCATCATCAATGATAACATGAGAACATTGTCATGGCAACCAAGACACTGGCATGATTAATACATGGGAGAGTCAATTTTTGGTTTTTTTAACCCACGAGATTTAAAAAATCAGAGAGAGCTTTGGAAAATTTTGTGATTTTGCTACCAGTCCACTGAAGTGAATGCTATTTGTAAGTAATTTTCATTTTTGTTTCTAATAAATAATGTTATTTTGATGTATATTATTTTGTAAATTCTTCTGCAATTATAAAAAGTACAATTAATTAATTTTATTTTTAATTTATGAATTATTTTATACAGAATTTTTTTTTTGTAAATTCATCTGAAATTATAAAAAATATAGCTATGGGAGTAATATAATGTCTGGTGTTGACATTGGTTTTGTACATCATAATACAGGTTTTTTGAGACTAGAGCATGTATTGGCTGCACCTTCAGCCTGTCAAATCCATTGGAGGCCCCCTCCCTGCCAATTCCAATGCTACACACTGTATTTTATAATTGAACATAATATAGGTTTTTCAGAGTAGAGCATGTATTGGCCATGCTTTTGACACGGCAAAACCATCAGAGGCTCCCCTGTCCATTCCAGCACTATGCGCTGACTTTTCTAATTTTCAGTCAAAAAATGACACACATTTTCAAACTGTTTGTTTTATATATTTTTAAAATGAAAATTGAGTTAAATACCATCGGAAATATTGTAAAGATAAGATAATTTTTTATGCAAGTACATTTTTTTGATGATGATGATGATGATTATTATTATTATTATGATGATGATGATGATGATGATGATGATGATGATGATGATGATGATGATGATGATGATGATGATGATGATGTTGTTTCAAAGGATAAACTTTATTTGTATTCAAAAAGGTTACACAAGTTACATTTAACAACATAGTTCTTACATATAAATTGGTTCTTAAAAGTACATATGTAAAATGATTTCCTCAATACATTATATACATTAGGAGACAAGAAATATTTAAGAAAAAAAATCAACAATGACAAAGATGATCACTCAATAATAAGAGGCATACAATTAGATATACTCAAACTAAACTAAAGCAAAAATGTGTCCAATTTGCATCAGTTGACTTCAAAATTGACACAAGAGTCCATGTAAGGTATGGTATCACTGTCAGTACTTTTATATAAGTTATAGCATATTCCAAGTCTTAATGTACTTAGTATGATTGGTGATCTTCATGTCTTTTTTATGTATGATTTGCAGTTTATTTTTGAATGTGTTTGGGTGCCTTCTGGGGTTATAATTATATACAAAATTACATCTTGAACCCCATAAGGCATAGAGTATAAATGTGCTGATTCTTATTTCAGCAAAGATACTTCTTTTAAATGAGTCAAGTAGGCTTTTCATGTTGATTTTTTTATCCTTGAGTAAAGTACTAATTATTTCACAAATGTTTTCTAGACCTGGGCATGAAAAAAAAAGGTGATTTTGTGTCTCTGAGTCCTTATGGCAAAGATTACACATATCATCTATATCTTTGTAGTTTCTTTGGTATTTCAAAAAATGTTGCATGGATAGCGAGTCAAGATTTATCTTTAGGAGAAGTTTGTATTTTGGTTCAGGTGACTACAGTTCAAATTTGTGACATAATTGTTTATTAATGATATGAAGTGGAGTTTTTACATCATCTTGACTTGGATGTAGAAGTTGATGAACTTCCCAATATTTATATTTGGATTGTGGTGGTTTGAAGTTGAGTTTGTGTATTGATAGTAATGGTGTAAGTAATGTGTTTAGATATCCCTGGAGAGAGGGTGATCTGTCCATGGTGATAATCTTGGCAGAAATTTTTAAATATGGAAATTTTTGTGCACATGTGAATATCATATTCAATGTTTTTGCATCCTGGAGGTGTGTATTGAATAGAGGCCAAGGCCATTTAGTGAAAGGGCTTTTTTCAGATGTTTCAGTGATATTGAGATTATCTTTTTTCCCAGAATAGTTTCCTGCATAAGGAGTCTATTTTATTAGTGAATGCCTTAGTATAAATGATTGTTGGAGTAAAATAGTGATTTTTGTAATCACTAGCATGTTAAACAGGCCATTTTTTGTATAGAGAGAGAGAGAGGTAGGCTTTAGAGAGTAAATTGACAATCTTTTCCACTTTCTCTATTAAATTTTTTTGTATGAGCGATGTCATAGATAAATGGCATAAATAAAAGTTAATCCCAAGAAATGGGTTTTGTCTACCTTTGAAATCTTTAGTAATGCTATTACCGGTGAATATCTTGTATGCACACAATTTCTCCATAATAAATGTTAGTTTATATTCTTTTGTAAATTTGATAAGTATCTTTAGAAGTTTGGAAATTTGCTTTTGGAATAGAAATACTGTTATATCATTACTGCTATATCATTCATATATGTGATGCATAAAATATTGTCATTAATGGTAGGCACAAAGATTCCTGAGAACTCATTTTTTGAGAGTTGATGTAGGCAGTAAACAATAAGGTGCTGAGCGGTTAGCCTTGAGGAATAGACTGATGCAGTACTATTGGATCTGAGGTTTTCCCATTTAGGGAAACATAAATCTCCCAGTTTCTGTGAGCAAGTTTAGTAAGGCATTGGAAACTGAATATTTTTGCAGAGTGTTAAGGAAAGTACTGATGGATATCATGTCAAATGCAGCTTCAATATCTAGTTGAATGACAATTGGACTGCATTTTTTATTATCTCTAACAGTTTCTATAGTTGACTTGAATAGAAAAGCCACCTGTTTTGTTGAGAATTCTTTTTTGGAAAATTGCATTTTTGATAGGTTTGGTATAGTGAATGGCTCTATTTGATCTTTTATTACTGATTCTATTATCTTTATGCCAAGGCACCACATTAAAATTGGATGTAGGTTTGTAGTGTTTAAGACTAACTGTTTTTTTTTCATGAATGGCACAAAACATAATTTGATTTAAGCCCTGTATTTTATAGATGTCTTTAGTAAGATAAGAGACTAGGTTAAGCATATATTGTGCTGTGATTTTATCAATATATTTGTATACAAATTTAAGAATTCCATCTAAGCTGGGATGACATGAGTCTGGTATTGCTTCTATTTTTTAAATAAAGTCTTGAAGTAATTTTAATTTCATTTTCTAATCTATCATATGAAAAGGCTGTTAGATTTAGTGAAGAGACTGAAATTTTTCTCTATAGAATGTGTAGTGCTGCTTCAATATAAAATCAGACAATGTCAGTTTGAATTTTAATAGCTGCTGGGACTCGAATTTGGGAGGGGTGACTGTGTGGCTTATTTAGATATATGCTATTCTTTTTAATGGAGATATATTTTCTAAGCTGATTTGTTAGCAATTAATATAATGTTTTCTTTAAAGCTATTAGACTGGGATGATCAAGATTTGATTGAGAAGTACCAATATTTTTTGTAAGTATTGTACATAAGCTTTAGTAGTTTTGTTGGTGGTGTTGATGTTCTGGTAAGATGATCAATGTTAAATGAAAGTAGTTTAATAAATGCACACCTTGCTTGGATTGGATCCATTGCAATACCCTTCAACTTGTGAAGATATATGTATACATCTGAGAAAAGGTATGCTGGTGTATGTGATGGTAGGAGAGCTCTGATGATTTTTCCTGTATTAATTGTTGTTCCAATATCAAAATTAATATCCAGTGACACTAAAACAGCTGCATGATCAGAGAGGGGAAAATTCTTAAATTGAATATTTGTCATGTTGGGTAATGATGGCAAAAAAAAACAGATTTATGAGTGATGAATGTCTACCCTTGTTAAATGATACAGCCTTCTCTGGTAGAAAGCCTCTTCCACTCATCACCGGAAATGACAGCTGATGTAACCATTTATTGGTGAAGGTCTGGTATGTCATGTTGAAATCTCCTAAAATAATTGTTGGATACACAGCATTTGTGAACCTGGAATTAAGTGTTTGAATAATTCTGTTTACAATAGTAGGACCTGGTAAGATGTAAACAGTTGCTATGTTTAAGGTGATGGCTTTATGAAGAAATGTAATTATTAGTAAGTGCGCATCAGTATGTAGAATTTTAACAAAAACTAAATGGACAAGCTTTATCAATGATAATGCCTGTACCCACTGAAGGAGTGTCAGATGTGCTTGAAAAGGCTGTATAGCCCATGGAATTTATCTTATCTGCAGGGTTGATTTGTGAGTCACTGTAGATTTGTATTTCGATAATTTCCATGATCTGCATTTAATAAAAACTCCTATTTTAATATCCATTATTTGTATGTGTGTACACGTATACATCAAGATCAAAGTCTAGAAAAAGAAAATTTTAATCTAAAATAAATGTAAATATTTTAACAATGGGAGATTTTAAGAAATCAATAATAATAATAATAATAATAATAATAATAATAATAATAATAATAATAATAATAATAATAATAATAATAATAATAATAATAATAATAATAATAATAATAATAATAATAATAATAATAATAATAATAATAATAATAATAATAATAATAATAATAATAATAATTAAAACAGAGGCAAAAACGCTCCATACAATAAAGCCACTCAGTGCAAGCCAGAGTAATCAATAGATGCAAAAAGATTTGTACATTAAATCCCTATCTAGTGCCTACTCATCCAATATCTCCAGACTAGTTTTTAGTTTGTGGCTGGATGAGTATGCACTAGATAGGGATGTTATGCACAAACCTTTTTGCATCCATTGATTACTCTGTCTTCCACTGAGTCACACTACTGTATGAAAAGTTTTTGCTTCTATTTGTACAGTTTGAGCAAGTATAAAAAATGATGATCATGTGATTATTATTATTATTATTATTATTGTTGTTGTTGTTGTTTTAATAATATACTTTATCAATCAAAAAATATGTAAAATTGGTTTTACAAGTATTTTGCCAAAGTTACATAGGCATTCCAAGTACAATGTTGTTGGATATTATATAAATTTGATTAACATTGCTGATTACAGTATATGTGATTATTATTATTATTATTATTATTATTATTATTATTATTATTATTATTATTATTATTATTATTATTATTATTATTATTATTATTATTATTATTATTATTATTATTATTATTATTATTATTATTATTATTATTATTATTATTATTATTATTATTATTATTATTATTATTGTTGTTGTTGTTGTTGTTGTTGTTTTAATAATATACTTTATCAATCAAAAAATATGTTACATAGGTTTTACAAGTATTTTGCCAAAGTTACATAGGCATTCCAAGTACAATGTTGTTGGATATTATATAAATTTGATTAACATTGCTGATTACAGTATATATGAGCATTGGTAATTGTATATAATTGTTTTTAATGATACATTTTTTGTAAAACATAGTATTTGATGTTTTAAAAAGGAAATGTTCATTAGCTTTGAATTAACATTCACATGCTTTTTGCTTGACTGGTCTGATTATATAGCCATTTGTGGTATTGAACTATTGTAATGAGTATCTGGAACATAGTTTTCATATAGCTAGTGGTATTATAAAGCAGGTGATATGTCCATGAACTTTGTTAGTATTATCTACTGTGACTGTGACCACTTAGAGTGAACTGCTGTCAAATGAGTAACTAGGTCAATGCAAAAATGTCCATTGAGGGGGATATGTTCTTGTTATTTTATGCTTTTATGGTGTAATTGTGGATGGCTGCCTCCTGGTGTTGCTGTCTAACAAGAACATGCAATGGGTACCCCAGAAGAAACAGAGAGTAAACATGGTTGCAGGAATGTTTAATCTTTGGAAGGATTGATTTGTTGTTGTTGTTGTTACTATTATTATTATTATTATTGTTATTATTATTATTATTATTATTATTATTATTATTATTATTATTATTATTATTATTATTATTATTATTATTATTATTATTATTATTATTATTATTATTATTATTATTATTATTATTATTATTATTATTATTTTCAAATCAAACTTTATTGGCCAAGAGAAAATTACTTTAGTAAAAATACATGTTTGGGAATCAGATAACTTCAGAATAAAATGAATAGATGTAGATATTATAGGTATAATCTTAATTAAATGATTAGGCAGGCAACTTGATAAATGTAGATTTGAAACCTTTGTATTTGTCTCTGCACAAATTTTATTGTCTGAAGGATTAGTTCATTTATTAAAAATACTTTGTTTGGCTAAATTTATTATATCCTATAGATATTTAGTTTGATTAAACTTAATTAAGTCCTGTAGATGATTCAATACACATACATAGTGTTCGAAAATTGTTTAAAATGGTGTATGTAGCAAAGGAAAAAAATATTTTTGTTACTGCAAGATCCTCACTTGGTTGTTTGAGATTATGGTCTGGCTCAGGATTTTAATAGTGACCATGCAGCAGCAAAAATGTCTGGGTATGCAATTTTGCCATCTCTGCTCTTCATCTGTTCAAGTTTATTAGAAAAGCTTGCTGGGTGTCTTCTGGTGTTGATACTGAGGTATACAGTACATCTGGCATACCACCAAGTACATAAAAAAGTTGCTGCAAGGAGTAGAGCCTTGGTTGAGGTCTCAATTATGTTACCATGGGTGATGTTGTTTTGCCTGTATGTGGTAATTGTAATCTCTCAGATATGGCCCAGAGCTGAGCAGGTGCAAATAGGTGTTGCTGTGTTTCTTCCTCCTTGTGACTGCAAGAATAAAAAGGATCAATATTAGTGCATACACTGCAGTATCTTAGAAATTAAGAGAAGGGGATAAAATTTAGCCTTAATTTAAAGTTATAATTAAGGTTCCAATGACTATTTTGTGAATTGCTGAACCAACTAATATGATTTTTATTCAACATTAGTGAGTGTGTAGTAATATAGGTCCAGGTACAACATATTTTAATGGCTTCAATAGGTATATCTTCCAGTGTGCAAAAAGATACCTCATCATGAATGCTTTGAAGGTGATTCTTAACTAAAAGTAAATATCCATCTGAAGGGGGTAGTTGGATTGTGAGTTGCTATTTGAAGGATGCACCCAAGACCTGGAAAACTTCTTATCAATGATTAATAATTTTTTTGTGGATAAAAAATTTGGATGAAGGTCTAACACATTTCTGGGTGGTTGGTGACTAATGTGTTTAATGATTATGGAGACTACTTTTAACTACATGATCACTTGCTGCAAAATAAGAAAATGGAGGATGTAAAAGATATCATGAGTTTATGACTGGTAATAAATTATCTTTATGGGTACAAGCTAATTAACAAGGCATACATTTGCATAGAGGGAGAGGTAGGTTTTGGAGAAAAGACCAACTTTGAGTTTTTTGGGGGATTTTTTCATTTATTCCAGTAAGCCATAGGTAGAAAGGAAATCTGAGGAAATTACTTTGTTTAAAATGATTAATCTGTGAATATGTCTTGCCAGTGTATAGGAACTATGCTGAGGTGTTTTTAACATTACCTTGCATTTATAATAGTTGGTATAGTCATTAAATATTTTTTTCCAGAGAAAGTAGTTGCTTTTTGGAGATAAAAAAAATGTTAATGTTTTCCATGTATGCAATACATGGTATACCTATTGGTATGGGGTTGTGAAATCCTTGTAATTTCTGTTGGATTTTATTTTTTAATATAAGTTATAAATAAAAGAGAACCAAGTGTAAATCCTTGAGATGTAGATTGGTTGGGGGTAAATGAAGGTGATGGTTACGGTTGTGATATTTGAATCTCTTGATTAAGAACTAGATTTGTTAGTAGATATAAAAGGGAATTTTATATTGTGGTGTTAGGTAAGCAGTTTAATTAAATTCTTAACAGGAACTAAGTCAAAAGCAGCTTTGATTTCAATTTAAATACCTATTAGAACATACTTTTTGTTCTCAAATTGAATTTAAAATTGTTTTAAAAATGAGGGCAGCTTGGCCTGTTGAAGAGCCTTTTATGACATGTTGCATAGGTGATAATAGAAATAGGAGATACCATTCAATTTTATCTTTTAGAACATTCTCTGGGATTTTAATACAATAAGGCTCTAAGAGATTGGTTACAGATTAGATACATTGGATATTGAAGCTTGTTTTTTGTTGAAGAGAACTAAAGAAATTGTATATAATCCTTTTATATTAAACAACCTTTGTGATAGACAGTTTGTTAAATCACATAGGTATGTCATCGAAAAATGACTGAGATGAGAGAATACAAATTTAGGGATTCCATGTGGCCCTGGTTGGTAAGAGTTGGGTATTGTGGCTAGTTCAGTGGGAAATTATTTAACTTTCATTGGCCAAAGAGATGTGCAGGTAATGTGAAGGCACAATGTGATTTCAAATTTTATCTGGAATATTAGTATGTTGTTTTTATTGTGTTGTATCTTGCTTTGGTGAGTTTCATGTGCTTATGAAATTCTAACAGTTAAAGGTTATTTCAAAGCCCATTCAATGTACCTTCATGTATAAGTGTATTGTTTTGATAGACAATTATTTTTCTTTGTGGAAAAATACTGTTGTAAAGTGTTGCAGGTGTAATTATATGATTGTGTGAGTATTTATGTGTGTGTAGCTGTCTGGAATAGATTTCCACATGATAATACTTTTGTGCAACTCATTGGTCAATGCTAGGAATCTGGAAAAAGTGGGAATGTTCTGTTAATGTGATTAATGTTGAATGGCAGAATGTTGATAAAGAAAATCAATTGTTTAACAGGGCCAAAGTGCTAAACTTAAATGCATGCCGAATGTTTCATAGTTTAAAAATTTAGAAGTTTGTACAGGATGAGTTATTATTGTTTTTTTAAAGGTGAATTGTTGAATTTTTGCATTGAACTTAAATTGAGTTCAAGCATTTGTCTAAAGTGATCAGAAAAAGATGAGAGATTAAGTGCTATTTGATTGTGATGAAGCATGGATGATAAAAGCATAGGTCAATGAGTGAGATGTAATGACAATAGCAGAACAAGATGCAGTTAGGTGATAAGAAACCTTTAGCACTCATTAGAGATAATGCAAGTTTATGTAGCCACTTCAAAACCAAGGTGTGATAACTCATGTTAAAATCTCCCAGTAGAACTACAAGGTAAGGAGTTGATAAAAGTAATGATTTGATGTTAAACAGTAGTCTTGAGGTAAGGAATGGTCCATAAGAAATATAAACAAAAATTATGTTGTGCATAATTATGCAATGGTAAAAAGTGGCTATAAGTAGACTGGAGACAATATATATGATTTTGAAAGATAAAAATGGGCAAGTTTCTGTGATGATCAGAGTAGTGCCACCTAAAAAAGATGATAAATTACAAAAACAGATGCAAAAATCTTGGGTCCATAAATATGATGTAATGTTGGTCTGGTAACTACTATATATTTTTGTTTCCAGTAGAACCATTGTGCAGTTGTAAATTGAATCCATTTATTTATTTATCTGGAAGGTTTTTTTTATTTAAGTTTTAGCCAAAAAAATTGAAAGCTCCTATTTTTAGTTTTATAAGGATGGGATTGAGACTTTCATTTGTTGCTGTGTTTCTAAAGGCTGGGCAATGGATTGTATAAAATTAAATATCCAGTTATGAATCAAAATTTTCTGGGCTGCTGTCTATGGCATCAAAATGTTGAGTGTTTTGTCAGCATTATTTTTGTTAAGCAGGAAAAGTTGAATATCCATTGGTATACTATTGTAAATATGTAGTCCTTCAGGGTATGTTTTTGATTCATTGATTGAGTTTGAAATTATAAGGGAATAATAAAGATTACTGAACTCAATTAGAGCTTGCTGTTTTTGATGAGTGTCTAGTAAGTGAGTGATACAGAGTTATAGGTTGGGTTAGGCTAATTTCAGGACCAAATTTTTGTGGTTGCAAAAGTTTTTTTTAGAGATATAATCTGTGACTCAGATTGTAACTGGTGGTAATGGGGTGCTGTCAGTGTATTAATAATATTTATGGCAGTCTTATGTATTATAAGTCAAAATGGTTATTATTGAGAGTAGTAATGACATTGTGAATTATTAACCATGGTACCTCAGTTGTGTGAGTTGAGATTAACTGGTTATGCAGCTTGGTTGATCAGGTGAAGATTTTGTTATCATCATGATGAGCTGTTCAAGTGGTTTGGTTGCTGGTGTTAATGGGTCTAATAAAAGTTTGATTGTTCTGGCTAACAGAGATGTCTATTGAGGCAGCATCTTTATTTGAGAGGTGGGTTTGTATGTATTAGGTATTTTGTTGATGCTGTCTTGGTTTTAATCACCAATGCTTCTAAGTATATGGTTACCCATCTGATCATGTTGTAAGCATCAAATTGTTATGGAGCTGACTGCTGCTATATGATGACACTAGTGACAAAACTAACATTGTGGCTTTATTCCTCTTATGTATAGACAAAGTGTCACCTTTTGGTTTGTAATAAAAGTGGATATAGTGATTTCATTAAGGTTTTTGTTTAGCTTGACTTTAAACTCATAGCTACTGCCATATATTGGAACTGTGGTGTCCTTTAGATAAACTGTTTTACTATGAGGCAGCCTTTCCAAAAGGCTACATTCATTTTTTAAATTCATGTATAAAGTAGCCAAGGTAACTATTGTTTAATATTCTGGTCAAGCAACTCTGTTAGTTTTTATTGACAGTAATTAGAGCAAAATGGTTTAATGTTTTGATCTTCGATGAATTTCTCTGGCTATGATTATGGAATTCTGTTATCAGTTATTTTTGATTGAGATGGTTGGCTAAGTAGAGAACTATGTTTCATAGTTTGTGCAAAGTGAGGCTTTATAAAGTAATGCTTTTGAGAATTTATACAAAGAAAAATGGATGTCTGTAATGGTTAAAATTATTGAATGGACTGTGAAAAAATGATGGAATGTGTTAAACTTCCCATTAGGAGTGATGTTGTCAAACTCCTTGGAAATGCTATATAGCATATAGGCAGTCCACATTGCAAAACAGGGAGGGGATGTCTTTCTTCAGTAATTTGACTTCATAAATCTAACTTTTCAATATAGCTGGTCATATATTTTTCTAAATCTTGGAATGGAAGAATACAAACCATGTTTAAGATTAGCATGGAGGTACCAAGTTTTTTTATCAAACCATTATAAGTTTTTTTAATGACTAAATCAATATTATTTGTTAATGTGGCAGCTACATGAAAAGCTGACAGCATGACCACAATTTATATTATCCTTTGCTGATGCTATGAATTAAGTGTATTAGTTTTAATTTTTTTTATTGATGCACACACAACTATTCACAAACTTTTTTAATATAACTAAATTTGTTATAATTTTATAAAATAATGTCAAAATTATCATTTATGTTGAAATTGCAGGTAATTTAAAAATTTAAATTTAGAGTTTTGAATTGTCATGAAGAATACATTATGTTTGCTGCAGGATTATTATTATTGTTCATATTACTACTACTACTGGCACTACTACTATGCACAGCCTATGAAGGTTAACATAGTGGTAAAAATGGATTGGAGACCTAAAGATATTTGTAATGAAATCAACCTGTCACTTTTATTCTTCAGCTGCAATGCAACCTCCAGAGCATCAGTACCATTTCATCATGTTTTTTATTACTGCAGATATTTTGAAGAAAAGTCACAGTATATACATTTATAGGGAAAAGACAAAGATAGTAAAATGTTCTAGAGAGAGAAAGCAGATAGTCATAATATGGTTGTAAAAACAATTTACAGCTTTAAATACTTAAAAAACTTAACATCAGATGAAAGAAATAAGAAAAATATAAATATTACAATTGCAGAAACCAAGAGTTTTTAACATGGAACAAAAACTGTTAATATCTTATCATAACATGTGGTCATATGGGTTAGAGATGTGGGTGTTAATTATATTTAAAAACAAATTAAAATCCCTGTGGTGTTGGTACTACATGATAAAGATACCATGGATGATTATGATGAAATATATGCAGATTTTAAGTTTGATTTAAAAAATAAAGGCATTACAGAATGGTTACTTGAAAAAAATACCAGCATGGATTGGTATGGCCAGACTTTTGAAATGATATTATTGTTAGAGTGAATAATAGAGTGAAGGTCTTCATAAGGAAAATTTTAAATAAAATATTTAAATGGAGTTATGAATAAAATGAAACTATTATAATACATAGGATGTTAAAACAAAAGCTGAAACTCTCATAGATTAATAAAAGAAATATACTAATATGAATAGTATTGTGAACATTATTATTATTAATTTATTTAATGTGTTTTTTTAAAAAAAATCATTAGTGTTATTTAAGAATAAAACTACAATAAACTAATGACACCAAACTTCTCTTAGCCTTAGAAAACTTTAATCAGCTCCTTTCATTCTTTGGACTAAATGAAGAAATGCAAATATTATTTTTAAGAGTAATGTTTATCATGCAATGATAACAATAATCATTTTAAGATTTAATTTATTGTAAGTACTTCTGTATCTATTCATGTGCATCAGTTTCAGATGTTACTAAATCTTTATTTATTTCTGTTACATTATAGTATAAATTATATTAATTCATTCCTAAAACTATCCATAAGCTTGCATTAACTTGAATGGCAGTGTTATGCCTAATTTCTGCTTAATTCTATTCTATTATTACCATCTATTGCTTTTGTTTGCTACTTTTGTATTCATTTGATGACAAAAACTAGAGCTAAAATTATTTATTAATAAAAAGATATCTGAAGGTGCCAGTATTATTTAGTGATCCTATGCTACTGATTGATAGTTTTTTGTTCTCAGGCATCAAAGCACTTATTAACATTTTTGAGAAAATACATTAGTTAGATTGTAAAACTATAAATAAATATTCTCAATAATTTATATATAAATATTTTTGCAAAATATTTGTGAAATATTTATTTTTTAATCAGAATATAACTCATAGATTCAGATTTTATTCAAAAATATTTTCTTTTAGAAAATGATGCCAGAAGAATTATATAAATTTTATAGAGTTGGAAGTTGGGATTGACTAGAAAAAAGCCTCCATAAGCAGAGTAGCAGTGATTTTTTGCCATTTTAAAATAAATTTAAGTGAAATTTTAAATTTTAAAACTGAATTTTGTTACTTTATGATGTCTTAACAAGAATTTGTTTGGGTTTGAGAAATCAAGGTAAAATAAATTTTATATTGTAAAACATTTTTATTAACAATTGTTCTGATAACATATTTCAGTTTATTGCAGTTTTTCTATAATTGCTAATTTGAAATGTTAATTTTGAAAGTGATTTTAATTTATAAACTTGTAATTTTAAAAAAATAATTTGAAATTTGTGGTCATACAAGAGGAGAAGGCAAAAATAACTAGAATTATTCTCTTGTTTGAGTACCTATTGTAGTACATACTTACATCTTTTAGAAACTCTTCTACATCAATCTGTCAATTGACATCACCATGTGAAATTGTGGGATCACATAGCACATTTTTTTGCAAAGTGCACTTTGCATAATTGTCAATTTTTATTATGGATGAAATGATCACAATGTGAAATTCTGTTTTCATTTACAGAAAACAACAAGAAAAACAAGTTGTAATGTTTGAAAAAAATTATAAGCAAGTTGATCACATAAAAACACAAGTTTTTGAATGGCTTAATTGAAATGTTAAAATTTACCACATTCTTAAAAAGCATTGCAAGTGGAGTCCAAAATCAAAACAAAGCTGTGTTTTTTTTTATGCAATGACATTTTTCTCTCAACTTTAGCTTGTAATGGTCAGGCATTTTATTTGAAAGTTTTGAAAAATTTATGTGATGCAGTAAATGATAAAAATCCTGTTTTGTGACAAAGAAAGGAGAGCAAGCTTTGTGCCACCAGAGTATATCTCTTAAAGACTTGAACATAAAATATTTTTAAATTATTTCAGCATCATTTTGCAAGTGTTTTGGACTACTTTGAAAAGTGACAAGTTCATTTAGATCACTGCATTGCATTTAATAGACTGCTTTTAAAGCAATTCAATTTTTAATACTAAAAATAAATATTCAATTTTTTATTACAAAATTCCAGTTATTTTGGGTCACCCTGTGTATGTTAAAAAATTAAGTTTTAATTTGTTAGAATAAAATGGTGGAAATTTAACTAAAATGGCCATGAGAGGAGAATATAAATTATAACAGGGCTAAAAAAGATAGTGAACTGAAATTGGGCTGATTGTTGTCAAAATTTACAAATCACTGATAAATGTAAAGGCTTTAATGAAATAATTGCATCATTTTTTTATACCAATATTAAATAAACAGCATTATAACAATAGTCAAAAATGTATTTTCATTTGAAGTATAGAGTTTGCATATAATAAATGTTAAGATGTTTTTTAGAAAGTCTTATTATTTTTTAAAGTATATAAAATCTTGAAGAATAATTTTCGATATTAACATTTGTTATTGTAAAATTATTTTTAAGATTGTTAAGAACATAAATATAACACACAAGTATTACAAATATTGAATTTTATTATATATTTATCTTAAAATCTGCTTGCAATGTGATGTTTTATTGTCAAAATATATTAAAATAACAATAAAAAGTGTAAAAATTGAGTATTCTATTGGATTTGTGACTGAAAAACATTTATTTGTTAAGATTTTAGTTGTAACTATTAATTCAAATTTTCTTTAGAAGAAATGCATTTATATACTTGTCAATATAGGTTATTTTTTAATGAATGTTGAGAGAAAGGTGTGCATATTATCTTATTGTTAAAATATTTTCATTTAAAAAAATATTAAATATTTGCTTTTTAATAAATGTGAAATACTTACTTATAGACTTTTCTTGAATATATTTGAGTTTTTAGAATTATTCTGTTTGAAATTTCTATGATATCTGGCAGCATATGGTTTTCATCAATTACTTTGTTGATGTTTTTGTTCTTATGTTTTTTTTAAATTGGAGATTTGATTTTTGATATGTCTAAAATTCATTTTCTTATTTGCACATAAGATTTTAATAAAATTTATCTTAAACACTATGTTTGGCTTGGTATATTTTTTATATTAACTCTTTTATATTCTGATGGATTTCTTCTCACTTGTATTAAGCTTTCAACTCATTTTAATATTAAACCATTATTATTTATCAAAATATAATAAATTTGACCTCATTTGATAGATAATTTTGTTTAGAAATGAAATTAATTTTTAAAAATCATATTTGATTTTTGCAATTATTTAAAAATTAGATTTTAATGAAAACAAAGTACTGTTTTTTTATCAGATTTCAGATGGAACAGATTTAATTTGCAAAATAAATGAAATCTTCTTTGTTTGATGTCTGTTTTAAAATCTCAATGAATAATTGTTAATATCTAATAAATTTATCAACTTACAGTTTAAAAGTTTAAACTTTTCAGTAATTTTTATGATATTGCTAAATGCTCTAACAGATTATTTAATAACATTTTCTAGAATCTCACAGATAGTAATTTCCATGATAAAGTTACTTTGAAAAATATAATCTTATATATTTACCATGCTTTGAAATTCCCATTTTTTCCATTTTTTTTTAAAATTAAAATATTAGCAAAAAGATACATGAATTTTAAAGTTTGGAAAAAAAAGGTTTACAAAATTTCTCAGTAGAGGACAAAAAATGCAAATTCAGTTTTTCCATTTCTAGACTGATAAAACATTGGTTTGAAAAAGTCAGAGTTAAAATTCTTTTTCAGAATGAAAGATAATATAAATTCATGGTATTGCTAATATGTCTGCTATTTATTTCATTTGGAAAGTTGGTATTTGATTTAGAAGATTATTCTCATTATTTGCCATATGATTTTAACAAAATTTATCTAAACCATAATGATTTAGTAAAATACTTTTTTATATATTAAAAGTCCAGATGAAGATAGAAATCAGAAACAAAATGAATAAAACGGTTCACTAGATATGTTCTGAAACATCATATTGAAAATTGCAACCACAGTTTGTCAAAGATTATTAATAGTTAATGTGTTGTTAAAACTGTCCAATTACACACACACACACACACACACACACATTTTGCAAAAAATAGCGATGAGTGTTTTGAATTATAAAACCTGAATGTGTTCTACATGTATTTCAATAAACAAAATTGACAAAGTTGTTTTCATTTAAAATCTTTTAAAATGATGGATTGAGTTTCACTTTACATAATTTTCTATTTACTACAATTTTTTTTTACATTTTATCAAAATAATTGCAAAACATGAATGCATTCTTTATTAGACAATTTTTCAGTATCATTCATCAAAATAGTTTTTATTTATTTAATAATTTTAAAACACATTATTTATACAAGTAATCATTATAATGAATTATTTAATTATATAGCACTATGTCTTTAAACTGTTCTTTTCTATAAACTAAAATACTTTAACAAAAAATAACACCATTAATAATAAATAATTGTTTTATTTCTCAGGTGTTCTTAAGAAATTTGATCACTGAAAGTAACTAAGCTGGGCTGTAACCTTTAGATTTTGAACTCCACATTCATCAATACTATTGCTGCACTAAACCAGACAGGGCAAAGTAATCAAATAATTTATTGTTATATGTTTAACCACAAGGAGCTATGATCTATAGATACTGAACCAAAGAATCTTCCAGTCTTCTGCTGTCCTAAACTAGGCAGGGTGATAATTCTCTGCATAGAGCTCTCCAGTGTTAGAATCCTTATTCTGGATAATTATGGTGGTTATTTTTATGTGAAAATAAAAAAATATTTATTATTATATTTTGATTTATGAGTATCAATCTTTCTGCCTTCTTAATATGACATCAATCTGGTAGTTGTAAATTAAAATATAATAATTTGATATTGACAAATACTCAACAAATGATTAAGACATTTGTAAGAAATTGTTAACTGGGGTAAATGATGAATGCTATTTTAGCATAAAAGTGTATTTTGGAGGTCATTTGCTTTTTGCAAAATATTTGGTAGAATGGAAGTATTAATTATAGTGTAATAAAACTATTGACTTAAAGACAAAAATATCTTACATATTCTGCAAAATATAATTTTTATAGTTTGATGAAACTATTAAGCATAAATGATCTAATTCTTCTTCATTTGCTATTTTAAGTTTAAATGTCAATTTATTAAGTAAAAAATACTTTAGTATACTTTTTTACAATATACCAATGCAAAACATAATAAACCAAAACTCAAATGCATGATAATGTGATGTGATGTGATGCACTATGACTTATCTTTTATTGAAGTCAGAAATCTTTCAGCTACTATACCCGAGAGAAACCTGTTAGCCACTGTGCCATCCCTTTCTATTCTCCACTCTACATTTTTCTATATTCTTCTATATGCTGTTTCATTCCATTTCCATGACATTATCTTCATCCACTCTATGGCTTTTATAAATAGATCCCTTTTATTTTTTCCCAAACCCAGCATAAAAACCAAGAACCTCCTTTTAGTATAATCATTTTGTTTATATTTATTCTCTGACAACTTTATTATTTGTACCCTTCCTGCTTGTAAGCATTTACATTGAATTAGAAGATGCTTAATGTTTTCCATGCTTTCCTTATATAACTTGCAGACTAAATCACATTTATTCATTTATGTATATTTCTCCATGTTGCCACTGATCCTGTTCCAGCCTTAAACGGTACACTACTTTCTTTGCTATTATCATAAATTACTTTCCACTCAATATTGTTTACTTCTATATGTATTTAAACTCTTTTTACTCTCCATATTAGTTCACCATCTCTCCAATTACCTATTTTTATTAATGAATCTATCCTTCTATCTCACGTAATAATGTAATGCTGCTGCTGTGCTTCAGTAATGCCCATCTTTAACACTATTTTGCCCATTTGATCCTCATTTCATGATAAAATTAGTATTAAACATATTGTTTTACTAATTCAAAACAAAATCTGAAAATTTCAGTATTCTATTCTGAAAAAAAAAAAACTTATAAATAATTCAAACTCCTTCATCATCATCAACCATTATCAATCCACTGCAGGATGAAGGTCTCTCCAAGTTTAATCCATCTTTTCCGATCTTTAGCTTCTCTTTTCCACAACACCCCTGCACATTTTCTTATTTCATCCATCCATCTCACATGTGGTCTCTTTCTGGGTCTTTTACAATCTCTTGGAATCCAGTTTAAAATTTCAATTGTCCATCTATTATCATTTCTTCTAGCAATATGTCCAGCCCAACTCCATTTCAATCTTTTAATTTTTTCAATAAGGTCAGTAACACCTGTTTGTTGTCTTACCCATACATTGCATTTTTGAACTCTTCTTGTTACTTCCAACATACATCTCTCCATACTCCTTTGAGTGGTCTGAAGTCTCTGTATTGCTCTTCTATTAACTGTCCAAGTCTCAGATCCATAAGTAAGAACTGGTAAAACACATTTGTTAAAAACCATTCTTTTCAAACACATAGGCATATTTCCTTTTAGTATCAAGTTATTTCTACCAAAAGCACTCCAACCAAGTTTAATTCTATGATTAATTTCCTCCATTATGTTTCCATCTGTATTAATAATTTGACCAAGGTATTTGTAACTGTTAACTTTTTCTAATTCTTCATAATCAACCTTTATTTTCTTATTTTGAGCAAATCGAGTAAACATTACTTTAGTCTTTTTAACATTTATCTTTAGTCCTACTTTTCTACTTTCATCTACTAACTCCTGCAACATTTCCTGCATCTCTGAAGCATTATTTGCAAAAACAACTACATCATCGGCAAAATCTAAATGACTTAAATACTCTCCATTTACTTTCATTCCTTTAGTTTCCCATTTTAATCCACAAAATACTTCTTGCAGCACTGCTGTAAAAAGTTTTGGAGATATGCTTTATTTGTTTTTCTTTTAATTGGTGGGGTTTTTTAAATTTTAATAAATTCGAAATAAAAATTTTATTTGGGGGGAAAAAATTCTCGGTTACCTTTAGGGAGGAGGGGTTTTTAAAATTTTTATTTTAAAATTTTTTTTTTTTTTAAATTAAATTTGGAAAAAAAAAATTTTAAAAAAAAAAAAAAAGAGGGAAAAGGGGAAAAAAAAAAAAAAAAAAAAAAAAAAAATAGATTTACGATCACTTGCATTAATTCCTTTTCATTTTATAAATAATACACAATTAACAATTTTTTTGTTAATTATACTTTCTTCGCGTAATCATTCAATAAGAAAATGGTAATTGTTCGTCTTCTTACTTACTTCACGTTAATTAATTCACTTTATAATGTATTTATATATATTTAAAGTGTAAATATGATGTTTTGGGATATTTTTTATTTCTAAATTTTTATTTCTAATATACAAAGTACAATTTATTGATTCATAGTATTTAATAAAGTTTTAATACTAAAATAAAATGAAATTTTAACTCAAATGACAACTATGGGATAATGAAAAAATGTCAAAATATGTAAGGGTTAACATATACTGGTGTTTGAACATAACTTGGCATTTCACAACAAATTTCCTTTATAAAGCTTTCATAGAACAGAATAGGGAGTCAAATTTAGGTATAAGTTGGACATTTTTTTTTTTTACGAAGCTGTTGTTCTCTAGCAAGCTTAAATGTTGTTTAGACAACCATCCCAGAATTAATTTAAATAATCACTCATTAGTACTTTATTAGAGCATTTTCTATTTATTTCATAGGTAAATTAGAAAGATGGTAAGTTAATCCGTGTTGTCTTACATTCATGCGGATAGATCCTGAATTTCCAACGCAGATCTGGCGATTTACTTTTTACTTATATATTTGCTAAAAAGTTATTCTATCAACACACTCATCTACAAGCATGGTTTATAAAATAAAATTTAATAATAATATTTTATAAAATTACCTCGAAGCAAAAAAAAAAAATAGCATTAATTTTACGACAGTAATTATTAAAGCAAAAATATTTTATAAACATAAATTATGATCTCCTTTTTTGCTTTTTATATAGAAACATAAAAGGCGATGTCGGTTATAATTTATTTTTTAATTCCAATAGTTTATAACTAGATAATAATTTATTCAAAACATGAAATGTCTTTAGAGGCAGATGGATGTCAGAAACTCCATCAATAGATGATGAATTTGTAATTGTTACAGCTGATTTAAAATGTAGCTCATTTTTATTCGCATTGATCAAAAGATAACGGTAAAAGAAAATGTTCAATATTGCTAACAAAAGCTAATGAGTTTACAATTTGAAAGTTGCAACAAATATCTAAGAATTTTTTAAGATAAAATTAATACATACATTAAAAAAAAAAAAAAGAAAAACACTTCTGATTAATTTCCTTATCAATCAAAAAATATTAAGTGTACTCCGAGAGAAGATACATATAAAAGTAAATTTGAAATGTTAGTAGTCCAATCAAGACAAATTATATTGTTTACTCTTGCTTTAATATTAAGTTAAAAATATTAAGCACAAATAAATAAATATAGAGCAAACATTCAATGTTCTCAATATGTGGCATAATGAAGTGTAATATTTTATATAATTTTGAGTATTAATTACTCTTTACGAACCTAAAGATGTATCAATTACATATTCCAAATTAAGCAAAATAAAAGACATTTTTAATTAAAAGAATGCTTTTATATCAACATGCCAATAAAAAATAAAGATAAATATATGCTCATCATTCAAAGAACTCTATATTTCCCACATGTATTAAAAACTATCATATTTATCAATACCACTTGTAAAGAAGCATTAATTATAATTGTTGTAGGTTTATAAATAGCTAAGGTTTTTTTTACTCAACTTTAAACAAATAATTATTTATATTTATGAAAAGAAAAAAGGATTTAAAATTATAAAACTTTAATGAATATGGATTGGATAAGAATAAATACATCATGGTACTTACCATTATCTCCGTCAGTTTCTTCATTGTTAAGTTTATTTTTTTTTTGCTGGTATTTTTCATTTTAATTTTTTAAAATTTGGAATTAATAATTGTGGTTATAAAATAGCTGCTATACTAGTTCATGAAATTTTTTTTTTTTTTTACTTATTCCATCAACTTTTTGAAATACTACCTGGTCCATCCATATAAAAAAAAAACATGTTTGTGAATTTAAATAAAATACTTATTTTAAAATAACTCATGCAATTAAAAGTTGATAATTAAGATATCTCCTAGCTTATGATAAAGAGAAAAATTAATCGTTTGCCATTATAATCTGCTTTTACAAATTACGAAGTGGTAACAACTTATAAAAGTCAGAGTGCTATTTTTTTAAAATTCTTCAGGGTTTTAAACATCTTCATATATATTACAGAGTGAATTTCTAGAGTTGATATTTTAGAACACGTCCTAAAGATTGATAGTGAAACTTTTCTAAAATAGAATATAGATTCCAAATTTACCCTCCTACCAATGATAGAAAGGACCAACAACAATACCATCACCACAACTACTACTGCTATTACTACTAATAATAATGTTAATTCAATCCAATTTATGGATCAATATAAAAGAACTATATCCAACATATATTACTTAATAATAAAAGAAAGTAACAAACAAAGAAATAAAAAATAAATAGAATAAATTGTAATAAATCAAAAATGACATTCACTTTTTAGAATCCTGCAAAATTGCTTAAGATCTAAATTAAAATTATTCATATTAGTAAAATCTGATTATATAAAGAGGTTAACCTGAATAAAAGAAAAAAATTAAAAACATTGGAATGACAATCTGGATATAATAAAAAGAAGCAGACCAAGTAGCATGCTCATGAGATCTAGATATAATAGCTAAAATTATATCTGATAGAGTAAGTTGTTGATTTATAAATTTCATAGAGAAATTTAAGATTTCTATATATCAGTATAGAAGAAAAATGAAAACCAACTTTATTTCTTAGAGAAATTGTATTTGGAGAATTTATTAAACACAGATTGTAATAAACCACATTCTTGCTTATAGTTAGGATTCCAAATGATTAAAGAATATTCAATGGTGGAACGAACCATTATAAAATAATTTCATTTTGTATCATTCCTAAAGATGGCAACCATGATTTTAAATTTAAGATATTCATGATAATGGTGATAATAACATCAATAATAATAATGATAATAATAAAAAGAAGAAAGAGAGAAGAAGGATGAGAAGAAGAAGGAGGAGAAGAAGAAAAAGAAAAAGGAGAGGAAGAAGAAGAAAAGATAGATAAGTTTTGTGATGTCTACACAAACTAATCGATAAATGACAAGTAATTCACATCCTGTCTTTGTAATTTCCACAGTAAATTTTTTTTCTAAAAGACTTCAACATTTTAATTATAGTTCTTCATGGCATGTTTTACTTAGTTATATGATCAATAGAGCAGTTTTTCAGAATGTGTTTGAATAACACTTTATAATGTAAACCACAGTCTCTCTCTTCTCCAAAAATTTGTGCCCAAAGTTCATCATAACAATTTTTTTAAGTCTGTTTCATTTATTTGCTTCATATATGCAATACAATGAAAGTGTGTATTTATGATAATAGACTCTACAATATAAAATACAGCAAGATAAAAAAACATATTCCCTGATCTTACATTCTTGATGTTATATTGTATAATTTAAAAAAAAAACAATTCTATATTAACAAATTTTAATTTAATTAAGCTACACTGATAAAGATTTTAGACCATGTGTCCATAAATAAAATAAAACATCAATGATATTACTACTGAAACAATTTAGCTGCAATAATTATATCATTATGATAAAATTATTTACCTTTATCTTGTTAAAAGCAGTAGCAGCAGTATAATGGAGTATATGTTGCACATCAATATCTAATGCTATTTCTAATTAAAAAGCTTTCAAAGTATTTAAAGTGACCCACAGTCTCACATCCATATTAAAAAATGCTCAATATTTTTTTCCAATCACAGGCTGGTAAGTTTTGAGATCTTTGAATATTAATAAATAAACTAAATTCTTTATAGATTACATTCAGAAACTGTTTAATATAAATCAAACTTGTAAGGTAACCAACCATTTCAACCATTGTAAGAGACCTATTCAATTTACTGAGTTCAATGCCTTTACTGAATCAATAATAAAAGTTAGCAAAGATCTGAAGAAAGTGCAGTAGTGAACTTCCTATAGATATTTGCCATGTTTTTATTTCATGAGATTTTATTTTTATTCTTTATCTTTATATTTATAATATATAAAATGTTCTGTTTTGGAAGACAAAACCTTCTCATCTGCTTATAAAATTGTCTAGTAGTCATATGATTATATCTTGAGTATTCTGCTAATTAGTTATTTTGTATTTTGTCCAATGATCTGTGATGATAATTGATTCTATTTTATAAGATAAATTACAATGAACTGTCCAAATGATTTATCCTTTGGTTAAAAGAAGAAGAGCTAAAACTCTCATCCGTACCATCTCTCTTTGGAATAAAGTTGTATATACCTTATTGGGCTTCTACATTTTTTGGGACTAATGATATATGATTATTGCTTAGTATTCTTCCATCCAATAATCTTAGTAGTTGTTCTCAATATTGCTGAAAATCAGGTTTATTATCCTTAATAAATCTTCTTTATATATGTTTTAACTTTGGCTTTCATTTCTCCTGTTTAAAAGATGTCTGCTTGAATTTTATGTGATAAATTGTCTTTCATTGGATCGACTAAATTTAACCATTTATTTATAATCAATCTTTGTCTTTACCACATGAATTATCATATAGTTAATAATTTATAATTTACTACTTTTAATTGTCAAATATCTATTTTGGTTTTTTGTGATATTCTCTGTATATTTTTTCCTCTTTTATTTTTCTATTCTTTTTTAACTTAGTCCCTTTACTTTTACTACAATCATTTTTATATTTCCATTAATTTTTATATAGCTTCTTGATCTTCTTGCTTCTTGATCTTCCTGTTTCTTTTGTTTATTTTGAAGGACTATTTATGTCATTGAAGTATAACAATCTTTTCACAGTTTTTTCTTCCATTTTCCCACTTCATTTCATAATTTCTACAATTTCTTTTATGGTTGTTCCCACTTTATTTCATTTTTCAATTACTTTAAATATCTTCCAAGATGTTAACCATGTTTTCCATTTCTTGTTAATCCCCATCTTATTTTTGTTATTTATTTAAAACATGTTCTCAAGCATGGTCTAGTTATCTTTTTTTTTAATATTCCTTGATTATTTTCTTTTAAATCCTCTACTAAATTTTCCATAACTTTATTTCTTTAATGATTTCTTTATGATTTTGTTAAACCTTTGCTTATGTATTTCTTCAATTGTTTTAATCACCTCATTATTATATTTCTATTATCTTCTTCATTGCTTTATTTCTCAGTGTTAATATCTAGATTATTATTATTCTCTTCTTCATTGGCCAAAGGTAAACTTGTTATTACCAATGACATTAGCACTCAGTGTGTGTTATCATCATCTGATTATTCCAAGAATAAATATTTTATTTCTTTTATTACTAAAGATTACCCATTTGTTACTAATAACAGAGTTACTCAATACTTATCTTCATCCAATGGTCATGAAGATCTTAATAAATATATTACACTGAATAATGCTTTTCTTAAAAATAATTCAGTTGATGTCAAAAGTATATGAAATAACTCATCTAATAATAGTGGTTTTGATTTTCATAATAAAACTGATAATTTTGTATTGAAAATTTGTTTAATTCTAATTATAGAAATGGATATTTTTATAACTAATCTTGACTTGAGAAAAATCATATTAACAATTCATTTTCAGATTCTAAACTTTCATCTCATAAGAAGTCAAAATCACAAAGGTATAATGGAAAACATTCAGTTCATCATAATTCCTGTAAGACACAGAATGTGTATTTATAAAATACTCTTTTTATGAGAAAAAAATATAATAGACATTTTCCTCTTAGTATATTTTCTCATTAGCCTATGAATTCTACAATACATACTCGTCCATGTGATGCTGACAAAAACATACCAGATCATAGATCACATTATTTTTATGCCCTGAATTTAACAATAACATATATATTAATGTTAATGATAAAAAAATAATTTAGGATATTCTTTTTTAACTTCTAGTGAGAAAGATAGCATACCTCATTCTTCAGTGACAAAAAAAGTTAACATATCTACTAACATAAATAATTCTTACTTTAGTGACTTCTCTAAAATTTATTCTAATATCAATACCAACTACAATAGATATTTACATTTTAATATGCCAATGAATCTTAATTCATATGATGTTAAATCATTCCTTAAAAGTATTTTAACTACTAACATTGTTTGTCATAAAATTAATATGAATAATAGAAAATCTTTTTGCTTTTATATTTCTTCTGCTCATAAACACAGTGAATTAATATCTCCCAATTTATGTCCTCCTGGTGCTTCCACTACTTTTTTATGGGTCATTGGATAATTTTTTAAGACTTACATTAAATTTACCTTCTTATCTATTTGTCTATTTCTGATTTTCTCTTTACTTCCCTCTCTTTTTTTCTCTTTATTTGATTTGCTTTATATTCAGTAATTTCTTGGTTAATATGGCAGGTCATTCTTGTTTTTTATATGAATGTTAAAGGGATGCAAACCAATTGCTCTGAAATTCTATTCTTTAAAACCTAACACTTTGATCTTATTATTTCTTATGGAAACATGGTTAAATCAACAATTTCCTGTTTGTTCTTTTCTTGATAATAGATTTAATATTTTATTAATGGACAGATTTATGGAAAATGTTATGCGAGGAAATGGTACTCCTACTGTGAGGAAATGGTACTCTTACTGTGATTTATAAACTTTTTTTTTTTTTATAAAGATCTTCATTTTACTTCTCTTTGTAAATCTACATGATGGGAAATTACATTAAATCACAATTTTAAATTTATCTTAATATATATATATATATATATATATATATATATATATAGATAAATATTAAGATAAATTTAATATATATATATATATATATATATATATATTAAATCAACTTACTCACTTTTAGAACTTGGCTATTCTTTGACGCCTTTGAAGATTTTTTAATTGGCTATAAAATATTATTAATATTAGTTATTTAAATATTCCAGATTTATTTCAGGATATAAATACTGCCCATTTTTCTTTTTATCTTCCAAACTTTTAGGATGTTAAGGTTTTATAAATTTTTGGGGCTTAAACAATATAACCCATTTGTTAATATTTCACAATGTACTTTTCATTTTACCTCTGTTATTTTTCTATTGATGCTTATCACCCACCTATTGAGTTTTATATTAAGATATGTCATTCAAAAGTTATTTATTATAATATTTTAAAAAAAGATTATAGGAAAGATAATTATGTTGAATTTTGTAAGAAAATTTCCTAGATAAATGGAATTCACTGTATTCCCATAATGATGTGAACCATTGCTTAGATTATTTTTTTGCAGACTCTTAATACTTTTATTGATTTCTATATTCTCAGTAAATTCTCTTTCCACAAAGGTTTTTCCTCTTGGTTTTCATACACCCTCATTAACATTATTAAAAGAAACTCTTATCATCATAGACTCTACTTTAAAACACATAATATCTCTTTTTATAATAATTTTATTAATATCAGAAAATTGGCTAAACATGTTTACAAAAAAGATTCACAAAATTATATTTAAAAAATTGAATTTAATATTTCTTCTAATCTTAAAGAATTTTGGGATTTTATTAAAAATTCACACTTGGGTAAGAAAACAGTTCAAGCTACTCATAGGTTGACAGTGAAGGCAGATCATTTTTCCAAAAGTTTTGCTGACTTATATTCCTCACAACATATAATATCTTCAACAATTAAATTATTTTGTAATTCACCTATTGTTCACTGCATGATTGATCATATCTCTAGGAACAATGTTATTGTAATCATCTGATGATATAAAACTCATTCAAGTTTAGGATATGATAATATTTCTTCCTTTATTTATAAAGGTCTACCTGAATTTATTGAAGCATACCTTTATTTTTAATTTATCACTTAACTCTGATGTTTTTCCTAATATTCTTAAAAGTGCTAAAATGATCCTAATGTTTAAAAAGGACTCCTGCAACTGTGTTAATGATTATAGACCTATTTCTGTTTTACATATTATTGCTCAAATTTTTGAGAAGTGTGTTTATAATAAAAATATTTCAGATATTAATAAAATATTTTTTTTACATTGTTTTATTCCTAATAGATCAGTTGAAAGTAATTTACTAACAATTTATGATCATATAGCACATGCAATTGAGGATCAGCAGAGACTGTATATTATTTATTTTGATGAATTAAAAGCCTTTGATAAAGTAATCTGCACCATTCTCCTTCTCAAATTACATAAAATAGGTTTTTCTACTAAACTTTATATTTGTTTCAATCCTTTCTTAACAATTGTACAGTATATATATCAAATCTAATAATAATATTTTGTTTAATTTTGAATGCAATTTAAATGTTTCTGACTGCAGTATTTTAGCACCCATGCTGTTTACCATTTGTAATAAAGACTTAAATGATTTTCTGAAATATTCTTATTTTTTGTGTTATGCTGATGACTGCAAAATCTTTAGAAGAATCACATCAATGAT
Organism: Epiperipatus broadwayi; assembly: GCA_028023455.1. Taxonomy (NCBI): domain Eukaryota; kingdom Metazoa; phylum Onychophora; class Udeonychophora; order Euonychophora; family Peripatidae; genus Epiperipatus; species Epiperipatus broadwayi. The sequence goes on along the minus strand of JAQFVV010000007.1, from coordinate 13,813,985 downwards.
TGGCTGTAAATTCCTTCAGAAAGATAGTGATAACTTTTGGTGTGATCTAAATAATATGTCAGTTAATTTTAATAAATGTTCCCTTGTTTCATATTCTAAAAAAATTGAAGTTTTACATTTTTATTATTTTATTAATTCTCAAAAAATTAATTTTGTTGAATCCAAAAAAGATCTGAGAGTTTTAATTTCGAGTAATGGATCTTTTCTTCCTCGTTTAGAAATGATCATTATCAAAGCTTTTAAAATCATGGAAACCATCATTAGACATGGTTATTATTTCAATGATGATACAAAGTTGAAATTATTTTTATCATCGGTTCTTCACATTACTGAATATTGTTCAATGATTTGGAATCCTAATTCTAAACAAAGATATAATTTATTGCAATCAGTCTAAAAAGTTTTTCAAACATGATTCTCTGGAAAATAAAATTATTCTTCATTTTTCTTCTAAACAGCAATGTAGATATCTAAAATGCCTTTCTAAAATCATCAATAAACAATTTATTTGATCTGATATAATGTCAACTCTTGCGATTAGGTCTTATGAATTTATATTTATACTTGTTGGTCTGCTTTTGTCTGCTATATTTAAACTAGTGATTCTTATAACATCCTTAAATTTTCTTCTTTATTCAGGTTACCCTCTTTAAATAATTAGATTTGTAGTAACACTAATCATTTTCATTTAGATTATAAGCAATTTTGTAATATTATTAAATTAAAATGTCATGGTTGATTAATTTAAATTTATTGAATTTATTTACATACGTATTTTTTTATTTTTTTTGTTTTTATTTTCGTTTATTATGTTACATGCATTATGTTTATTACTTTTATTTTTTAATGTGTAAAATGTAATTGGATATATGCTGTTGTTTAGCACTTTAGTAAATCAATTGAATTATTATTATTATTATTATTATTATTATTATTATTATTATTATTATTATTATTATTATTATTATTATTATTATTATTATTATTATTATTATTATTATTATTATTATTATTATTATTATTATTATTTATAGAACTAATAAACTTCTCTATTAATGCGTGTAAACGCACATATTACGGCTACTACTACTACTATTATTATTATTATTATTATTATTATTATTATTATTATTATTATTATTATTATTATTATTATTATTATTATTATTATTATTATTATTATTATTATTATTATTATTATTATTATTATTATTATTATTATTATTATTATTTTGAAGAATTTTTGGTTAATTATAAAATGGATGTTATCATTACTAGTGATGTCACATTTCCAACTTATTCAGTAATGCTTTTTTAATGTTTTTTCACTATCACCTAAGACATAAGATTTTTGAATTTAAAACAACACAATTCTTATTTAAATTCTTATTATGGAATATTCGATTATGTTTTAAATAATTTATCTGAAATTAAATGTTTTTATGATTCATCTCTGAATTTTCCTACTGGTTTACATCACCTACCTATTGAATTTTTTGTTAGTATAAATTATTTTAGATCTTCTCTTCCTCTAAATATTAAAATATGTTATAAAGAAGGAGATTATGTTGGTCTGTGGAAGGGAATTTCCAATTTTTACTGGAACTCATTATATTCCTCATCAGACATTATAATATGGAATTATTTAATCGAGTATTTAATGATTTGATTGATTTTTATATACCCAAAAATATGTCTCTCACAATTATTTTCCTTCTTGGTTTTCAGCTACACTTAAAAAGAATTGTTAGAAGAAAATCTTATCATCATAAGAAATATACTAAAACTCAAAACGTATTTTTTTTACAATATTTTTTTTTAATTTCAGAAGATTTGTTAAAACTATTCAGAAATTAGTGGTTTAAAATTTATTATCAAAAATATATTAAAAGTATTGAACTCAACTTATCAGATAATCCTAAAGAATTTTGATTCTTTGCAAAAAAATGTATTATAGTTCTTTTTTAAGTGCTAATGATTTTTCATTTTGCTTTTCTGAATTGTATGGAAATTTTCAATTGTTTTCTGAAAATAGATTACCTAATGAGTGTTTTGATGATAGTATTTCTATTGATTGTTTCAACAATAATGCTATCAAAGAACTAAAATTACAGTCAAGTTTATGTTATGGTAATATGTGTTCTTTTATTTCTAAATGATACGCAGAATTCATTGCTCATATCCTATATTACATTTTTAATTGTTCCATTAAAAAGTGTATTTTTCCAAACTCCCTTAAACTTGCCAAACTTTATTTGCAAAAATAGTTGAAGAGATAATGCAAATAATTACAGATCTATTTCAGTCCTTCATACAACTACACACATATTTAAAAAGTATATTTATAAAGAAAATTATTAATGACATAAATAGGTTTTAGCTCCTGTGCAACATCGTTTTTTTTTACCTAATAGATCAACTGAAACAAATTTTCTAACAACAACTGGTCATATTGATTTCCAAAATCAATGTCATCTATCTATTTTGATCTCTCCTAAACATTTGATTAAGTTGATCATTCTATATTGCTTCATAAAATGTACAAATTATGTTTTTTTTATAATGTGATACTATGGTTTAAATCTTTTGTTAGGGGAAAAAATGGTTTATATCAACCTTAATAACAAGTTTTCTAATTCGAACTTATGCCATCTAGGAGTACCTGAAGGTAGTATCCTTGCATGATTTTATTTAACATTTATTCAGATAATTTAAGAAAATTTGGAATTTTAACAATACTTTTGTGTTATGCAGATGGTTGTAAAATATTTAGTAATAATTGTCTCAGTTACTGATTCCATACTTTTACAAAATGATATTAACAATTTTTTGGAATGATGTAAAAATAATAAGATGGATATTAATATAGATTAATGTTCAACTGTTTCTTAATCCAGAAACTCTGTGATCTTTAACTGTCCTTATTATATTGAAGGCTATAAAATAAATTTGGTTGATGTACAGAAAGACCTTGGCATTATTTGTGCTAGCAATGGATCATTTCATCTTCACATTAAAACTTTATGAAGCTTTTAGAATTGTGGATGCAATTTTAAAGCATTGTAGACAATTTACTAACTCTACAAAGCATCAATTGTTTATCTCTTAGGTTTTATCCATTTAAGAATATGAATGTGTTGTTTGGAATCCAAATTTCAAATAAGATATTATCAGAATTCTATTAGTCTATGATTAATTTTATAAATATATTAAGTTAAATAACCATTATATATCCATATTTGTCAGAAGAAAGATTAAATGCCTATATAACCTTGTCACTCAAAAAATTATTTTAATAAACAAAATTTCAAATATTACAATTAATGATTGTTTTTATAAAATACGCACATGTAATATATTTTACATTAAGGTTTGTTACTATAACACATTAAAATCTATTTTTTTGTTTCATTTGTGTGACACTTATAATCGAGATTTTATAATGAAAGTAATATTGTATAAGATTTAAAAAAAATATTACTAATCTTATAAGAAAATATGTCATGTAGACTTATTCATAATTTGATATTTATACTTGATTATCTGTATTAGTGTATATTAATTATGGTGCAATTCTGTAATTTCATTAATGCTGTAGTCTTGTATGGAAAATAAAGTGAATTATTGTTGTTGTTGTTGTTATTATTATTATTATTATTATTATTATTATTATTATTATTATTATTAATAATAATAATAATAATAATAATAATAATAATAATAATAATAATAATAATAATAATAATAATAATAATAATAATAATAATAATAATAATAATAATAATAATAATAATAATAATAATAATAATAATAATGCTAAATCATTTTTCTGTATAACTTAGGAGATTTCTGCTCTTACAATTTTTGTAATTCTTGACTTTACACTTAGATTGCCTTGTGTCCATGAAGTCTCGGTTTTACTATTATTATTTAAAATTTCTGCTGCCTATATTTTCCCTGTGCATTGTATTCTTGCTCTTATTTTAAATATTGACAATATTTGTTTTTATTTAGTTTCTTTTATTTATTTTTCCTCTTCTATTTTATTTTGAAGTGTATAGCCCATCCCCTCATCCCATGTTTAGGGTTAATGACCATACCTTAGTTTATCATTTTAGTATCCAATAAAGTTTGACAATTTAAAACATTTTGACCTATCTGACCTGCTAGTAATCTATTTCTACTTGTTATGTTTTTATTTCTTTAATTTATAGCTTTATTATTCTTTTTGTTCTTGTCTATTTTTTTAATTATTTATGTCTTTTTATAATATACACAGTGGGTGAACACTCATTTTGGTTATTTTATCTAGATTATTATTTTAACTATTATTCACTCTTTACCATTTCCTTGGTTTTTGGATTATTGAAACAACTAAGTTTTTTTTAAAAAAATTCTAGTCAAAAAAATGTTTTAGCAAATTCCAGATCAGTTCTGAACTTGGTTCAAAGTTGGAAGTTGAGTCAACATTTATGTAATAAAAAGAAGAGCTGACAAGAGGTCAGCTTCTAACAATAGAATCACATTTTAGTTACCTATTTATATATTATGAGTTTTTATGAATGAAAGGATAACTGTTGGTTTGGTAACCAATTAGATTAGAAGATTTTTGTAATGATTGTTAGATAAACAAAACCTTAGATATCAAAGATTAGATTGTTGGGGATGATATTCCAACACCTTCATTTTGTTAAAAGTCTTATAAAATATCTTTTTATAAAGTATGAGTTATATTTCCTGGTTATCATTAATTTACAAAATATACATAATGAATGTTGATTTAAGAAATGTATCCGTTTGGTGGTGTGTTTTATAAAGAGGATATAATTAATATATTCTTAAAGCATCTCTTTCTTATAGAAGACTACTGTTGATACTGTAATACTCTCATATAATAATATTTTCAACTAATAACATTTGAACTTTCTCCTATTAACACTTTGATATTTTTATCTCTGAAGCATTAACATTCAGGAACATGAGCAACAACTCTTTTTTAAATTATGAATAGGATATACAGAATTACAAAACGAACAGATGCTTAAAGCAATTTTATGTTCAAGGAAATGTTATTCCATGGATTTGATAAATGTTTATCCATAGTCAAATGTGCACACAAATATCTATAAGTTCAAGTATAGAAATTGCCAAAATAGGGATCAATTTAAGTACTTTACACTTCAGAATCTAACAATCTACCACTGTACTAAACCATGCAGGGTTCAAACATGGATTAGAAAATATAATGAAGTATATTGATTCCAAGAGATTGTAAAAGATCCAGAAAAAGACCACATGTGAGATGGATGAAAGAAATACGAAAGTGTGCAAGGGTGATGTGGAGAAGAGAAGCTGAAGATCGGAGAAGATGGATTGAACTTGGAGAGACGTTCATCCTGCAGTGGATTGTTAATAGTTGATGATAATGAATTAAAGTTGAAAAAAATGTTGGTGTTGTTGTTTTTTCTATGTATTATATTATTGCTATAATTGGTACTAGTTAATTTACTATATAAAAAAGACAGATTTTTGCTATATAAGCAATGCAACTTGCTTTAAAATGGCCCCATAACATTGAAATGGGAAAAAGGAAATATTTACTAAAAAAAGCTTTTATCTATACTATATGTATATAATTTTTGCTTTTATATAAAGATATTTTATTTTATATTGTATTGTGTGATTTATTTAAATGCACAGCATATAAAAACAATATAATGGATGAAATTTCTTTCCATTTTTTTTTAAACTAACTTTCTAATTAATTCACTTTCATAATAAAGTTGTATAAGGTTAACAAGTAATTAAAACTACCTGTTATATATTTATATTTTCAAGTTGTAACGTGATGAATTGAGTGTAAAATTAATGACCAGAGAAGTCAAATTAAGCAAAACTTACTAACTAACGGACCATGTATATATTTATATATTAATCACTAAACATGCAATGTAAATATAATGAAATTCTATAGTCTTTCATAAAATATCTAAAAAAAAAAAATACCTAACTTTTATTTTTGTTCGTTTAAAAAATCATTAACTATATATATAATCAAATTACATAAAAAATAAATACTTAGACAAAGTTTTGTTTTAAGGATTTGGATTAATTGCAAATGTGATTAGAATGAGAACAAAATATTTAAATCAATTCTGAACTGATAAAAAAAAAGGGGGAGAGGATTTTATCTGCCCAACTGAGTGCTATTTTTGCACTCTTTGTGCCAATGTAACCAATAACTTTTTACATCTGATTGGTTCATGTAGCAGTTCACTATTTCTAGGCATCATGTGAACATAATTTATTATATCATTTTATTTTTAGAGTTATAACATAAATAAAGTGAATTACAATAATTTAATTAGTATTAATTATAATTGCATTCAAAATTAAGCCAATATTTTGTTTTACTAACAGATATACAATAATATAATAAAGTTAATTTTAATAAACATAAAACAAATATTATATACACATCAACATTAAAAAAATTGAGAGTCTAAAGTTGAGCTTGCCTGGATATATTTCTAGAAGCTCTTAAACCAATTTTTAAGAGATTGTCAAAGATCTAGAGAAATATCATATGTGAGATAAATGGAGCAAATATTGAAATATTCTGGTGTGATGTGGAAAAAAAGGTTACATATCAAAGAAACTGCATTGAACTTTGAAAACCTTGCAGCAAAATGTTCACAATTGAAAATGATGATACACAACACATTAAAATGATAATTACAAAATAAAATATAAAAAAACAGTTATTTTACAAAATAAAAAACAAGTAAAACCAATATATTAGAAATGTCATTAATGTTGATTAATCTGGTGGCAAATAATGTAGCCCTTAAATTGAAATGCTACTAATAAATTACTCTCTGGGTATATAAAGCAATAGTAAATTACAACTAATATTAATCAAATACCCTATTACCTTAATTATAAGATGACTTTTTTCCCAAATTTTGAATCCATAAAAGAGAGGTGCTTCATAAATTTGAAGTGAAAAGTTTTAATATCTTATTTCTACAGTTCTTTGCTTTATGCTATATATGCACATAGTGTAGTGATTGGTGTCCCTATGTAGAATAGCATGTTAAATTTCATTTAATCAAGAGAAAAAAAAACATTTACCATTAAATGACAACATTTTTGGATTAATTTTGTAGATGGCTTTAATTTACTTTAAATGTTGTTTGGCTGATTTTAACATTATTTTATAGAGAAAACTATACTGAATAACCTTTAGAATTATCTTATAACTAATAAATCATTTTGACAGTACCCAATGTTTTTGTTTTGAATTTCAAAGTGAAAGTGAATGGTTTGAGAATCTTTTAACTTTATTTTGTCGATTTTATTAATATATTATCAAGAAAACTGTACTGAATAACCTTTAGATTTTTTATAACTAATAAATCAATAAGATTTAAATTTCAAATTATAAGAGTGTGATTAAAACCTTCCTTTCATGGTACTGATTAGTTATTTATTGTTCTGTACAGGAGAGAACATCTGACAATAATTTTGACAGTTCCTGATATTTTCATTTTGAATTTCAATATGAAAATGAATATTTAATTATTTTTTTTACACATTTTGCATTTTTTTCAGAAAATTTGTCAAAATATTAATTATCTTAGAAGAATGATTCATATTTTAATAGAAAAAATTACTTTAATATGAAAGAAAATTGACAAAGAAATTATAACATATGGCTGCAATTTACCATATAATTGGATGACATTAAGCTTAAAGTAAAAACAAAAAACTGTGATATAATAACAATATATGAAGTCATGACTTGTAAACTCCATTCACTTGAGGTTTCTATTAACAAAGCCTTTATAGATTCATATATATTGCTTATAATAACTTTTCTCATATACACTTTAATGCAAAAAAAAAAATTAATACAACTTCTTTATTTTCCTAACAGTTTAAAAGATTTAAAATATTTAAAAGGTAGAGGAAATTTGAGAAGCTCTGATGAAGACTGTTGGACAGTTGAAACTATCAGGAAAATAAAGAAGTTTTCTTAAAAAAAATTTTTTTTGCATTAAAATATATATGAGAGAAAATATTATAAGTAATATATATGAATATATGAAAAAATGTAGTGAAAGTAAAGGAAAAGTATAAGAGTATATACTTCTAATAAAGCCTTAATAGTTAGAATGATAACTCATTATGAAGGTTGATTAAATAAAAAAGATCAAGGTAAAACAAAATGAGCTTTCTCTTTTAGAATAGTTCAGTGGGTTTTGCAATCTTGCAAAGATATCCTTAAAAATTATCAAAATAATCTTTTTTAAAGTGTAGCATTTCTAATTATTCAAGTAGCACCAAAGATGATGTACTTCAGTAAAATAGTGAAGATGAAAATTAAAGTTCTGAAAGTGAAAGTATATCTGAGAAAAATTGGCAATAAATTAGGTGAGATTATTGTATTTATATCAGTTTTTATTTAAGTAACTGAAAATGTTTCTTATTTTTTAATAAAATCATTTAAATGTTTTTTCTAATTTTCTGAGCTTAAAATCCTACTGCATCTTAATTTTGAAGTAGTACATTATTATTTCTCACTATTTATCATAACAGAGAGTATGTCATTCATATTATACATTTTAAGTGCCAACATTTTTTTGTTAATATATGCCCATTATATCACTATAGTCCTTATGTTTAAATTCCAACAGAATATTACAACAATCTGTTGTCTAGCAATGCTGTAATTAAAAATTAATGAAACCCCATTTACTTTTAATTAAACTAAGTGATTATTACAGGAATTTGTTATCAGCAGCTGGCCTGGGTTCACTCCCAGTCAACACTTCAGCATATATATATAAAAACTCTTATAATTCAGCATATATATATAAAAACTCTTATAATTAAAAAATAAATGAAATCTCATTAATTTTTATTACAATAGCATATTGATGCAATATTCTATTACTTAATATAGGCATGAAACAGTAATCATATAATGTACTTATGTAATTATTATATAAATATAAAAACATTAGCAGAGTGAATACTTTAATATTTAATTTTTGCATTTCAATGCATTATTATTATATGATTATCAACATTCTAACAATTTATTGCTAAGTAATGTCTAAAAACCTATAGTACATTTATTTGAATAATAGCGGTTCTCTGATTAGGTGTGTATATATATGATCACTAGATGGAGCTTACCAGGAGGACTATTCTTGGTATAGTATATTTTATCCCTTGTTTTTGTAAGAAGGTCTACATAGGTCAGAGTAGTTTAAGTTTAAATGAAAGAATAAAAGTTCATGAAAGTAGAGTTAGAAATAGATATCTTAGTTCTGCTTTGTATGTCCATGAAGAAGATACAGGCCACACTATTAATTTTGATGAAGATAAGGTTGTCTTCTTTGAGAGAAATGAAATCAAAAGAAGAATTAAAGAATCTGTTATTGAAAATTTATTATTCTGAAGCAATTAACTTATTTAAGAGTTCTTTTAATATTAAGGGTGGATGGGAAGTAAATGGATTTGTGGGTAATGTTTAATATTATATATATGGTGTAGTTTTTATAGTTCTTTACACTTGAGAAGTCTTCTTGTAGCAGTGAAACCTTTGGTTGTGTTTTATTATTATGTCTTGGCTGGTCTGGTTGAATTTTGGATTTGGGGTAATTTTAATTTTATATATATACTCATAGTTAAAATGAGATTGCCTTGACAGCAGTTTGAAGATGCTGATTATTATTGATATTGTGAATGTCTAAGTGTTGACTGGTTTTTAATGATTATATATATATATATATATATATATATATTCTAATGGTTTTTAATGATATATATATATATATATATATATATATATTCTAATATTCTCATGGATAAATGTAATTAATGGAAATTTGAACCCAGGTTTTCAAGCTCCCTATAGTCATCCACTCTATCCAATTTAACTGATACACACAGCCACATACATGTCAAAAATATGAATGATCTTCAAATATATATTTATACCGAAGCAGCATTTGTCAGTTGGTTCAGATCATCTCCAACATATGTATATAATCACTGCTCAGTTTATATTAAGATAGCAAGTATACACATTTTAATGAACAGGATTCATGGATAAATGATGAATTCATAGTATTATTTTCAGGAGCTTCCATGTAATAATAATATAATAGTTAAATAGCTGACATTTCAGAATAATAACAAGTATTTTTAGAGCTTCTTTTTATACCCATGCCCCATTTAATGCCAAACCTTTATGCAGAATTAACTATATTGATCATAATTCATTTGTATCCACTGTTATTCATTATAAATCTTTAAAAATATTTTAAAAATTTTTTGTAAAACTGTTAAAGTCATAGTTTAGTTATTTTAATAAAGGTATGTCAACCAAAAGCAAAATAGTGACATTCACACTGGCAGAACAGAGTTTATTCATTATACATAATACAATATGCAATTTTTCAATAATGTATAGAATATTTTGAATATAAATTTAAAATACAATTAGGTTACAAGTACAGTATTTTATTTAATTTTCATTGAGTATCCAAGAATATGAGTACTACATTAATGACATATCCAATGTAAAGATTTTATTTATTAATGACAATAAAAGCAAAAAAAATGTTTTATCTAATATAATAAAAAAATCAAAATCATATTTTGAAGACATACAACAACCAAATACATAGTTTACAAACTTTGTATTTGCATGTACTCACTTTTATGGATTTAAATTCTTATGAACAGTATTTTGTTTGTAACAAAAATGACAATCACTGAATTGTAAAATATAGTTATCATAATTGTTATCTTGAAAAATAAAATGATTTCATGTATTATGCAATTAATAATGAACTTTACATCATCAGACATTACTGAATATATGTTAAAATATTTTACTTGATTGCTTTTAAATCATCTCATAATTTGTTTTAAATATCCTAAGCAATTATGGACATTATCACACATGGAAAAAATATAGTGCCAAAATAGAATTGAGCATAAAACTACAAATAAATTTTGAGCATATATTACTAATATTCAATTTTTAATTGTGTACAGTATAAATATTAGGTTAAATGTCCAGTCAATTAAATTTGGATTAAAATCATTATGATTGCTAATGTCAATCAAATTGAAACTATTATCACAAATGTATATTCGGCAAAGAAATAAAAGTGAGTAGGATTCCATTCATTAAACAATTAGTAATAAATTTTGTATGATGATATTGAAATATGAATAAATAGAAGATCCAAACCTGCCATTTTTAATTAAATAGCCCACATCTCTATTGCCACAACTATTCAAAATAATTATGTCATTTCAAAGAAAATGGCTATTGCATTTAGTTAAATGTGACACCTCATGCCAACAAAAAATGGCACAACTATAAAATTGTTGTTTATTTAGATCTGCATAGTACATAATATAAAAAAATATTATGTATAAAATACATTATGCTCCAACCCTATACATTAGATTTTTTTTTTTTTTTAAAAATCATGTCAGAATTTTTTTTTTCCTTTTACGTTAATAGTGATTAGCTTTTGGTCTTGTATATGACCATAATTTGTCTACTCATATAATAATGACATATATCAAGTCTTTGTGGTCAATTAAATGTCTTGTTATTACACAAGTATAGTAATATAATGCACTATTACAAATTTAATTAAAAAAGAATGCTCAATATAGTTTTTTTTTTAGCACAATCAAAAAAATTATATAAAAGAACACACAAAAAAATAATAATTGCAGGTTTACTTTGGTTTTCTCAGTTTATATATATTTTTTATCATGTGTCATAGCATCAACCAGGAAGCGAACCTGCTAATCCTGGATAACTGCTTGTAAAGAAGCTGTCACTGATCTCTCGCCCACCAATGCTTGACTTCTCAGTTTATTTTATTATATACATGCACACTAAAAGCATATATTTAATTTATATATATATTATAAGTTTATAACTACATACATTTTCAACTAGAAACATGTAACAACTAATACAACCAAACAGCATATAACATCTTCAATCTATGAATCAAAGAATTGGCACAATCTTCAACAACTATGCAGCATCTCATCAGCATTTTGGCTAAGGATGCTGATAAGTATATTTCTTAAATCTTTAAGGACTTCAATATAACAATAGTTTTGTTTATTTTATAGGTAATGCACACAACTCAATCTTACTTAAAATAAATTCTGTCCACATCTCTTTACATATACTTCAATTAGATGGAAAGCATTTACAAAAGTTGATGATAGCATTGAAGAGCATTTGGAATCATACATGGAATAATTAATTAAAGTGTAATTAATGCAACTGGATGGATCAAGAAACTGAAGGAATTTATTTCAGATCAGGAGACCATGAACAACATTTTGGACAAATCTGACTCTGACCTAGAACACCACATCCAATTCAAAAATATTTTAAATCAAATAATAAGACCTTATAAAATATTGTATGAAAAAATCAAAGAAGAATGCCGGCGACCTATTCTAAACTTTTTCTCCAGAAGTCCACAGCTATCAACATCTAAACTACCTCCTCTAAAAAAACAAGATCGAAGGATTTAGAAGATAAAGATTGATCTTAGAATGAACAGCTAATAAAATGTCTCACAAAAATTGATGAAAATGATTGATGAGATTTAAGTTCGATTATTTTACATTAATACATGTTTTAAGTGCATGCCTACATAATACAAACATAGTGCATCTTACACAAGCACTGAATGTAAATTAAGGGTATTTTTAATTAGTATATATATTAGATTAAGTTGTATAACAATACAATATATACAGTTTATAATGAAATTTTTTATCTGGAGTAATTAGCCACAGTTTTTTCCATAGAAAACTATTATAACAGTTTGCTTTTTATATGATATTCTTGCTTTACTGACGAGTTTTGAGGAAACAGTTGTCCGTGCTAAATGGGCTAAAGGTTTATACACACTAATTAATAATATAGAAATTTATATATATAATATTGTAGTAGAAAACTACTCTTCACAAAGACACTAGAAAATTGATTCACAATCTTCCATCAATAAATATTTACTGTTGATATCACAAGTTTTATTTTTCTTTGCGATTACAATTATGAACCTGGTGACTCTGTAATATCAACATCAAGGAAGGATTTTCTGTTGTAATTTTATTCCTTTAATTTTTTCTTCTGGAACTAAAGTATTATGGAGTTATATTTTTTTTTATTTATTTAAAAAGGTATTATTATTTACTAGACAATGTAGTTCTTTATGTCAAAACCTTTTACACAAAAATAAGGTCTGCCCATCCCTCATATATGTATGTAAATGAATTATGTCCTGTACATGAGGGATCAGAGTGATTTATGGTCAACATAAGTAGGATGAGAAGGTTGGTACCAATGAAAGCTTTGAGCATTCCATCATCAGATTTTCAATGAAATGGATGGCTGAAGAGTTGTGTAGTGGATTGAAGCCTGTCTATTAAAATATGAAGAATGGCTATCTTAATATAAACTGAGCATTGATTGTGTGTGTATGTATATATATATATATGTGTGTGTGTGTGTGTGTGTGTGTGAAGATGATAATCTGGACCAACTGATGAGTGCTGGTTTAGCACAAAATATGAATATTCGTGATTATTTGTCTTTTTGACGTGTGTGATCAAGTGTGTCATCTGTATGAGATAGTGTGGAGAATTGAGAGTCATGTGAAGGTCTGAGTTCAAACGCCCTATATATATAATCATACTTAAATTTTCAGCCAAAGAAACATAAATACTTTTAAAACATTTGTTGATTGGGAGAATGCTTGTCAATTTCCTATTGTGTGTGTGAAGAGTGATTCCATCTACAATATCACACACATATATAATGCACATGAATTCTATGTTTTTGTGTAAAAATTCAAAATATTCCCATGAAAAATCAGGTTTGGTAAGTAAATTGCCATTATACTAGACTAATAAAATGACTTTCATTGGAGCCTGCATAATTGATAGATCTTGTGTGGAATCTTTCTAAATGGCATTATTATAAAAATAACTGTTGACATTGAGACACAGGTAAGATTCATATGTCTTTAGACACAACATAAAAAAGATTCAGTATTGTATAATCATTGGTATTTATTAATTATAGAAATATAAAATATATATCTCTGAAGTAGATTAATAAAGAAAACTGATGAAATTAATCAGTATGAGACATTTTGTGTGAATCAATATGATAAGCAAAAAAAAAAAAACTATTATTAAATTCAGAATATTAACACAAATGATAAATAATGTTTTGGCCTAAGAAGTAGAACTTGAAAATATTCAGTACAGCTCTCTTGCAGAATTATTAATTATTGATGTCAAATTAAAACCAATTCTATATCATAAATACAACACAATTTGTACTTTTATAACATAAAACTACAATCAGCAATTTTCAAATAACATCAGTTGATTTTTGAACCAATTCAAGGTACTCTTTAATTATTTTTAATTATCACTAATGCCTTCATTAAAAAAGTATTCACCAGACAATAACAAATATTTACAAGTACTAATTGATACCATATATGCATCTTCAATTCAAATATATATATATATATATATATATATATATATATATATATATATATATATATATATATATATATACAGTAAAAATAAACTTGACTATTTGTGTACCCTACATTTTAAAATGTTGCTCATTGTAAATTTAAATGTAAAAAAGACTGAAATGCCTTTATTCCTCAAAACATTGTAAGATATGTGGCCACATAAAATACCAATTGATTCAAGGTCTTTGCAATCCAGATTTTGACACACTAAAGCAATGCTAAACTACACTGGGTATGCAAATTAATCATAAGATAGTACAGTCCTGTATCAGGAAGCACAAAAAAAAGAATCTTGGATGAAAGTGATCTACCATTAATCTAAGGTTCCTGAATTTAAATCTTGATCTTACACTTTGTATAAACATTATCTGTATAAATAGTTTTTATTCCAAACTATGTTTTGTATCACCAAATAAATTAAAATAGTTAGTATATAATAATTATAAAGTAATACATCATTATTTGTTCTTTTAAATTGTTTAAGCAAAAGATTTATTTACTAGGATTTCTGCCATTAAAGACATATTGGCTATGGAAAGAAAAATCCCATAGTTTTGGAAAGGTTGAGAAAACATAGGTGTCAGGTTAACTAAGATACTTTTTCAAAGCTCCTTAAGAAGCATTGAGGAAGACTGTTAGACAGCAAATGTATCAGCTATTTTGAAAGTAGGATAAAATAAAGTACTGCATTGTGTAAAATATATAAAACTATTATTATTTATTTATATTAGCAATAATTTATTCTATAGAAAAAATTGGCAAAAAGAAAAACGAATTTAAAATATATATAGAATCATACATTTGTATATAATCTCATGTTATAGTACATAATGTGCCTACATTTTATGCCAATATTCATAGGTTCAAATATGTTTGTAACTTGAAAGTATTTAAAAAATTGAAGAATAATTTTGGTAACAATTCTAATCGATTGAGATAGCTGTCTTACTATTTGTCTGTAGACAAATTTAGATACAACTCTGTGAGCTAAAATTTAAAACAAAAGCAAAAAATCTTTTATAAAAGTACTAGTTGAACAGCATAATGAGGTATAATTTTTCACTATTTTTTGTGAAGGGATTTTGGAAAGACCACAAACTAACAATAGATTACTTGCAACCATCTAGCATATTTAACTACAAAATATTATTATGTAACCATTTTTAATATTGGAATATGGTCTGGTTTGAATATGATCTGGCTATCTGGAAAAAAATTCAAATACTTACAAAATTTCTTCGACTATTAACAAACTTTTGATTTCACTTTGAGTACAGATTATAAATGTAGGGATAATATTTTAGTCACTGAATCATGGATATATATGTATATATATATATATATGATAAACAAAAACAAGTTAAAAATTTTTTTAACCTGCTTATAGCTTGCATTTTATGATCACAGATGGAGCTTTGCCAATAGCCCACTCAAGCTTGTTTTCAATAAATGCTGAGAGAGAATCGAAAATTCAATATCTTTTTCAAATTGTCTCCAACCTTTAAACCATGGTTTCAAGCTAATTGGCTATCATCAGTAAAGGGTAGGAGAACTAGAAACTATATATATATATATATTCACTAGAATAAAAACTACAAAATTTTAAAAAATGCCTGTATAAAATTAAAGATTAAAATTCTTTGCTATAGCTAGCTTCGGTATATTCCACCATCTTAAGTAGCAAACTGTTAATATTTAAATATGATCAAACTCTCACACCAGTAACGTTCTCACGTGAATTACCTACTTTCCATAAATTGTGAATATTAACACAATGACACTGTTTATTCAACACATTATCTGTACTATTTATAAAATAGGACTCCTTAATATATATATATATATATTAAAAGTATAAAGCTAAACTAGTCAATAAATAATCCAAATTAACCCAAATTCACAATTCAACCAGATTAGCCAAAAAAAAAAAAGCTCTAAAACACAACTAATAGTTTCACTACTAGAAGAAGACTTCTCAAGTGTAAAAAACACTTTTGATCATATATATATATATATATATATATATATGAGGGTGTTAAAAGTGTATGTGTGTGCATGTAAAGATTAAATAAATTAGAAATTCTGTGTAATAATTAGTGAAAAAATGCCCCCAAATAATGTTATTAGGCAACTCAATTAAAATTGATAATCATATATTTAATAACATGCTCTAGAAATTAACAAAAGCCTTTGTATGACTTTTTAAAGATAAAGTTGATTCCAAAAAAAAGCTATTTCTGGCTAAAAATGTGATGCATGGTGTTAAAAAAAATTGTAATTGTTCAATGGATATTTCCATCCAATTTAGTATTTAATTTTACCACATGTATATTCTAATAATTTTAATAATACCATAAACCATTGATCACAATTAAAAATATAACTCTATGAAGATTTTTGGATTCCAAAAGATTGTAAAAGTCACAGAAAGAGACCATATGTGAGATGGATGGATGAAATAAGATGTGCAGTAGTAATGTGGAGAAGAGAAGCTAAATATTGGAGATGGTTTGAACTTGGAGAGATCTTCATCCTGCCATATATTGATAATGGTTAATGATGATGATGGTGATGATGAAAATTTAATAAGGTCTTTGGAAAAACTAATTTTGAATGCCACAGTATAATAACACACAAGAGTCAGTATTACTATAGACATTTTAACAAATTTGCAAATAATGAATTTTTTCTGATATCAAGATTTTTTATTGTATCAAGATTATTTTATTAAAACTAGTACACTTTTACTTCATTTTTATCATGTTGTTTGGGTTATAAATCAATCATTGATGTTTGAAATGATGACACTATTAATTATTGAGGATATTCGTAAAGTGTTAATTAATCCAGATTACAGTTCTAAATAAATTGAAAATGAAACTGCTAATAAAAAAAACAATATCTATGAAATGTGTAGTAGTGAGAATATTTAGTGTCTAAATAAAAATGAGTAATTAATTATTCTCATTGTTACATATTTAGTAGCTAGTGCTCATTAGTGGTGGTGTTAATATTATTAGAATTTGCATCACAAATATTTGAGACTGCAAGATGGTTTCATTAATTTGGTATTAAAAAATCTTGCAATTTTTTTTTATTATATGTGGAAATTTTTTTGAAAATGCTCCACTTTCCATGTCTCTATAAAATCTTTATTTAATATTGAAATTTGAATGATGCACATACTAAAAAAATGAGTTGTAAAAAAAAAGATGTGATGTGTCATACAATGATAAGAAAGTAAACACTTTGCAGAAAATGAACTAATTCTTTTTTATTTTCCTATGTTTAATTCCAAATAAATGTAGATTTATATTAAATCTAACAAATTCTACTTAAAACTTGATATTTGCTTTATAATTTGTACAATATTTGAAAAGATTCTAATACTAAGTCAATCCTAATATGTGATGAGGACATTACGCCATGCATGATATAACTTATACCATCATTTTCTTTGTTAATATGACAATCAAGTTTATTAAATTCAATTTTCAAAAATAAAAGTTATATGAATAAAATTGAAATGTATATGTGTATACTTTTTGTTTTAAATATTTGTCAATGATTTGTTTCATTAACAATAGAGTCAAGATGTTTGATATTTGAAGATTCTTCAAAAAATATTGACAACTTCAATTTTTTTTAAATTAATAAATCAATAAAAGCAGGACCACATATATAAGTCCTATAAAACTCTACATTTAGATCAGTTAAGATAATGATAAACATTGATATCTGTAATAAACAAGTCATGGAAATTTAATGGAAAAGAGGAGATGTAGAGCCTGTAAGGGTTCCATCTTTTTTTCTTTGATGCTTTCTTAACATCAGAAATATAATTTTAAATAAAGTGACTTTATGTCAAATTCTTTGTATTTATGTACTCTCAATGCATCATAAGTTAATATAGGTTTGTGATAGCCAGTATAATAGATTTCTGTAAGAATGCAGATGATTATTAAAAGGTCAATAAACTTGAATTAACAATACAATAACATATATTAACACTGAAATGGTATATATTGGCACATATCCTGATTCACCTATGTTTCATAGTAGTGTTTATTCTAAGTTTAAACCTCACATAGTGCACATATATTCACATTTATTAATATATATTTATGTATAACTATGTATAATATGTATATTCAATTATATTTCATATGTTAAATTAAATGCTTATTTGTATAAACATCATTATGTAAGTATTATCACACTTATATATATATATGAAAAACAAAAAAACACAAGTTAAAAAACTTGCTAATGCTTGTATTTATGATAACAGATGGCGTTCTACCAAAAACACCGTCAAGCGTAGTTTTCTGTTTACATAAACATCAGAGCGAGCATTCACTATCTTTAACTTTAATTCCACTTTCAGATCATGATTTCAAGCTATTTGCTATCGTCAGTGAAAGACAGAAATAAGAAACTAGATCTAAACACAAACTCTGAGCATTTATGAAACAGTTTCTATTCAGCTTGCAATCATGAATCTTTTAGACACGTTAATGTCTTCAAACTCAGCGTAGCAAGCCAGATAGCTACAAGGGTCTGATCTCAGTTCAGCATCACCACATAGTAGAAGCCCTGCAATATACATCATTGCAAGAAAGACCTCAAAGGTACATTTATGAAAAACAAAAAAACACAAGTTAAAAAATGGTGTTTTTGGTAGAACACCATCTGTTATCATAAATACAAGCATTAGCAAGTTATTTAACTTGTATTTTTTTGTTTTTCATAAATGTACCTTTGAGATCTTTCTTGCAATGATGTATATTGCAGAGGCTTCTACTAGGTGGTGATGCTGAACTGAGATCAGACCCATGTAGCTATCTGGCTTTCTATGCTGAGTTTGAAGATATTAACGTGTCTAAAAGATTCATGATTGCAAGCTGAATAGAAACTGTTTCATAAATGCTCAGAGTTTGTGTTTAGATCTAGTTTCTTATTCCTGTCTTTCACTGATGATAGCAAATAGCTTGAAATCATGATCTGAAAGTGGAATTAAAGTTAGAGATAGTGAATGCTCGCTCTGACGTTTATGTAAACAGAAAACTATGCTTGACAGTGTTTTTGGTAGAACGCCATCTGTTATCATATATATATATATATATATATATATATATATATATATATACACGAATGAAGCTGTAACATAATAGATTTAATAAACATTATAAAACAATTATATTTATATTTTAAATCTTTAATTAGTTATAAATTTAATGTATGAAGTTATTCATTATTTGGCTTAAGACTGGCATATATAATTTCAATTTTAGGAGTGACCAACATACATATATAGTGGACTGTTTACACAAAATAATTTAGTTTTAAAAATATTAAATAATTCTTGTTAAAATATTATGCCACATGCAACCTGTGTTAGATTTGTGTGGAGGTCAAGCATCTTTTTTAAAAAAAAAAACAAATTTAAAATATATCTAGGACAATGTAAAATCATCCAAGCAGCACTATTTCGAATTTGCTAGAGATTTCCTTTTTTCTTTATTAAGATGCTAATGTAAAATTTAAAAGATGCTAAATTTGTTGTAAACAAGTTAAAGGCTTTACAAGGGGGTCAGAAATCTCACATAAAATATCCCAAATTTTAGCATGAAAACTCTCTTATATAAAGTTAAGCAGTTACTGCTGGAAGGTATGCCCATTTTAAAAATTAACATGAATGGCTAGGAAGGCATGAGCTTTGCTGTCTTTCTTCAAAAGAATCATAACTTTCTCCCTACTGCACATCATCATCATTGCCATGGAATGGAGACTAGTACCACCAACTGCCAAATTCAACACCAAGGAGACAACCTAGTCAGAGAAATGCCAGTGCCTATTCAAATGCCAGATAACTCAGCCTAGAGATTGGTAATATTTCTTCTCTGCAGAGTTTTACAAACCTTTTTTAAAATTCTTAATAAATTCTCTAAGCCAGCTATCTGTAATAAACATTCATAAGCTCAAATTGATAAAAAATCAAGTCAGATGTCATATGACCTAATTTTAATAAAGCTCGTATTTACAAATGTTATATATAGAGTATATAAAAAACAAACTCTTAACAAGCTTCAAAAATACTCTCAACTCCAGACCGCGGTTTCTGCATCTAGTGTCGTCAGTGAGGTGTTAGGGATTAAAAATACTAGAATTAGTCTAGCCTTTTATCAATGCCTAACTATTGAGAAGAAAATCTGAAACTTTTAGACATATAAATGTCTAAAAATCCAGCTATCTAACTCAAATAGCTGTATAGGACTGAACTAAATTCAGATACACCATATATTCATAGCTTTAGCAATATAAAATTGCCAAAGCCTTAATAGCAAAAACTAAAATTAAATTGATAAAAAATCAAGTCAGATGTCATATGACCTAATTTTAATAAAGCTCGTATTTACAAATGTTATATATAGAGTACATAAAAAACACTCTTAACAATCTTCAAAAATACCCTCAAACCCAGACCGCAGTTTCTGCATCTAGCGTCATATGACCTAATTTAATAAAGCTTTATTAAAATTAGGTCATATGATGACTGACTTGATTTTTTATCAATTTAATTTTAGTTTTTGCTATTAAGGCTTTGGCGATTTTATATTGCTAGAGCTATTAATATATGGTGTATCTGAATTTAGTTCAGTCCCATACAGCTATTTGAGTTAGATAGCTGGATTTTTGGACATTTAAATGTCTGAAAGTTTCATATTTTCTTCTCAATAGTTAGGCATTGATAAAATGCTAGACTAATTCTAGTACTTTTAATCCCTAACACCTCACTAACAATGTTAGATGCAGAAAACATGGTCTGGGGTTGAGGGTATTTTTGAAGCTTGTTAAGAGTTTGTTTTTATGTACTCTATATATAACATTCATAAAGTAATAATTCTTAAGTTATTAAACCTGTTAATAAAATCTTTAAATGTAACTTTAAAGTAAATTTATAACTGTAACAATCTTGCCTATAAAAATGAATATAAATGTAATTGTAAATAACATCTCTTACATATAATATCTGTATTTATTTACTATTTGACTTTTCTAATCTGTGGTCATGCCTATTTTTATTTTGATTATTTTATTTATTTTTAATTAATATGTTAAGATATGCCATAATTTCAAGTCAGAGATAAGTAATTTAGAAAACTTTAGAGAGAGACAATTAGAAGCTCTCCAGTAGATCATTTCTTTGCTGTTTAGCAATCATAAATCATTTTAGAATCTTTTCTTATATATAACAACAGACTGCTACAGACTCATTGTTATACATATATGTTTATGTAAACTGTTATGTACTAGCTTGTCAGTAAGGTTTGTGAAGTATTATTATATATCATAGTTACATAATGGCAGAGATAATATTTAAAGTCATATTTTAATCATTGCTTAAACCCCAAAATATGTTTTTCTCTTTCATAGTTTATTATATATATTATACAGATTCAATAATTTTAAACTGGATTGCTATTAATGAACCCTTCTTAGCATGATTAAAGTATTCTAATTTGAGAACTGGGTTAAGATAGTTTCACATGAATGAAACTATAAAATTTTGCACATTAAATTTATCTTTGATTTCAGTATTAGTGTTATTTAGTAAGTGTTACAAATGTGTTTTTACTAAATACTATATGGGTATTTGTGCCTTGCTGTTCTTCTTTTTGACAATGGGATGAAGGTGATTGCCACCCCATTATTTAGTTTGGACAGACATACTTAGAACTAGAACACAATGGTCCAGAATCAATTTTTAAAGCTGCCCTGACACCCTGAACTAATGTTCTATATTATGCTACCAAGTCATATGGACCTAAAAAAGCAAGTATTTGGTACTGAATACTGTGAATAACTATGCATTCATATTGAAACAATCGACCTTAGTCCAAGGTCGAGTTTCATGATTCTACCACAGTCCAGGTGTCATCATGCTTCTTTTTTTTTGTTGATGTAAAATGTATATTATAGATAATTTTGTGTCTTCTAAAATTGTATTTTTTTATTTTTTACTTTAATATGCTATAATTTTTTTTCATAAAACAAAATATAAATTCAAGATAACTGTCTAAAATAATTAAAGGGGTGGAGAGTTTGTCTCATGATTTAAAAAAAAGGGAAATTGTAAATTAAAATTAAAAAGTAAAAACTAAAACAAAGCTAACAGATTTTAGTTAGCTATCAACATTGTTTTGTCAAATCCATTTCCAAACAGGAAATTGATTTGAATTGATTTTAGACAGTTATCTTAAAACTGAATCTTTACTAACAATAGAGTAAAGATTCTCCTAAAATAGAGATCCATTAGAGGCAAGAAATCTAGTTTACAATAAATATTCTCTGAGGGGCCAAAAACTGATATAATTAGAGCTAGAAATCTATTATGTTAGAATTTGGTCAGTCATTGATACGTGACTTCACATCCATTTAAAATTTTGGAGAGCCAAGTTGCCATCTGCCATCTTCAGCTGACCCTTGCCGCAATGTAGCCCTAAAGAATGATGCCTACCACAGAAGATTTGCCAGTACTTCCAAAGAATCCAGAGATAATCAGCCAAAAGACTGTATAACTGCCTTATCCACTTTTAAGTATGTAATTTAATTTGTAAACTAATAATTTTGTTCTATGTAATGTTTTTTTTAAAGCTTTGTTATATCAATTCTTTGCTGCTTAATTATTCTGTCACCCAACTCATGCTTCTTATTATTTTTATCAGTTAGTGCGGTTATGATTTAAGTTTAGTAATAATTTTATATTCTCTCACTTTATTTATAAATGCCACTAAAAACTTAATCTTATGAACTTCTATTAAAAAAGGAAGGGATGGGGAATTAATGAGTTCTTATTAATTATTTTAAATACTTTGTAAGTTTGGGTTATACTTTAAATGAATATTTTTTATCTAAATGTTTTATCATAAATTTATACAAAATGTATGAATATTTTTGCAATCTGGGGTGGCTATTGGTGTCCATTAGTTTTATAAAAATTTTTATTGATCATCATCATCACAAAGGCTGATGACTTAAATTTGTTTTGTAATTTGCAATACTTTAGTTTTTTTATATTTCCTATATTAAAATATTGATTCAGAAAGAGTGGAGCCCTGCAAGTTTCATAATGTTAGTTAATTTATAATCAATGACTTTAGATTATGTAGGTCATTACATATTTGTTAAACCATTTAAAGCTTTTCTGTAATAGTTAAATTTATTGATTTTATATTATTATGATAGCGTTGCTAGCATATGTCCAATTATTCATAAGCCGCATAAGGCTTTGATCTGACTCGCCTGTACCTCACTCCAGGGAATCATGATCATTTTGTTAGTCATTCTTCTCCAAGTATATATATTATATACTGCTTTGAATCGCCTGTACCTCACTCCAGGGATTCAAAGCCTCATCATTTGTATCCTCATTTATAAAAGAAGTCTTGAGGTTAGGGTAGATGATATAGTGTATAAATGCACCACTGACTGGCCCATAGAACCCTCCTACCCACCTTCTCTTCCTGTATTGTCTTAGCAGAAAGCTGGCATGTACCATCATTATAAAGAAATTGGAGAATGACCTTATCCTGGCCAAATGTGCCATTCCTTCTCGCTGATATTATGCTGGCACTGCCAATTCTTACAGTTAGTTTCCAGCCTGTTTAGCAAAGTAAATCATAGTGAGATGTGGTAATAAAACATTTTGTTTTCTCTTTATTTGTTGGTGTTTAAACCCAACTTCTCATGAAGCTGCCCTCCCTCTTTACTGAAATAAACCTTTCCCACAATCATTGAGTTTTCACTATATCCCATCGTTAAATATTGAAAATGTAAAAGAAATAATGTTTTATGCTGCCGATCAAAAATGTATCCTCATTGTTATTGTTATAAATCAAATATCTAAATAAATCAAACTTATGTATTGAAATCGTTAATCAGCAAAACTCAATTATATCTTTATAAATATATTTTTATGTATAAAATGGCCACCAAACCACTTTGATAAATCCATTTCTGGTAACTGCTGCACTAATTTAATATTTGTCAAAATCAATATAGCCTTAATAATATTCTTTAATGTTTGTAATGAGATAAAGTTTTATAAGTGTAGAGTCAATTATATATATCTAAAACTCATCTTTAATTATGTTCAAAATAAATATTTATATTTTAAACTTAATCCAGTTGTTCAGATTTCCTTATTAATATTTATATTTATGTATACTCGTAACTTAATATCTTGGGTTCATTCAATCTCTCATCATCATCACCAGTTGAGTCTCATGTAAAACATTGTAGCACTGAGCCGGGATATAATGAATTTATATGGTATCACCATAGGTGTTATTCATAATGTTATAGATTTGGGGAATGGACAAATAGGTTAGAATTCATGATTGCTCCTAACCTGTGTATCTCATGCATGATTGGATTCGGGATACTTTTGCTTAGATTCTAAATCTTGTTGGATGGACATACATTTTTGACCGGTACAGTAGATTTTTTTCTTCCGGGTTTGGCGCTTAATGTGGGGCTATTCAAAATTCCCACACCCGGCAATACCTTGTAGAGCATTTAATATGTACATATAATGTTTTTCTTCTTCTGTTTTAAATAATAATGAATAATATATATGTAAGATTTTTTTTTTTCATGAGTTGTACACCCAATTGCTGTAAAGTTTTTTTTTGAATTTATGTATCCAATAATATAATTGTAATCAGGATCATATGTATATAAAAATGTAGTATACATATATGTAAAACGTTGTAGTTATCAGCACACTTTTTTAACAGTAAGACAATTTTTACAAAATATGTATTTCTTATAGATGAGAATTGAGTGACCCAGCTTTTATTTGTACATTCTGTGGGACTTTGTGGGCTGGCACCCTCATATAAATTTGCCGACAGGTGTCATTTTAAAACACCGAATCAAAAGGTGAATTCGAAAGTGGATTGAGTGGGTGGTAGTAGAGAATTGATTTTAATTTTTGTACAGCAATAACCAAATATAATAAAAGATAATTATGTAATAACAACAAAACTTTGAGTCTATTCTAGGTGTGGAAAAAACAGCCAAGATAAAATCCAAGTAATATGGTAACTTTTTTTTAAGATTTTTTGCTTTCCATATTTATTATAAATAGTTAATTATAATCATGTATTACTGAAATCATATATTAGTGAACCACATGTATTATATATATATATATATATATATATATATATATATATATATATATATATATATATATATAATGTAGGTGACAGTTCAGGATAGCAGGCAGATAAAATCAATTATGGGGGAGCAACTGAGAAGAGTAGGGAAGGAGATAGTTGAAGATGGGAAAAATAAGTTAAGAAACTTTAGTGAGAAAGAACAGGGCACTATCATAGCATTGTTTTTTTGTTGTTCTTATAGATAATATAATAAATAATGTTTTAAAAGTAAATTGGTTGTTCTTCAGTCATGAATAGATTCAAAGTAAAGGCATTTTTTTAATTCATTTTTTTTGTTTGTCATTGTAAGTGGGGAAGAATGAAACAATTGACCATTGTCCAAGGTTGAGTTTCACGATTCTACCACAGTTCACGTGTCATCATGATCCATTTTTTCTTTTTTGTTGTTGCTGTAAAATGTATATTATAGATAATTTTGTGTCTTCTAAAATTGTATTTTTTTATTTTTTATTTTAATATGTTATAATTTTTTTTCATAAAACAAAATATAAATTCAAGATAACTATCTAAAATAATTGAAGAGGTGAGGAGTTTGTCTCATGATTTAAAAAAAAAAAGAAATTGTAAATTAAAATTAAAAAGTAAAAACTAAAACAAAGCTAATGGATTTTAGTTAGCTATCAACATTGTTTTGTCAAATCCATTTCCAAACAGGAAATTGATTTGAATTGATTTTAGACAGTTATCTTAAAACTGAATCTTTACTAACAATAGAGTAAAGATTCTCCTAAAATAGAGATCCATTAGAGGCAGGAAATCTAGTTTAGAATAAATATTCTCTGAGGGGCCAAAAATTGATATAAATAGAGCTAGAAATCTATTATGTTAGAGTTTGGTCAGTCATTGCTAAGTGATTTCATATCCATTTGAAATTTGGGAGAGCCAAGCTGCCATCTGCCATCTTCAGTGGACCCTTGCTGTGATGTAGCTGCAAAGAATGCTGTCTGCCACAGAAGATTTGCCAGTACTTCCAAAAAATCCTGAGGTAACCAGCCAAAAGACTGTATAACTGCCTTATCCACTTTTAACTATGTAATTTAATTTGTAAACTAATAATTTTATTCTATTTAATGTTTTTTTAAAGCTTTGTTAACCATTTATATAAATTTCTTGCTGCCTAATGGTTCTGTCATCCAACTCATGCTTCTTATTATTTTTATTAGTTCATGCGGTTATGATTTAAGTTTAATAATATTTTTATATTCTCTCACTTTATTTATAAATGCCACTAAAAACTTAATCTTACGAACTTCTATTAAAAAGCGAAGAGATGGGGAATTAATGAGTTCTTATTAATTATTTTAAATACTTCGTAAGGTTGGGTTATACTTTCAATGAATATTTTTTTATCTAAACATTTATCGTAAATTTATATGAAATATATAAATATTTGCAATCCGGGGTGGCTATTGGTGTCCATTAGTTGCCACAAAGATTGGTGACTTAAATTTGTTTTGTAATTTGCACTACTTTAGTTTTTTTTATATTTCCTATATTAAAATATTGATTCAGGAAGGGGGGAAGCACTGCAAGCTTCATAATGTTAGTTATTTATAATCAATGACTTTAGATTATGCAGGTCATTATCATAGCATGTCATTATGTATTTGTTAAACCATTTAAGGCTTTTCTTTAATAGTTAAATTTATTGATTTTATATTATTATGATAGCATTGCTAGCATATGTCCAATTATTCATAAGCCACATAAGGCTTCGATCTGACTCATCTATACCTCACTCCAGGGAGTCATGATCATTTCACTAGTCATTCTTCTCCAAGTATATATATTTTATATACTGCTTTGAATCACCTGTACCTCACTCCAGGGATTCAAAGCCTTGTCATTCATATCCTCATTTATAAAAGAAGTCTAAGTTTACTTCTAGAACCTTCAGGTTAGGGTAGATAATATAATGTATAAATGCGCCGCTGACTGGCCCATAGAACCCTCCTACCCATCTTCTCTTCCTGTACCATCTTAGCAGAAAGCTGGCATGTACCATTGTTATAAAGAAATTGGAGAATGACCTTTACCTGGGCAAATGTGCCATTTCCTCTCGCTGATATTATGCTAGCACCACCATTTCTTACAGTTAGTTTCCAGCCTGTTTAGCAAAGTAAATTGTAGTGATATGCGGCAATAAAACGTTCTGTTTTCTCTTTATTTGTTGGTGTTTAAACCCAACTTCATGTGAAGCTGCTCTCCCTCTTTACTGAAATAAACTTTTCCTGCAATCATTGAGTTTTCACTATATCCCATCATTAAATGTTGAATATGTAAAAGAAATAATGTTTTATGCTGCCGATCAAAAATATATCCTCATTGTTATTGTTATATATCAAATATCTAAATAAATTAAACTTATGTATTGAAATTGTTAATCAGCAAAACTCGAATATATCTTTATAAATGTATTTTTATGTATAAAACGGCCACCAAAACACTCCAATAAATCCATCTCTGGTAACCGCCACACTAACTTAATATTTGTCAAAATCAATATAAGCTTAATAATATTTTTTAATGTTTGTAATGAGATAAAGTCTAAAACTTATCTTTAATTATGTTCAAAATAAATATTTATATTTTAAACTTAATCCAGTTGTTTGAATCTCTTTATTAATATTTGTGTTTATGTATACTCGTAACTTAATATATTGGGTTCATTCAATCTCTCATCATCATCACCAGTTGAGTCTCATGTAAAACGTTGTATCACCGGGCTGGGATATAATGAATTTATGTGGTATCACTGTAGGTGTTGTTCATAATGTTATAGATTTGGGGAATAAGCAAATAGGTTAGAATTCATGATTGCTCCTGGACTGTGTATCTTGCACATGATTAGATTCAGGGTACTTTTGCTTAGATTCTAAATCTTATTGGATGGACATACATTTTTGACTGGTACAATATCTACAATTGTTTTAGTATTTATACCATAGTATCAGAAACATAATACAGCAACCAGTTCATTTCACCCTATTAATGAAATTCAGCATTTGTCTGAACATAGAATCTAGTTCACTGAAGGAATCTGTATGTAGAGCATATTTGTGTTTCTAGATTAATATATTAGAATGAATCAATTAATTTTTTATCATATATCATCTCTGTAATATTTAGCCTCTCAGTAGCAAACTTAGAGATAGTGGCATACCATATATATGTAGGCATGAATATGCATTGCAGACAAACTATAATAATAATATGTATAAAGTGCATTTTTAAAGATGAGACTCCTGTAACCTAAATCATCTTATTATTGCAGTAACACCTGTGTGTGTAAAACATAACCAAAGCATATCTATTTGTTATTATATTAATTTTTTATTTTTTTGTATATTAAAGACATTTAAATTATAATAGTGTTTCATGTTATCTCTCATAATTCATCACAAATCACTCAAAATCTATCTAAATTAGTATTAATTTATTGATATATATGCATTAGTTTATTTGGCCATAAGTCTGTGTTTATTTAGTAATATTAATAATTAGCAGTCATTCCCAAGTTTTATGTTTCATCCTTTTGTATGCCAGCTCATGAATTAAATACAGACTGAGTGTAACAAGAACTAAATTATGAGTGAAACTGATAAAAATAATGAACAAAGCTAAATATAGGCAAATATGAATATAAAATTGTAGCATAATAATTAAATAATAATGAATATACTTTTCAAGAATATTAAAACACATTCAAAAAATAACTTCAGAAAAAAAACAGGCATAAACATTTAAAATATTAATATTCTAATAATAATCTAAGAATCTAGTATAAATACATGTTATATTACATATAATATACTATCAAAATGCATAGAAAAATACTAAATACATAATATTTCAAATATCACAACAAATATTTAAAATTAATAAGCATACTCTTTACCAAAATAAAGTCGTTCATCTTCATATTTCTAACTATTAGGCTGGATACAGTCATTAACAGGTCTGGAGTATTCTGCATATTTTCCAGGATATTGTTAAATATCAAATATTAAATTTGCACATGCATAGTAATTCATAATATAGAAAAACAAATACATGAAGACATTAACACAATTAAATATACTCATTTAGAAAGGATACATATAATAAATACTATGAACATTGACTATATTTTATAACAAATAGTAGGAATAAATGAATATTGATTTTGTAGACACACATTTTATCATGTATTAGCAATTATTACAACGAAGAATAAATATTATTGAAAATCAGAGCATTATATGTTTTCCATGGACTATTATATCAATAAGTTTAAACATTTATTTTGAAATATGTTTTATCATTGACAAATATTTATACAAAGAGCAATCACTTTCAAATACACATTTTCTAACTCATTAATGGATATAACAAAAATCAAATATGGTGGGAAAGGGGCATAATAAGTTTTAAGAGCAATTTTCAATCAGCATATTTTATAATTTGTTAATTATTTTTAAGAAAAGCAATAATTTAAGAAATGGAGTGCAATAAGTTAAAGAAAAATATGTAATTCATGTTTTTGGAACATGTTTTAATATAATAATAAATAATATAATTAAATTCTCAAGCAAATATATTTAATACATTGACTTATAACATTCATAATATTCATAATATTTGTTGACAAAGAAAATAAACAGTTGATAAATGTTTATAATTATTAATTTCATGTTTATTTACAAAATGGCTATGAATATGAAGGCTCTGACCCTTGAAAGCACTTAACCACTTAATTAAATATATATATATATATATATATATATATATATATTTAATATATATATATATATATATATATATATATATATATATTTGTCTTCAGCTTTGTGTGCTTGTGCATGTTAGCACATTTTATATTTTGTGCTTTAGAACAATTAGCCAAGAAATTTAAACTGTTTGCACATTTCAATTATTAAATGAAATATATACTTGACTTTAAATTTAGCATTCTTAATAATCAGGCATATTAATAAATTAAAAGAATTATAAGCTAATTAATTTTCATGAAAATAAAGCTAAGTTATATATGTTTTTTACTTAAATATAATTTCTAATAAGAAAAATATTTATTCTATTCTTACATTAGCCAAATAAGTTTCACAAGTAAGCAAATACACAATAAAAGTCTTTAATTATATAATTATTCATCTTTGTAATAAATATAATTTTTTTAAACATAATATTCATAGAATTATTTTATATTTAGTAATCATACCATTCCAGATTAATGTAAATAAAACTACACCAGAAGAGAATGAATTTTTGATACCATAAAATATTTAGTATAATTTTACTATAAAAATCACATAAAATTCACAAGAATAAATAGAATATATTTAATATTAGAATGAAACATTCTTAAATTAGTTTTTATTCTCCAAGAAAATATCCATTCCAAATAATAATTTAAATATATCATAATAAGTGAAATTAATAAAGTCTATATATAATAGGGATTATATATTTTATTTTACTTTACCATTAAAGCAAAAGTTTATAATAAGCTTGCCCATAATGCAACACTTTGATAAGCTATAAAACATTAAAAAGATTCACAGTTGTAGATAGCCGAGATAACATTACTTTAACAATGTATTTTTTAAAACTTTAAAAAAAAAAGTTAAAATCAAAACTTGGTGAAGATATGATTAGGTGTAGATAAATAGGTAGATGTCAGTAGGTAAGTTGGTACATGTGGGTTTTTACTTCTCCCTTATATAAGGCAAGTCATGTTATTAATTTAATTGATATACTTAACATCCCACATACATTCCAATTGATCTAATAATTAAAAAGTCAGAGACTTTTCAGTATTCACTGAAAACTTCTAAAATTGGATTTAATTTGCATAATTTTAGAATTTTTTTAAAGACAATATAACTGAAAATCAAACCAAATAATTAATTTAATTACATAATCTTTTATAAAATATTTAACAAATTGAAATATATTACAATAAATAAAATATTACATTTTTTAAACATAATACAATTTACATTGTTTTAACAAATATTACACTACAATATTTAGTTTAGACATTAACCATTAAATTTAAAAGGAAGTTCTAAAGTAATTAATAACTTTCACATGTAAGCTTCCACACTCACATCCCATTATTTTTTCCTTATTTTAAGAATGCTAGCTTAACTATAAGAATTAAATATTGATTTAAAAATACATATCTCTTTAATCAGTTAAATTTTAAGATTATCTAATTAAACTATTCTTTATTACAGTTAAGATTAAATAATATACTTTATTACCAAATAACTTAAACTTTTAAAATATAGTCTTGATGTTTAAACTCATTTTTTTTAAATTTCTTCTATAATATTTAAATTTAATAAACTATAAGAACTGAATTAAGATAATTTGAACTTTAATATTTTAAAATTAAATTTATTAGCACTTTAATTCAATAATAACTTTATAATTAAACATTTAAAAATTACAAAAGAGTTACATAAGAGAGTTAGACAATATAAATTAACTTATAATTACCTTCAAACTATAGATACTATAATAGTCAAACCAAAAATGGTTTATCAGTTACATAATTATTTAATTATTGTTTAGCGATAAAGTTTACTTATTGAAAAAAAAAAAAAAAACTTATTTTTTTTAATAATGTGTCTATGTCATCCCACAATTTGGCATTCAGTTTTAAGACAAAATCTGAGAGCCATAATATGTACATATGCATGTAGCCCTTTATCCTGTTTAGAAAAGGCAATTGGTACCCTAAAACTATTTGTTAAGTAAGAACATCATATAAAAACAAGTAATTATAATGGTTCTCTATGGAAAAAAAATTGGCTCATTCCTCCAGTTAAAAATTACATTATAAGTTGTTAACAGATAACATAATCTAGTATATACAGTAATTAAAAAACCCTTAATGTACATTTTATGATTGCATAAATTGTATGATATGTATTATGCAAATGTGACATTAAAATATTTATGTATGTATGTATGTATGGTAATGAAACTTAAGTCTAGATAAAAAACTTCACTTAAGGTTGTTCTTTCTGCTGATCTTTTTATCAGTTATAATTATTCAGTTTTATGAATCATTGATTACTCATTGTTAGGCATATCATTATGTTCTAAATTCTTTGAAGTTGTATTTTTAGGATCACCAGATGTTGACAGGAGAAGATCTCTGGAAAAAAAATCTAGAATGAATGATTGACATACTTTTTGGATTTTCATTTTACATGAGATGCTGTGATTTTATGGCTGTGGAAAGTTTTGATGCACCTAGATGTTATAAGCACTTTGTTCTATTTTGTCTTTGTTTTTAAAAATAATGGCAACAGTAAACATGGGTTAATTAATAAAATAGATATCATGGTTTTCTTCTTCTTCCACTTGATATAAGACATCCATTTCAGTGTCCAAGCTGAGAGACTTTTTTTCATGGTCATATTAGTTACTGCCATGATTTTAGTTGAAAATGTATGTAACTTTTCAAATGATTTCCAAGATTTTGTAATGGTAGGGAGAGCATTGGAAATTATGTATAATGATTCATAACATAGTGCCATGCATAACTGATGCAAGTTCATGCCTTAAAAGTGTTGTAGTGACTTTGTATTTTAGTCACATGATTTGATCAAGCATAGTTGTATGAAATTTTTTAATTATTGATATAAATTTTAATTTTGCAATGAATGGACTTATCACAACCAGGTGTGGATTACTCAATGTCATTTATTGCTTGTATGTGTCAATAGTGGCTTTGGGCAGTTCTTAGAATTCAATATGGCTGTGAGGGCACACTAAATCAGTACCACTATAAGTGCTATGCACATATATGCATTGATTCAAAGATGGCGCTGCAGGCAGTTTGGAGCAAAAATCAGTCATCTTTGCACAGTCTATTCTATACTGTAAATAAAATTTTGGTATAATTATAAGCAATGAGAATTGTTCCAATTTTTTAATTTATGTTATATTAGCTAAATTTGAATTTGATAAGAGAACATAGGCACACAGACATGTAAGTGTACATCAAAAAATCCCAGTTTATTTTTAAAAGGTATTAATATTTTTAATAATACGATTTTATAACAAAAAATGACACACTTCTTATCAAATTCATCTCCAACAACAACAACAAAAAGAAAAAAAACTCGCGATGTGAATAACAATTTATTGTAATCAATTCAAAATATTTTTAGTTTTTAAACACTTTCCTATAAATTCACACAGTCATTCTAACTTTTTTCCTGTTGGTTTAACAACTCTTATCTTTGAAATTCTTCTGAGACTGTAGTGTGTTATTAAATCAATATGAAGGTACCTCGTGCCAATTGAAAGCAGAATTTTAAAATGACTTTGGTTTTTCAAATTTGTCAAATGGTGGCTAATAGGAATTTCTCACCATAGGTTTACACTAGACTCAAGCTCGTTTGCTTCATTTAATTTGTATGAGACCTACTTTCCTTAGTAAAGCCATAGATGGATGGAAGCTGATGTAAAGCAAATGGTATTTTCTCTAAATTCATTCATTCCATTTTCTTTGAGAGAAGCATACAGAATTTGATTTTCTTTTTAAGAAAAGAATAATGGACTTGGACACAACTTCTGCTTACTCTTATCCTGGAACTAACTTACTTTCACCGTTTTCTTTGTTCTTGTTCTGCCTTAAAATATACACGTACAGTTATCTTTAAAACCGCATTCACAGAATAGCTGTTGAAAACAGCCTCCACAAAAAAAGAAAACGAAAAAGCTAGGCATAGAAATAATAATAATAAAGAAAATTATATATAATATATTAATGATTTTAGTAAATCTATTTAATATTTTTTAAAAAAATACAAAAGAAATCTATAAGTTGTAAATGTATATATATATGCACACATATAACATAGTATTTATAAATATACATATGATTGGTTAAACCTAATCATTCAGTCTTTCAGTTTATATTTACTCTCCAATCCATCTCAAAACAACAATATATATGACCAATCACACCTGAAAAAGATATTCCCGATATTTATCTTTTCAACATGTGTGTGTGGTCATGTGTAGTAGTTGTTTTGAGATTGAATGGAAGATAAATGTAGACTGAAAATCCTAAATTAAAATTCTTCTATTTATTATGGTAAATATTCCATACACTGAATGAATAAGTTAATTATGTATTGCCTTGGAAATAGTTTATATCATAGTATAAGTTCAACCCATCCTACTCCTGCTAATATAAATGGATATGTAATGTTTCAATAAAATGAAGGGTTAGATTGATTTAAGACCTACATGAATATGATTACAATATGAAACCCACTAAAGATTTTGAACATTTTGTCATTAGTTTTTCCATAAAATGGATGGTTGAATTGTTGTATATCTGAGAAGATTGAAGCCTGTCCATTAAAATTTAAGGAAGTGTTATTTTAATGTAAGCCAAGATCTGATTGTATATATGTTTTGGGAGATTACAATCTAGCCCAAATAATAAGTGCTAGTTATGCACAAAATATGTATTTTGGGGATAATTTATCTTTTTCACATGATTATGGTCATGTGTATTGGTTGTTTTGAGATGGTGTAGATGCTAAATATAGAATGAAATTTCTAAGTTCAAATCTCTCTATTTAATATTATTGGATAATATGTTTACAATATTTAATGAAATTTAATAATTAATGTATTATATGTTTGGGCTATTCATTAATAATATATTAAATAAAATTATTGTATATAAATGTAATAGTTAGTTCAAATACAATCATTTTTAAATTCAAAGAAGACTGATAGATAGTCAAAATTATATTTTAAATGAAAGCATTATGAAAAGTCCCTTATTATAAGTGTGATTTATTTATAAAGACATATTTGTTTGCTATTATTTAGAATGATTCTGAAATTTAATTTTATATAGAAAATAAAAGCAATATATATTTTCAAAGCAGTAAACAATATTGTGATTTTGGTGATTCAGAGTGGCAGATACAAAAAAAAAATGTTAAGGGTAATAACACCTAAATGCATACACACCATATTGTTAGACACACTCAACTAGGTTATATAGTGAAAGGTTTAAATTATAGATTTTATATTACAAAAATTTTAAGTCAATAAATGTATCCAAAAAATTACCTTAATTCATAGTAGTTTATTTTATTTCCTTGACATAGCAAAGCCCAGTAGCTTGAAATCAATTTAGGATTTATCTTTCAGTTACATGACTTATTAGATAACTTCCATAGCTATTAGATTATTGATTGGTTAAAAAATATCTAACTATTTTTAATTGACATACAATGGTTGCAACACATATCATTCCTAAGATATGTATTTGTTTTATATAATTATCACTTCAAATTTATTTTTTACTAGCATTGTTTACAATTAATGTTAAATTATTTTTATAAAAATATTTTAAAAAATAATACAGAAAATAAAATAAAATTATTTTTATTTAACTGGATTTAATTCAGAGATATTATAATTAGTTGATTACTTTCTTTATAATTAGTGTTTTTAATGA
This sequence comes from Epiperipatus broadwayi, assembly GCA_028023455.1. Classification (NCBI taxonomy): domain Eukaryota; kingdom Metazoa; phylum Onychophora; class Udeonychophora; order Euonychophora; family Peripatidae; genus Epiperipatus; species Epiperipatus broadwayi. The sequence goes on along the minus strand of JAQFVV010000007.1, from coordinate 13,777,596 downwards.
AATTAATTTAATATCTATTATTGTTGCCATTAGATACAACACATTTTATTATATTTGTTTTAAAAATATAGTAAAAAGTCTGTCATTTGAAAAAAATAAAAAAAAGTTGTAGCCAAGTCTAGACTACAAGTGGTATGAGATACTGTTGAAACAAAAACTAAGGAGTATAAACTTTAAACTAACCAAACTAAATTTAAACTAATTGGATTTTTGCAAAATAGAGACATACTTAGGAAGGTAACAAGAGAACATCTTTTCAATTTAAAATTAATATAAAATTAAGACATTTAAAATATATAACAGTTTATGATATAGTTTATAATCATTGCATGTTAGTTAATAAAATTATGAAGAAAAACATAAATCATCCAGTATTTGCTTACTCTGGTAAATATTGACATTTTATTCATAATTTTTCTGTAGAAAATATCTCTATACAAGATTATTAAAATTTTTTTTACTTTCCACCTATAATAGAAATGATGTTTTGTAATTTGTTTCTAAAAATTATGAGTTTAATAACAATATAGAAATATATTATAATATTATTCTGAAACTGTTGTTGTTGTTGTTGTTGTTGCTGCTGCTGTTGTTGTTGTTGTAAAAATTAACCATACGTTATTGGTCTCAAAAAAATAAATATTATTACGGTACCTTGTCCAAATCAAAAATAATAATTAGCAGTCATTTAAAAGTATAGGGGATTTGAACTCAGATTTTCAAGCACCCATCAACTATCTACACTATCTCATACAACTGATATACATGACTACACACATGTAGAAAAGATAAATAATCACTAATACATGTATTTCATGCAAAGCAGCACTCATCAGTTGGTCCAGATTATCATCTCCCACACACATATATAATCAGTTTATAATAAGATAAGAAATCTTCATACTTTAATGGACAGGCTTCAATCTACTCCAACCTCCAGCTTTTCAGCCATCTTATAATTACATACATATCATTGAAAATCTGATGTTGAAAACCCAAATCCTATGCTGATGCCAATATTATTGCCATACCCATGTTGACCTCAAGTCATTCTGACCCCTCATGTATAGGATCTTATCCATTTAAATACATAGAAGAGGGATGGGCTGGATACAAGCTTGATGGATAAATATTTGAAAACCAGGCACTCTTCTGTGTATTTAAATGGATAAGGTCCTATACATGAGGGTCAGAGTGGCTTGAGGTCAACATGGGTATGGAAATAGTATTGGAATCAGCATGGGATTTGGGTTTTCATCATCAGATTTTTAATGATATGGATGGCTGAAAAGTTGGAGGTTGGAGTAGATCGAAGCCTGTCCATTAAAGTATGAAGATTTACTATCTTAATATAAACTGACCACTGATTATATATGGATGTGGGAGATGATAATCTGGACCAACTGATGAGTGCTGGTTTAGAATGAAGTATGCATATTGGTGATTATTTATCTTTTCTATGTCTGTGGTCATGTGTATCAGTTGTATGAGATAGTGTGGATAGTTGAAGAGTGCTTGAAATTCTGAGTTCAAATCCCCTATACTTATAATTAAGTGCCCACATTTGTGAAGAGTGCTGAGTTTTCAAATATTTACAGTCATTTAAAAGCAACTTAAATATATTAACCTCTTCACTGGCAAAGCAGCCATATTAAATATTTAAAAAATTATGTTAAACTATAAATTTTATCATAACTTATGTCTGTATTATTCAAAAATGACATAATATATATATATATATTGTTTGATGTCTGTATTATTCAAAAATGACATAATATATATATATATATTGTTTGAAAGCACCAGAAAATGTAATTAAGCTGAAAAAAATATAGCCATTGATATTCAAAGTAATAAAAAAAAAGTTAATATTTCTAATAATTATTTTTATATTTTTTAATAAATTATAAAATTCCATACATAAATATTAAAACTATAATTTTGTTAGTAAATTAATTGCATTCAACATTGAATTTCCAATAAATTGATATATAATAGCACTTACCTAAGTTAAACCATCATAGAATAAAGATATTAGTACCTTTCATTATTCCTAGTAGCTCTTCAAAATGTTTTTCCATAAAGGGGTTTGCAATGAATATGTCATCTCTAATAACATCCCTTATAACAAATAGTTTATATTGATCAATAATTAGTATAATTTGAAAATTATAATAAAAAACTTCAATAAAGTTTGTAATTTATTAAAAATTGCTACTAAAATGAATATTACTTACGTAATCAAGGTGTGTTTAAATAAATTTATAATTACAAAATAAAGTAATAAAACAAAATAAAAAGTGAATGATATAGTAAATTCAATATAAAGTTAAATTTGAGGTATCCACTAGTGGTTTAGAGTCAGTGCACTGTGGTATTATTTATCCCACCTTTATAAGTTTTGTGGGCTCATATTGCTTCATGCTACTATGAATAGTAAATTTAGTAATAGCTTTATCAATTGCCACCTCTCTTTGCACTTGATATGCAACTTTGAAATTTACATTGCAGTAGTCTATAACAGTCTAAGTGTATATACTCTGTCAAAATCTTTACTTTTAGCTTTGGTATATTTTTATTATTATTAAAATGCAGACAAGACATTATAGAAAAAAATCTAAATTGAGTCTTAATGTCTTTGTCTTTTTCTCATATCAGAACTCCAGATATCTTAATTCCTGTACTGGATATCTGAAATTAAGCCCCAACAATGCCAAAAAAAATTTACTTAGTCATGAGCTATTTTTTGATCAGCATATATGTTAGTTTCAATAATATTTTTTTGTATATTTTTTTAACAAATATAAATTCAAATAATAATTTAAAAATATATAAAATTAAAAACTTACCCATGGAGGCCTTCTGAATAACGTTCAATCCTTATAGATCGGTAAAATCTTGTATTTTTTCCAATGTAAATTTTAGGGTAAACCTAATTCTGTTAAAAATAAAAAAAAACTGACAAAATGACAAAAAAAAAAAAAAAACCAATTTACTTATTTACAAAAATTATATATTTTTTCATTTTTATCGTAGAAACTAGAAAAAAAAAATGGAAACGAAGATGATAAATGCGCATGTGTAGACTGCATAGATTTTTGGTAGTTTTAGATTGAAACTGTATATTGCAAATTTGAAAATTTGTGATTGCAAAGTGCAATCACAACAATGAATATTTAAGGACTCATTGTTTTTTTAATGAAATAAATATGGAGAATATAATGAAGTTTTTAATTGAAGACATTATTATATTATTAAAAGATATCAAGATTACACATAGTCTTGATTCAGATGATATTCCTATATTTATTTACAAAAAATATTCCAATTATATTGCATTACCTATTACACATTTAATTAATCAATGTCTATGGAATTTATTCTAATGATTTGAAAATTGCGAGAATGACTCCTATTTTCAAAAAATAGAAATAGACTAGACAAAAAAGTTTTTAGACTCATTACCTGTAATGGCTAGAATACTTAATAGATGTACATATAATACAATTAAATATGATTTAGCAAATAAAATGTCTAATTTTTTTCATGGTTGTATTCCAAATAAATCTATAATTTTAAATTTGCTTACCAGAAATGATTATATCACTCATTGAATTAACGATGATGTGGAAATGAATGTCATTTCTTTTGATGTCAGTAAAAATTTGATATCAGTCATAACTTTATAATAATAAAATTAAGTAAACTAAAAATAAAAATGGATCTCATAAACATAATAAACTCTTAGGTTGTTTGTTATGAATGGTATAAATCAAAAATACTTCTTCTAAATCAAGGAATTTTTCAAGAAAGTGTCTTTTCGCATGCATTATTTGTTTTTTTATATGATTTACAATTGCCATAAGCAAGTCATTATTATTATCATATGCATATGATTGCAAAATTTTAGAACAAATAAATAATCATGAAAATACGGTTAATTTGAAAGCGGATATTAAGAATTTTATACAATTATGCCTGCAAACTAAAACGGAAATAAATTACAATAAATGCAACATTATAACTTTTATGTATAAATCCAACTTCTAATTCAAAGAATGCATTATAAATACAAAAATTATAAAAAAAAGTGATAATTATAAAAAATTAGGCATCACATTTTCATCAACTGAATTACTTAATGTTCACATAAATACTATTGAGAATAGAGCTCTAAACACAATTAACTTTGTATTACACATTAAAAATTATTTTTCAGTAATACAAAAATATATTTGTTCAAATATATAGCAGTGCCAGTATTAAAATATGATTTAGTTATATGGAACCTATATTAAAATAAATATCCATAATTCATAAATGATATTCAAAAAAAGTGTTAAATATGATCATATAGATAATTTTTATCAAGATATTAATCTATATAAAAAAGGAAGAGATATGATTGATAATAGAACTTTTGCTAAAATTAAAGAAAAAACTAATTATATCGAATATTATTTCTCATTAGTGAATAATTAAGAAAATTACTAATGTGGCAGTAAAAGGGAAAATTACTGGAAATAAATTTAAATCTGTAATTCTGCAATACTGTTTTTCTTCTAGAGATATAAATAATAATACAATGTAATATTTTATTTATTAACAAGAATATAAAAAATTGTTTTATTAAGTAATAACTATTATATAAATGTACTTTTTAGTAAATGGTTGTTGCTATAGAAAAAATAATGCTGAATTGAATTGAGTAATAATAATAATAATAATAAATTATATATATTATTATTATTAAATTAAAAATCTGAAATGCAATAAATTCATTGCAATATTTGATAAAAATAATTAATCGATCTCTTTCTGGATAAATATTTTTATCATAAATGATATTGATAGTTGCCTGGAAACTAGTTAAAACCTTGCCAAATAAGACAACACACTTTCTATTTATGCTCTATCATAGTATCCAATGTGATATTATGGTTAGAACAAAATTTTTGCAGGATTGTAACAAAAGACTCTTTTATTTCACTCTATAACTTTACCTGTCTTATTGTATTACCAAATCCATATAATATTAATATCATTTATGTTCTTTATTACTTATTACAATGCTTTTTACAACCAACTATTAAAGTTTTAGATTGCTCCAGCAATTGAAACCATCTATAATGGGTTGTAAAAAGCATTGTAAAAAGTTATAAAGAACATAAATGATTTAATATTATATCAGTTTAACCTGCAACAGCTACAACCAATATGTGACACTGATATAAATTTTGAAATACCTTACTTTCATATAATTTTTTTAATTGAGCCAGTGTCCATTCCAGTAACTTCCTATGTTTCTATTTGAAAAACAAAATTGGATTGAATTTACCTCATGTAGAACAAATCTTATGTCAATTTTTTCAAGTTTAGTGGTGTGAGATACAACTTGTGTGAATGGCTGTAAGTTTTCTTCATCTTCTTGCAAATAATCATGATTTTCCTCTATTTTTAAAACAAATATTGTAAAACTTATTATATCTAATGCTTATAATAATAAAATCAAATTTATTTCATTATAATAACTGATTGTAAAAAAGCAAATAACTGAATCCAGTTAAACAAAAGTAATTTTATTAATACTTTTTTGTGATGTTAATGATATATTTTTTTGAATTTTTTTATTGTAAATAATGCTTATAAAAAAATCAAATTTAGAATTATATATATAAGTACTTTTCTTAGGATCAGTATGAGATACTGGTAGTAGCCACTAATGTTACTAATCAACACAAAATCTTTAATTTAAAATAATATTGTTTTCAAATAACATTTAAATATATAAAATAATTAATTAAATTCACATAAATCTGTAATAATTTGAAATAACATTAATTTATTTTACACAATCTACAGAAATTTTTATGATTCTTCAAGTGATAGTATTTGATGAAAAAATCAATTTTTATCTACTATATGTATATATAAATCACATGGCAGTTGCTCAAGCTTATTAACACCAAGAACATTCAATTTATTGTCAAACAGCATATATATATATATTTGTCGGTCATGTCATTTCAAAACCCATATTTAGTAAGAAATAATCTATACCTTGGATTATGCTTAAAAACATTAAAGCTAATATATTTGTAATAAAATGCCCTAAATTTATCTGTTGTTTATTGATAATTATTGTAGTTATAATTACTAATTAAAAATGAGATATAACAGCAGACGATATTGATCTGATCGATTCATGCAAAGTTGCAAATAAAATCATAATTGACTTTGTCTTACAAATGTATAACATTAATTAGCATTTTAAATGCATATTTAGTTACATGTAATTATTATCACAATTTGAAAACAAATGTATTATTTAAAGATGTGCACACACACACACATATAATATGCATCATTAAAAACCAGTTAACACTTAGTCAGTCCCAATATCAATAACAATCAACAATTTCAAACCCTTGTCAAGGCAACCTCCATTTAATAATAAAGGTGGAATCCCACCTTTGTTAATGTTGGAATATATTTTTATAGACACTAAAGATTGCACCTTGACCACACAGATTGAAATTATAGATGCAAAGAAGTTTAAAGAAATCTCTTTAAATAGAAAAATATTATCTGTTTTGAATGCAAGCCAATAAATAGTCAATTATAATATTACAAACTGCAATTATAATTTTCAAATTGCACCCAAAGTATTACTTAAATAATAAGTGTAATAATGCTCAAGGTTAAATGGGTTTGTAAGTAATCATTAAAAACCAGTTAACATTTAGACAATCCCAATATCAATAACAGGCAACATTTTCAAACTATTGTCAAGGCATATATATATATATATGAAGTTCAGGTTAATAGTTTATTGTCAAGGCATATATATATATATATGAAGTTCAGGTTAATAGTTTAGAATATTTGATATTACTATATTTAAACAAAATGAATATAAAGTATATATATATGAAATCATTTTTATATTAGACAGTGGTTAGTCATTTTTGAGCACATATTTGCTATAAAGTATTTAATCGGCCTCTTCTAGTACTACTAATATAAATTTGAATCCACTTAAGTATCAGTTATAGATTGATTACTCAAATATTAGTAATGTGAATGTTAAAGAAAAATAGACTACTTTATGCTTAATAAATAAATTAGCACTGATATTTTAAAAAAAGCATTATTTGCAAATTTGCTAAAATAACTTCAGTGGATCTGATTTGTGAATTATTACTATGGTTTGCACAAGTGGAGTTAGATTTTTTAAAAATATATATTCTCATAAATACATACTTAACAGCCATTGCTAAAAACATTTTACATTATGAAGTATTATATAAACATATTCAGAATAAAAACACCTGAAATGCAGTATCTAAATATTATGCAAAGTCTCAAAGCACTAATCATTTGTTACCATGATAATATGAATGTGCATAATATCATAACAGTATGTCTATTTACCACAACATCAAAAATAATACTAATGTTGCTTGTGGACCACATTGTTATGTATGGATTAACTTTCAAATTTACAATTCCAAGGTAAAATCACAAAACACTTTTTAATAATCATATATAATATAAACAAATCAATTACACTGTCTATAATGTAAATTATAACACACATGTATATCAATGTCTCATACAGAAAAAAAAATTGATAATAATAGTAACATTTAACCAAATGCACTTTTAGTATCATGTACCAAAATCATAATTATCTAACTGAACCAATCAGTTAATCACTTGACTAAATATTATAATTATTATTGAATTTTTCTTTTTTGTATGACCCATAGATATACATGTGTGCATAATATACATATTATACACTTCAATATTTTATGTACTCTTTTTTCCATGATTTTAATATTTATATTAACATATTTAACACATGTATAGTAGCTTAAAGTTTTTTAAATTTATATCATTACAATTTAATTTTTTCTCTATTTCAAATGAAAATCTAATTAGATCTCTGTTACATACATATCTGCAAGATAGACTTATGCTAACAATTCCCCGTTAAGTTTTTACCAAGTAGAAATCAAAATCAATACATTACAACTGCCACATTCACTGTCACAACATTCATTGCTTAATGATACAATATACAAACAAAAAAAAAACTAAATTTTTAGTATTTACAAATTAATTAGAAAAATGAAAACTGTATGTATTTTTTCCAATATGGCCACCACTACTTTTTATTTTATTGCAATGTAATTTTTAAATCTCACATTACCAAAGTTGCAATTTAACTGAATTAGGCAAACTCATGCAACATAACATTTTAGCAATCTAACTGAAAGCAGTGCATTTTTTACATTTTTTTTTTCATAAATCAAAATTTTTATTTAAAATTGCTTATAATCACAGTAATTCTGCCAAATATAAGAAAATTCATAAAGCACTTAATGAAAATGATATAGTGATCATTACTAATTTAATTGCAAATAAAAAAAATAGTATTCTGTAATCACTTACTTATTTAAAAAAAATAAACCATTCATTTGCAAAAGAATAAAAAAAATGAATTCATTATAATAAAAAATACAATGTTTTATTATTATTATTAAGATATATATACAATCAACAATAAATATACATGATTTCAGTATAATTTTATTTTTTTAAAAAAATGTTTGTTTATAATATTAATTTGTTTACATATTATAATTTTAAATTAAATTGTATCTCACATATGCATATATATATATTGGTTAAATATTTGATACTATATAATTGCAATTTGAAAGTTATAATTGAGTATTTGTTCATTTGCTTTCAGTACAGGTTATGTTTCCCTGTTTAATGAAGTTTATAAAAACTTCCTTGAATTAATAATTTCATTCTTTGTAGTCAATATGCAATCTGTAGTATCTATATAAACAAATTAGACGGTATATAAAGTTGGATTTCCACCTTTATTGTTTAAAGGAGATTGCCTTGATAACCTATTGAAATTGTTGATTGCTATTGGTAATGGTATTTTTTAAGATTTAATTACTTTCGAATATATATTTGCACATTACAATGTATTGATACTGTATCATATAGTATTTGACTACTTTCCTGTATATATACATATATGCACATATTAAAATGTACTAATTCTGTACAGAACAGTTTATCATATAGTACTGTAAACAAAGCCTTGGAAATTACGGCAGCTTCATTTTATAGTAATCTGTCTGAAACTATTTTGCCAATCTACTACCACTTGGATGTTCAAAGATCTCAACACCTCTCAAACAACTGGGCACTTTGAAACAGTGCTGCAATATTAAACTTAAAATTTAACTGTTTCTAATTCAATTCTCACGAGAATAAAGTAAATAAAAAGGATCCATTATAATCACATGGACAGAATTGTTCTAATCATGTGATTTGACAAGCAATTTATTTTATTAAAGTGCATATAAATTTTTAATTTCATTTATTTTCAACTTGATTTCTATCTTTTAAATAATCATGAATTTTTTTTTCAGACAAATGCTGTTTTAACTCCCATCTAAATAAAAAAAGAAACCCAATATTGTTTGTTTTTTAATATTATTCCTTAATTACATTAAAATTTACACAGTTTTGATTATTCATAAAAAAACAATGTATCAATAATTGCATATAGTATATACATAGTTTTATCTCAATGGTTAAATAATTTGTGCATTAATACTTATTTTCAAGTATTAGCACTCCACTAATAAATGTTCATAGTTTAAATTTTCATTTGATTTTAATATGACAGTATAAGCATTCAACTTATTTTTTTAAAAAGTATTATAAAAATCAAAATATTTTAAGTGCTCAGTAATAGAGTGGGTTATGTTTATTTACTTTACGCAAATAACGAGGCACCCTCTTTTGAAGTACTGAGAGTGAATTGTAGTTAGTGGCCAGAAAGAGCACGGTCTTCCTTTAGTGGAAACAAGATTGATGGAGCTATGTTATCTGACAAGTGATTACATTTCTTGACCAGATGGAAGAAGGGGGATGGGAAGATAAAAAAAAAGCTAACAAATATTATTACTTAAAATCAAACACAAATAGAAAATAAATCAAATATTCACACACACGTAGACATGCGCATAAGCACAATGTTTAAACTCATGTGAATTCAGTTTACGTTTTTTTTTTAATCTTCTAGAATAAAAAAGTTAGTTTTATACATGAGAAAAGGCAGAAATAACTTAATAAATTAATTCTAAAATAAATGTTATATACATTTAAACATATATAAATAGCAGAGCTTTGAGGCATAAAAATTAGTATTTTAGTTTGCCATGCCGGTTTGAATTCAGTCTATGTAATATTTAAAAATTTGTGGAGGTTAGAAATGAACATAAGATTTTTATGTAGTTGATCCTTAATCAGTTCAGTCAGACATTTTATTATTGTTTGTTAAATGGGTATCTATTTAATCTTAGGTAGAAAGTAAAAGGAGAAGGAAAAATCTTAAATTTAGTCATCTAATGGTTTAGTAAGCTAGATTAGTAATGGCTTCCCTTTTTTTTTATTTTTTATTCGAAGAATGTTATAGATATCTTCGCTTTTTTATACAGTATTTTAAAGTCTATTTTGGATTAAATACAAAAAAGTGGTGTATGTTTTGTGAATTTGGACAAAGTATTTGATGGAGTAAACTGAAATAAATTTATGGATAGCTTGAAAAATAAAAGAGTATTTAGAAAAGAGAGAATATTGATTTGGAATATGTACATTGGAAATAGAATAAGAATCAGATTGGAAAACAATGAGACAAAAATTGAGTATAAAAAGAAGAATTAGATAAGGTTACTGCATGTAACCTGTGCTTTTAAATATTATTTAAAAGAAATATTAGATAAATATTTAAGATTCTGAAAGAGCTAATATTGAAAATATAATAGTAAAATATATAAGATTTGCAGATGATATGGCATTTATAGCTGAGGATAAAACAAAAATCTAAAATATGTTCAATAAATTGTGGGAAGAATATGTAGAAATATGAAATATAGATTAATGATGAGAAGACCATAGACTTTAAGAATAGGAAAAAAAATGAAAATAGACTACAAGTTGATACTCATAGTAAGATTGAGTGACAATAAAAAAACAAAGATGAAGTTAAAAGAAGAATGATATTGTCAAATGAGGCATTTATTAAGAGAGAGAAAAAATCTCTGGGTCTTTGAAAAAAGAATTAAAGAAAATATTAATAAATGTGCTATGAGTGAACATCATTATTGTATTTGTCTGAAGGTTTGTAATGATGGTATATTATAAAATGTAATATGTTGGACTATTTCCATCATTTATGAGTGAATGTTGAATGTATAGAAAATTTTAAACTTTATTTAAACAACAACTTGTTAGTAATAACACACAAATAGACAATACAGTTAGTAATTGCACAACATTTCGAGTAGTATTATTCTCCACTCTTCTTCAAGTGTTGCTGGTCTACATGCACAGTGACAATATTGCATAGAAGTTGAACTCACACCTTTAGATTCTTGAATATTGAATTTAAGCATTTGCCTTAAATTCAATATTCAAGAATCTAAAGGTGCAAGTTTAACTTCTAAACGAATATTGTCACTGTGCATATAGGCCAGCAACACCTGCAGATGAGTGGAGAATAATACTACTCGAAATGTTGTGTAATTACTAACCTGTATTGTTTATTTGTGTGTTATTACTAACAAGTTGTTTGTATTTGGAAAGTTTAAATAAAGTTTAAAACTTTCTACACATTCAACATTCTCTCATAAATGATGGAAATAAGCCAACATATCACATCTTTCATTATTGTATGATTGTGAAACATAAAAAATAATTGAAACAATTTGTAACAAATTGGAGGCCTTTAAGATTTGGTTATGAAGAAAAATGGAGAAAAATGTTTGAATGAACAGCATGATAAGTGAGAAGTTTTGTAAATAGTAAATAAAAAAAGAAGATTGATGGAAGAAATTAAAAAATAAAAAGAGAAACTGATTGGACACGTATTAAAAAGAAAGATAATTTTAATGAAGGATGTTTTGGAGAAAATAATAATTGAAGATAAGAATAGGTGGGAAAGATTGATCTTGTTGGATGCTGTAAGAGATGGTAAGAGATATGTGGAACTGATGATCTGATCAATAAAATAAACAGAATGAAGAAATGGATGAATTAGCTGTGTGACTGCTTTCTGGACCTGTTCATGAGATAGAACTCTATTAATTGGATATAAAAGTCAAAAGTGATGACCAAAATATAATTATTAATTTAGTGACTATTTTTCTTTTGCTCATAAGACAAATAAATAGGAAACTGCATTATTAAAATTATTTTTAATAATTACTTGTCAAAGGTCTCCAAAAACGTCTTGTTAAAAGTATCTACATTGCTCCACTCTGGCATAAAATTAAACATTTTCTGCAGAATAAAATGTAACTTTTGATTTATCAACAAATCTTACATGAAAATTTGAACAATCTCATTTCTTTCTCTATAAATGTATTGATGGAATACTTGTATAAAGAATTTCTCATTAAGTAGTATTAGAATTATCTATGCATAGACTATATGCTCAAAAATCCTGTTAGCAACTTAAAGCTGATTATTTTTTCTATTTAAAACCTCAGTAAATTTGTTTATTTGTAATAAAGAATAAGATGTTATTTATTACTTTTCCTCTTATCCCATGAGTTCCACTATACTGTTCTAAATATTCCAAAACATAAACAAAAACTTAAAACCTGATCATGTATCTTTTTAGCATGTGTGTGGTCATCCTGAGTTTAGATTCCTCTATTTACATTAAAACCTTTAATTTTTTCACCACTTTACCATTTTTTTCCATATGTCATAGCATCGGACAGGAGGTGAACCCACAACAACCGTCTGCAACCAACTGCTTGCTTGCAAGGCAACTGTACTGACCTCTTGGCTAACAATGCTTGACAACTTTTTACCTTTGAATTAACTTTTTCACCTTTTTACCTCTATATTTCTTCCATTCTTGAGGAGATATATCCTTATTCTCTTTCAACACCTTATACTCCAAAAAAACAAAAAAAAAACTTTTGATTTCAATTTTTTTAAAGTGAATTATGGATTGCAATAACATATCTATTTAACTTGAATAATAAGAGATAGAATTAATATATGCAGATCCAAATGCCAAAAGCCATAATATTTTAGAATAACCTCCAACTCCTGCTCAGTGATAAACTGGCTTTAAGCTACTGCAGCCTTACAAAATAATTTAGCATAATCTACATGGATTATTCGTTGTCACATAAGTAATAGTCCTCTCAAAAGTGTATAAAAAATTAACTATAGTTAATAATAAAAATAAACATTCACTCATAAATAAATACAGTGTTTCACACTCTAAAGTATCAAAAAAAAAAAAAAAAAAAGAAGAAAAAAACAACTGCTCTAAAAATAATCTTTGCCCTGACTAATCTATGAATCACAAATATATACAAATAGAGAACATGCTCTTGTTTACTTCATATTTAATAATGCTAACTTTAATTTCTTCAGCAGAAATTTTTTTATTTTGAAATACTTTCACATTATATCTAATTGCAATACTCCAATGTATTCACTTCCCTGCTAAATCTGTCCAATATAAACAATAAATGTTGCACTAAAATGTTTATGAGATAATTCTTATATTGCAGATGGGATCTATCTCTTCCTGAAAAAATATATTAATTTTCATCAATAAATACCTTTAAAAAAGTTGTCCATTCATATCCAATGAAATGAAAGTGTGATTTTACACAAAACTATATAAAAATCATATGTCAACACTTTGGATTAAATAAATTGATATACACCTGGGTCTCGTTTTATGCGGTAGATAGTTTCCACAGAATACTCACATTAAAAAAAATCACACAAAAATAGACTTAACTTACCTTGAAAAATGAGGGATAGAGTCTGTAATTTTCAGAATTCACATAAAAGCAAATCAGCAAAGAAAAATTACTTTAAAATTCACATTAAAAAAAAATAAGCAAATAAAGTATGACTAATAAAAAATTTCAAATACTTGAAAAAAATTAATACAAGACAAACTTTTTTTACTTTTTTTTATTAATTACAATATTTAATTTGACATTTTTCATACATGTGATGTGATGATGTGATGTATTTTGGCTTCTCCTTAAATGAAGTCAAGAATATCTCAGCAATTATGCCCAGATAAACCTGTTAGCCACTTTATTTGCCATTCCCAACTCTAAGTCTTTCCATATTCTGCCACATCCCATTTCCACAACATAATCTTTGTCAACTCTATGGCCTTTATGTCTATATCCCTTTTACCTTTTTGCAAACCCAGCATAAAAACCAATAACTCACTTTCTGTATAATCACTTTGTTCATATCTATTATCCCATAACTTCATTATCTGTAACCTTTCTGCTTTCAGACATTCACATTCAATCAACAGATGCCTAATATTTTTTATACCTTCCTTACACAATTTGCACACTAAATCACCCATAGTTTTCCATTTATGTGTATATTCTTTTGTTGCTAAAGATCCTGTTCAAGCCTTAAACAATAAACTACTTTCCTTACTATTATCATAAATTAACTCACATCCAATGTTCCATTTACTTCTATATATATTTAAACTCTTCTTACCCTCCATACTAGTTCTCCATCTCTAAAATCCCTATTTTTTATTAATGCTTCTATTCTTTTATCCCATTCCTTACCACTATAACACTCAACAATCCTCCTATCACAATCATCCCACATTTTATACAAGTATACTGATATAAATTCTTTATCCAAATCTTTTGCATACCACATTACCTTTCTCACCCATCTTGTTACATACCCTTTAGTCATAACCCAATTAAACACTATTTTGGCTATTCTTTTACTATCCATAAACTGCAACCTACCAAACATTTTCATTTTTTCCTTTTTGCATCTCTCATATAAAAACTTGACCATCCCATTTCTCCTTGAATTGCCTCCTTTGCTGCCCACATCTCTGCATTTAATGCATGTCTTCTTACTTCTCTTTGTACTTTCTCTAAATAATCTAAATCCCTTTTACTAACACATAATGCATCATGAGCATATGTTAACCTTGCCATGGCAATTCCCTTCCATACAATTCTAGATACATCATATTATATGAAAATACTGTTAATTTCTTTACCAAACCCTTTTTTTTCTTTGTTTCATTTACCAATTTTTTTCTCCCATTCATTCAAGCAATTTTCCTGATTACATAAGATGATTCCCAAATACCTATATCTATCCACCACACTTAACTTTATATCCCCCAATAAAAATTCTACATCTTCTCTTTCCCCAGTTTTAACCATCATTATATTTTATTTTTCTTTACTAAATTTGATCCCCATCTTTTTACCCACCCTTGCACATGTCCTCAACATAATTTCCATATATTCTCTTCTTTCTGCACACAAAAAGATATCATCCACAAAAAACCCTGACAAAGTATACACTCCCTTGCCTCCTATTAACAGTATCTCTATCCGTCTTCCTAGTCTTTCTATTGTTTTCTCTATTTCACTCAAATACAACAAAAACAAAATAGGTGACATAGGGCATCCTTGTCTTAATCCCACCTGATTTTTAACTTTAACTCTCACTATATCCCCTAATTGGTAAGTATAATAATTTTTTCATATAATTTCTTAATAATATTTACTAAAGCTTCATTCATTCCCAAATTTGCTAACCTTACCCATAATCTATTTCTATTTACTCTATCATATGCTTTCTCTATATTATAAAACTCATATATAATGATCTACCTGAATTACTACTCATCTCCATAAGTTGTGTAAATACAAACAAACTATCTCCTATATGCCTATCTGACCTAAAACCTCCTTGCATTTCCCCCACTACATTATTCTCTTCCATCCATTTTACAAATCTTCCAGCTACCATATATGAGAAAACTTTATATAAAACTGATGTTACCATTATCAGTCTATAATTATTTAACTTTCTATGATCCTTACCATTTTCTTTAAATAATAATCTTATTCTTGTATTACTCCAACTACCCAGAAAAATTCTCTTCTGTGCCATCTTATTGAAACATGATAATAACTTTGCTTTTGCTCTATGCCCTAAATTGATTACCATCTCTGCTGCCCACCCATCTAAACCTCTCACCTTTCCACTTTTCAATCTCTTCCTTACCTCATTCAATTCATTTTTTGTGAATCTAATATTCCCATTACTCAATGCTTTCTATGTTTTTATCACTAAGTCCTTCACACCTAACAGCTTTTCTATATTCATTACATATCTATTTAAGATTCTATCTAACTCTTCTCTAGAGCTACACTCTATTCCTTTATCATCTATTAACCCTTTTCCCGTCTCTTTAAGGCCTCTCATCAACAGTTGACGTCACTCTAATTCCGTTATTTTTAATGCTAGGATATTCGTTTGACAGTTATTGATTAGGTTTTTAAAAGTTCTGTAAGATGGTGCCCTCTTCCAAATTATTTTACAAGTAAAAAATAAAAAAACTGCATTTAAAGCTAAACAACGAAAGAAGCTTGTCGGTGATTGGCTCTCAGCCAACAAAGACATTCTGATTGGCTGGAAAGAACAAAGAAACCACCTGATCAAAGAAAATATAGAAAAACGCTGAGATTTTCATTTCAAATGTGATTTAAGGTTTAAACAAAGTATATTCTGGGAAATTAAAATCATTTTCACAGGGTATACTAAAAAAACAAAATTATTTTCAAAAAATATTGAAGATTTTAGTAAAAATATTTAAGATTTAGCAAAAAGAAATATTTACTTTTCTATAACATAAAAAGCATTTATGTCACAAACTCTTTGTTTATATGTTGGCTTTTATTTTGCTGAAATTGAATATTTTATAATAAATAAATAGCAATTTATTTTTGAAAGAACTTTCATTCACTTTTATAACCTGACCATTTATTAATATACTTTTAGTAAACGATAAAGGTGAAAATATTTTGACAACTGACTTATCTTCAGTTTGTGAGCTGACCAATTAAAAGCTTTGATTTTTTGCTGATACAACCAATAATATAATTAGCGGTTAAAAGGTTATCTTTCCCCTACATTTCTCCTTTTAATGTAACTCCAAAATTTTTTACTCCCATCTCTTCCAATTTTAATATCCTCCAACAATTTACTATTTAACTTCATCCTCTGTCTATAATTATCCAACTTCTTCTTTTCTAACTACTTTCCCCATTCAGCCTTAATATCATTTTCACTTTCTTTGTTCTTAATAGCACACTTATATTCTCTGCATGCTTCTTCCCTCTCTTTTACACTTTTACTAACTTTCATTCTTTTATTACTTTTATTCTTCTGTATATTCTCAACTAAAACCCTATTTGCCCCTTTTTCTATTTCACCACACCATTCCTTATACTCATCCCCAACCAGCTGTTCCATGGATTCTTCAACTTTTATCTTATACTCTTCCAACTTATTCTTATCATTCACTCTCCATCCACATCTTTCATTATTGTTTCTACCTTTATTTCTATCCTCCATCACATTACTAATCATTTCTATTACAATAAAGTTATGATCACTATTATATACTCTCTCTTCATTATCAACCCCCTTAATTTTCCGTATTTTATTCATTCCCTCTTTCTCTACCAATACATAATCTATTGTGTGAAATATATTATTCCTAGACCATGTGTATTGTTCCTCATAAATATTTGATAAATTCCTCCTCAAATTTACTCTTTGACCAAATTCCTTCAAAAACTGACCATTCTTATTATCTACATCATCAATTTCTTCAATTTCTCCATTCATATCTCCTATAACCATTATTCTCTTCCCCTTTTCTTTAAAACTCTGTATATCCTTAACTAGGCATTCATATATACTACTGTTCCACTCCATTACAGTTTGACTATCTCCAGTGGCTATATACACTACAGCCAGTATCCATTCTTGTCTATCCCACCTTATTTCAAACCACAAATGCTCTTGACATTTACCAATATTTAAATATTTTTTCGATATAACACCTATACCACCACCCCCTTTTTTTTCTATTTATACCCTGCCATACCAACTCTTCCAAAATAGGTTCTTTTTCTTCTCTTAGATGAGTTTCCACAGCTGCTAATACTTCAATTTCTTCATTTTCAATTGCTTTATTTAATTCCAGCCGTTTTCTGGTTTCCTACGACATTGCATATTCAAAAACCCAATTTTATCAATTTCTTCTTTCCTAACTACTCTTTTATAAATTCTTTTGATTCTTTCTTCTCCATTACATTTATAACAAACTTTCTTACCATTAATCTTACAGAACCATTCCCTCTCCACATCTACACTTATATCTAAATCAACCATCTTTTGCTTATTTATATCGCACCCATTCTTCTTCTTTTTGATAATATTACAATTTAAAAATCCCCCCCCCCATTAAAAGTGTTCTGAATTATATTCTTTAAATATCAGACTCCCCAAAACTTTACTTCCTTGTTTTCCCAAGTGCAATCCATCTTTACTATATAACTCCCTCTTTCCAATAAACCAATCCCATGCATCCACAAACACAAGATTATTTCTCTCACACAATTTTTTCAATCTCTCATTTATAGAACATGCCCTATCTAACAAATGCCTCTTGGCAAATCTTGGTAATACTCCAACTAACCCTACTTTTCCTTTAATCTCCTTCAAATTCCTAATCAATATTTTAATCATTACCACTATCATTCATTTGTAAACTGGAAAAGAAATCAGATTTTATGTGATGTGGTGTATTGTTGCTTCTCCATAAACAAAGTCAAGAATCTCTCAGCAATTATGCCCAGAGAAACCTGTTAGCCACTTTATTTTTTTTCATTATGTGATGGACATCTAGCACCACTTTTAGTCTTATGCTGTGTTAATGGTTTTCTGTTTCTATATTAAAAAAATGAGATCAAAATTAAAACAAAAAGATTATACATTATCATTAGAAAGATTATTTTCAGTTTGCAAAATCTTGGTTTTTTATTTTAAAAACCTAAAAGTTTATTTATTTCTGTTATATATAACAAAATATATGTTTTAAAAGTTTAATTTTTTTGAATATTTATTGTGATATTTTTATATGTAAGTATAAATCTATTATTATTATTTACTCATTAGTATAAATAGGTTATTTACATAGAAGCTAAAATTCTAAATACAGCTTCAGGCCATATTCATGTTAGCTGCTAATATAACATTATATTTTTGAAAAAAAAATGTATTTCTAATGAAAATAAGTTATTAATAATTTAAATTTCTTGATATCTAATAAATATAGTGAAATATGAAAGATATTAAGAAGAAACATGAATCACATAACTTCAAAATCGCATTAAAATAATCCACAAAAATGAGACCCAGGTGTTTATATAATGTTTTTCTTGCATTATTCATATTGATTGCAAAGTTTCGTGTAGTTGTAGTTTTAGAATATTATTATTAATTTTAATATTATACTAAATGTATTACAGAACTGGTATTGCAAAATACTTTCTTTAAGATTTATGAATATTGTGTAATTTTTTAAGCTGTCAAATTTATTGTGTATATGTTGTATAAAACTGAGAAATAATGTTTCCTGGGTGGCTTATACAAGTCAGGGTGACAAATCGACTTATAAGTATGAAACATTTATTGAAGGAATTTAAAACAACAGATTTATCCAATAGTTAATTATGTTCACTGTATTCTAGGGTTGGCAAAGTTACAAACATTAGATTGTTGCTTAGTAACAATAAGCAGAATTAAAGGAATGCCATGAATTACTTTTCAAATTCCATCAGCTTGCCACATGAACACTATTTACACTTACCAGATTCCAATTCTAATTGAGCATGTGTAATTTTTGAATTGAGTTACTATTCAAAATGTAAGTCCAGTTCAGTGAATTACTATTCAGTAATAACTGAAATACAAGCTTATTATATACCTGTATCAATATAATATATAAGGTATATGAGCACAGATTTTCACATGACCCACCATTCTCATGGGAAGGTTGAAGAGCTGGAACATGGAGCAGACTGAATCCTGTTCACCAAAGCATAAATATCCCAACATATATCTGAGCACCCACCACATACAAGTGTGGAGATGACAATCTAGACCAACCGATGACTGCTGGTCCAGCACAAAACATGTGCACTGGTGATCATACATCCCTTCAACATACATGTGCTCAAGTGCACCAGTGCTACAAGACAGAGTGGGTGCTCAGATTTATGTTGGGATGGTAAATCTTCATACTTTGGTGAAAAAGTTTCAGTCCACTCTATGCTCCAGCTCTTCAACTTTCCAATGAGAGTGATGGGTCAAGTGAAAGTCTGTGCTCATATACCCTATATATTACTATTCAGTAAGTAAACTGGTAACTTGGCTGATTAATAATTCCTGTACTGACTATTCTCAAAGAGACTTCAGCCTTTATAGGTAACCCTCTTATTAAAGGTAAGCAATACTAAATTCACTAATCAGGTTACTTGACTGTCCTGGTTATATCATCGGATGTTTCTTATCTTTATTGTTATTTAATTGGTTAGGCAAATATAGGGGGGGGGGTTATGAAGTGAAATATGCAATGGTAATCATTACTTTTTTCTTAATGGCTGATTATTATACTGTTACTGAAAAAAAGTAAATTAACAAAATATTTTTAAATTAATTTCATTTATAAAACACTAATGAAATAATGTTAAGTCATTACAAATGCCCAATTACTAAAATATAACAAAAGTTTAGTACTACACTTGGCAATTCATTACCAAATTGAAACTTTCTTTTCACTGTTACAACAATTTTTTTTTAACTTGTATAAATTAATTTGTTTTAAATTGCAAAAATAATCATAAATATTAAAATAAACTACAGAAGAGTTTTTTTTTGATGATTCATAACAACAAAAGAATAGAGATGTACAATTATTCACATAATTGCTCTCTATTAATCAATAATTTTTGGCTGTAGACTTCTGCCCTCTTCAGATTATTTTAATTAATATATCAACTTAACTCTTCTATCAAAATGAATGGAAAACTGGCAAAATAGTACTACAGAAATCACAGAAGAGTGAAGGCAAACTGAAAATCAAACAGCACTATCACTAAATAAAATATTCAGATGAATTAATAGAAGAGTTAAATTTATATTTCTTGTCATTACATGAGTGCAAATCACCATTTCTTCTTAAAATTTGAACATATAATCAAATGTATTTTATCTTTAAATAATATAGATAAGGTTCCATATTTTAGCTTAGGTAAACCTATCAATTAAACTATAGTAATTTGCTATCTATCTATCTATCTATCCCCCCCCCCCCCCCCCCCCTCCTCCCCCCCCCCCCCCCCCCCCCCCCCCACCCCCCACCCCCCCCCCCTTCCCCCCCCCCCCCCCCTTCCTTCTTTTTTTTTTTTTTTTTTTTTTTTTTTTTTTTTTTTTTTTTTTTTTTTTGGGTGTCTGTCTGTCGCTGTCTTCTGCTGTCTTCTGTCTGTCTGTCTGTCTGTCTGTCTGTCTGTCTGTCTGTCTGTCTGTCTGTCTGTCTGTCTGCTTCTGTCTGTCTATCTATCTATCTATCTATCTATCTATCTATCTATCTATCTATCTATCTATCTATCTATCTATCTATCTATCTATCTATCTATCTATCTATCTATCTATCTATCTATCTATCTATCTATCTATCTATCTATCTATCTATCTATCTATCCTATCTATCTATCTATCTATCTATCTATCTATCTATCTATCTATCTATCTATCTATCTATCTATCTATCTATCATATCTATCTATCTATCTATCTATCTATCTATCTATCTATCTATCTATCTATCTATCTATCTATCCATCTATCTATCTATCTATCTATCTATCTATCTATCTATCTATCTATCTATCTATCTATCTATCTATCTATCTATCTATCTATCTATCTATCTATCTATCTATCTATCTATCTATCTATCTATCTATCTATCTATCTATCTATCTACCTATCTATCTATCTATCTATCTATCTATCTATCTATCTATCTATCTATCTATCTATCTATCTATCTATCTATCTATCTATCTATCTATCTATCTATCTATCTATCTATCTATCTATCTATCTATCTATCTATCTATATATCTATCTATCTATCTATCTAATTTAATAAATTTGTCAGAACATTTTGTAATAGAAAGTTGAAGAAAATATTTATCTGGGATCTTTTGCATGGATAATACACATTGTATACCAGGCACTGAATATTACATTAAAATCCTACTTTCAATGCTTTTGATTCTTCACACTGCATTTTTTTATTTCCACCAACAAAAAATCAGATGAGCCTTGTAACTACTCAAATATATTACAATCACTTTTGTTCTTCAGATGAGCTACAGGTATGGAACCCTTATATCTCAATACTGAATTGACTTCATGGGTAGTTGCTTTAAAGACACATTGTATATACACACCAAAATGACACATTTCCTTAAAATAATTAAATAGCTTTCTTGTTTGGGAGTTCATAAATAGTTTTATGCATTGGAAGTGACTGAATCAGGTTGTAATCTATGGATTTCAAGCTTCAGAGCCTGCTAGTTTATCATTACAACAAACCATGGATCCTAAACTCTGGAGCCTGCTGTTCTTGTTACAACAATCTATGCAGGGAATGTTTATTTAATTGCTCTGTATAGTTTATTTAATATCAGAAGAGTGATAAAATGATAGGCTCTGAATTTCAAAGATGGTCTATGGGTCATGAAATATTGTATTCATTCCAGTGTCTCAAACTTTGTGCAAAACATCATTCAATTATTTATTGTAAATATAGGGATTTGAACTCAGACTTTCAAACAACCTTCAACTATCCACACTATATCATACAACTGATGCACAAGACCACATACATATAGAAAAATTAAATAATCACAAATATATGTATTTTATGCTGAACCAGCACAACACTCGCAATTGGTCTAGATTATCATCTCCCACACACACACATATATATATAATCAGTGCTCAGTTTATATTAATTTAGCAAATCTTTATACTTTAATGGACAGGCTTCAATCTACTCTAACCTCTAACTCTTCAGTCATTAATACCATTGAAAATCTGATGATAGAATGCCCAAATCCCATGCTGATGTCAGTATTGTTGTTATGCCCATGTTGACCTCAAGTTACTCTGAACCCTCATGTATAGGACAGTATCCATTTAAAATAAAATATTGGCATCAGCATGGGATTTGGGCATTCTGTCATCAGATTTTCAATGGTAAGGATGGCTGAAAGGTTGGAGGTTGGAGTAGATTGAAGCCTGTCCATTAAAGTATAAGGATTTGCTATATTAATATATACTGAGCACTGGTTATATATATATGGGAGATGATATATCAGTTGGTCCAGATTATCTATACTGAGCACTGGTTATATATATATGGGAGATGATAATCTGGACCAACTGATGAGTCAGCAAGAAATACGTATATTGGGGATTATTTATCTTTTCTACATGTGTGTGGTAATGTATATCAGTAGTATGAGATAGTGTGGATAGTTGAAGATTGCTTGAAAGTCTGTTCAAAGCCCCTATATTTACAATTAAGTTCCAGGTATAAGAATGCCTGTATTGCAAATCAATTATTTATTATATAAACCTTTTGGTCTTAAGATATCACGGGACATCCAAAACAACTTATGTAATTGACTAATCTGAAATATTTTTTCTCCATTAGGATCTGGATAAATACATATATAGATACATGAACATACAATTACTTGCCTACGCATGAACTTACAAAAGTAGAACACTTTACTTAAGCATTATATATTTATTATCACTTTTGAATAAAGATTTTGATGAGGTATTTGTTGACATTTCGTTCAATAAATCAATTTACTGCAGTTAAAATTCATTTTGATGTTAATGCGGCTGATGTAAAACCAGAAAAAGAATTGTAATTGTGGTCAACATTTTCTTTCTTTTTTTTTATAAAAAAAATCTAAATATAATCAAAGAACCTTAAGGTCTTAGCAAAAATGAGAAACAGTAATAACGTACAAAAGAAAAAGAAACTGAAATATTCTAAGGGTAAATGCAAAAAGAATAATAATAAAAAAAAAGCAATTCTCTTACTAAAAGCTTTTTATACCTCAATATTGAAAATCTTTACTAGAAAGAAAGAAATAGAACGATACGATCTTATACGTTTAGTGAATGTTATTCATTATAGATAGAAAAGAAAAAGAAAGAGGGAGAAAAATTCGAACAATTAAGAATAAATTTTTGATAAAAAGAAATAATTAAATTGCAATTTTTTATCGATTGTTATAAGTCAGCAAAAATGAGAATTTTATTACAGCGCCATCTTGATTATTTAATATAAATGGTACTGAAAGATGATTAGATAAACAAAAATGTCAGATAACCTGGAAATGGCAGTCCGTGATGAAGAAAAAAGGAAATAAAATAAAATTTCTCAACTTGTTTGAAATCTTTGTTATGAAAGAGGAAAAGGTCTATAGATAAATCCCTACAGGACAAGAGCTTTTTCACCCCCCCCCCCCATTTCATTTATCAAGAATAGTTAGATACCCATTTACCGACCAATGTTAGATGGATGGTTGTTTTAACTTCAAGCTGGTTCGCATTAACTTTTATAAATATTTTTGTAAAGAAAAAAAATAAAGCCATTTATTTATTTATTTATTAAATTATATTTCCACAAATCTAGTGACATTGTACAAAACTTACATCATAATCAATTGAAATTTAATACTTTAAGAAAAAATATATTGTAATGAAACAAAACAAAAAGCATCAATTATTCTATAACATTGCTAAAAGTCATCTACTTGATTAGTCGTAACAGCAAATTATATTATTGTTTAATTCATAAAATATAAAATAAGAGCAGCTCCCTGTCCAGCACCACCTATTATAAGTTTAACAAATTAGAGACCACCAACCATTTTACGGCATTTAAATTCCAATTCTCAGATCAGAGATTGGCATTTTTCTTTAATAATGAGATTTTGTGATTCAAAATTTAAAAAGTCAATTGACCATCAAACAACACCTTTAATTTGATTTTACTTATTCAAACTAAAATGCTGAAATCGAAATTAGTCTAATGTTTTGAACTCAAGTCAACCTCCTTGAACCGTCATATAGATTTGAGCCCAGTTTAGTATTTACATATATTAATACTATTAATTCTTTACTGACAATGTATACTTATTTCTCTGGCTAGAAATATTAATAAAAGATAATCATTTACTTTCCCAGCTCATATTGTATATGATATAATTAAGAGCAGTTTCATATTTTAAAACTATCTATTATAAATTTGTGTAATCTGGGATTGTCAAATGTCTTATTGTATTTTAAATTTCCATCTCTAAACCAGTTTTTACTTTTATCAATAACACTTGGGATTCAAAACTGGAAGTAATGCTTTCATAACTACCTTTTAAATAATATAATTACTGTTTATTTTGGTCAATACATGCATGATCTAAGCTAAATATATCTTCATCATGATCACAGCTAAATATTTTATCAGCCTCTTTTCTTCCATTAGAAATTACTGCATAAAATCCTTATTACTAAAATAATCATGTATATACTCACCTACCTATAAAATGTAACAATATTCAAATATATACATATCGTGTAAGCATAAAAAATGCAAATAAATTAACTTCTCTGAAAGCTATTTTAACAAATGTTAAGAATAGAATGAATCCACCCCTTCTTTAATCTTTCGATCTTTATAAACTTTTATTTTCTGACACTTCTGGAAAGAATGGAAATAGTAAATGAGCTGTACTTAAATATGCCATAAATCATTTTAAACTTATCTACAACAATTGTTTTTCATGTATAAATCATGATAAAAAGAGCAACCAAAATTCAAAAAATATTAATCACAATAAACAATGCACTGGAATATTACCCGTTCAGTTCCAATATACTGCCATGATTCTGATATACTGTACCAAAAGCACTTGGTAAATTGTTCTTTGTGATTAATATTTTTTTGAATTTTGGCTGCTCCTTTTATCACAATTTATACGTGAAGAATAATTTTCATTATCTGACAGAGTGTTTTTGTATTATTTATTTACAATAATGTATTTAAATCAGAATAATATATAATTTCCAGTTTTTGTTTTTAGCACTGCCAGCAAACGAAAATGTATAAAAACTAAAAGCTTAAAACACAGATAGATTCATTCTACTTCTTATTATTTACCATCATATTGTGTTATTTATCTATAACTTCTTCTGAATAAGTTTGGTAAATATAGAAATTATTAAAAATGTAAATATCTAAAGTCAAAAACTAAACTAGTCAATAAAAATATATTATTTTAAGTTGAGAATTTAAGAAAACTAGCTAAAAAAATTAATTTTTTTAATAAAATGTCTTGATTTCACCACCAAGGTAGACTTCTCAAAGACAAAGGAACACAAACATGACAACAAACACATATTAAATATACATTTCCACAAGGTAATTGGGATGTAATAAAGAATTATGAAAAATATAAGGTTTGTGACTGAAGATGGATATGAAAATAACTGAAAGTACTTCTGGTTTTTATAATAGTTAATCTATAAGAGATATTATCAATGCTAGTAATTTATTGTTTTGATTTACATTAATTAATCTAGATTTATAGATATCTACTGTCTTTTTTTTTTGTAAGAAAAACTTTAAATTGGAAGACAATATACATAAATGTGTACATATATGGTTTAACTATCCATACACTTATGACTATGTGCATGATGTTTGTAGTGACCATGATTATTTCATATTGTTCAGCTGTTGTCAAAATTATGTCACGTAAAATATTTGTCTGTGACTATGAAGGTGATCATCTTACCTAAGGCTTATGTGTGCCAAATAAATAGAAATCATATAACGTATATAGCTATGTTGATTTTTATGATAACTCTCACTAATATTACAGGTCATTGTTATATAACAATACATATATACAAACATTTTTCTAGCAGTAAATAATATATGCTAATTAGATTAACAATTCAATGCTGGTTTATTAAGCAGGTTAAATACTCTCAATACAAAGCATAAGGCAAAGTCTTTGAAAAGATAAGAATGGACAGTCTTATCCTTTTACCTATATGTATTTATATAGACCAATCTGAAACACATTGAACTAAGAGCATGAATATCTTAAATTGATCACATTACTTTTTTAAAGCTATATATATATATAGTAATTTTAATATCAGTTAAATTATATTTTGCAAAAGGTTTTTAACCTTCCTGACTGAAAAGGTTTTATTTTTCGTCATACTTGCTTCTTAGATATACGTGTTGCTTACCAGAATCTTAGCTTTCATTGCTTGACTATTCAGTCCCAAAGGCATAGTGGTCTGGATATTTATTTATTTTTAATCTGTTATAATATACTCATAAACATTTTTTTTTTTAAAAAAAAAAAACATTTTGTGAAAAAAAAATCAATGGTTTAGTATGTGCAAGTTTATAAAAAGTTTGAGCATCAGATGTGATAGGTGTGAACTATGATCCATTAATCTTAAACTCCAGAGCCGATCACTGGACTATATATCACTAATAAAGTTCATTTATTTGTGATTATAAAGTTTTCTTGTAGTGTTATTATGCCACTATGTAGTAGTGTTTGATAAATACAAAAAAGTTTATTTAAAAAAAATGATTAAAATTTTATTTTTTTAGTTTTACTTCTTTTCTATTGATCTGCTGACAAATCATTTTTTTATTAGATCTCTAAATATAGAAAAAAAAAACCTCTTAAATAATTAAATCACTTGAACGTCTTATGGCATAAAAAGAGAAACTACAGTCTCATGTAACTGAAATTTACTTTATTAACATAAGGAGTTCGTTTTTATTTTTAAAGTAAGTATATTTTATTTTATTTCAAAATGAAATATGTACTGTTTTGCTTTCTTTTATTTGTTTACAATTTTGTAATATTATGTTACTGTTAACTTACTGATAAGATGAATATACATGGAAATTAATTATAGTTGATCACATATGTGTCAATGACAAAATGACTCAAACTATATACAGGTGGTGGATCATTTCTTTTTAGATATGGTAATTTTATGCAACTATCTCACTTGAATCCAAATCTCTTTGTGCATACCAAAATTTGTGGGTAGTTGTCAAATTTATATAATATATTTTAAACTCATTATTGAAAATATGTATACTGAGTCAAACTTATGTATGCCTTATCTCTACAAATGTAATATATATATATACAAATACAAAAACTGCTTAATTAACAATAAAAATACTGTAGTGCTTAGCATGCTTTTGACAGATAATTGTCATGGTTATAACAATACTTCTAACAAAGATAAGAAAATAAGTCTCTGGTTAAAAGCTAAAATTAGCATATTATTTGCATACTGCATTAATTAGTTAGAGCATGTCACATTTAGAATAGAGAATGCAATATTCTTGTTTATTGATGACATAATTTGTCTTGGAAATGTGACAAGACTTGTTGACCATTTGTTTGGAATTATTGCATTCTGAGCAAATAAAATTGAAACATGTGGGTTTGGATCGATGGGCAGAATTAGTGAAATGTTTAAAAACAATGTCTTTTTTCCCAGTTATACTTGCTGAGCCAATCAGATAGATAGGTTTGCCTGAGATTCATTATAGTAAACACCCTGGCAGAAAGAATTTTGACATTTAATTTTTTATATAATTTGAGAATGAAGATCCAGTGGTAATCTATCCTTTGAATTATTGATTAACTGGTAAATGGGGGGAGGGTTGAGGCTAACTTAAATGGGTGGGAGCAATAATTTTATAAATAGAATGAGTGTCTTTGGGTGAGTATATAGGAGTTGAACTCTGTACTCCTCTCCCTTTGTACTGTTAATCAATAATTCAAAGTATAGACTACAACCATAGCTTCATTCTCAAGTTGTATATAAAGTCAAATACCAGGATTTTTTCTGCTCATCTATTTACTATGGTAAATCTTGCCAACCTATCTACCTGATTGGCTCAGTATAAATCACATGTATAACTGAGAAAAAATAAAGTCTGATACTAAATCTGCTTTTTTTAGCAATTCACTAATTCTGGCCATCAATTCAAGCCCACATGTTTCAATATTGTTTGCTCAGAATGCAATGGTTCCAAGCGAAAGATCAAGGAGGCTTGACACATTTACAAGGACAATTATGCCATCAACAGACAAAAATTTTGCACCCCCCCCTTTAAAAATGGCTTGCACTAAATAATTAATGTTCTATGCAAATATTATGCTAATAAAGCAGGGTCAATATATTCCCTTACCTCTGTTACAAACATTGCAACATCTATAACAGTTATATTATCTGGACATTTTAAACTTGTGTATGTGGTATGTACATATTTAGTCCAATTTAATTTTAAAATGATGCATTAATTCTTCCATGCACATTCTTTTATTGTGTGCATAATAATCACTTCTGGTTTACATTTTAAATGCCACTATTAACAATATGAATGATTTTGATAATATTTCTTAAATTGTATAGTCATTTTTTTTAATGTTTTATAGTTAATTTCAATTTCAGTTTGCATATTTTTAAATACAGGGCAGTGGAAATCACAGAAAATCCAAAATGTTATACATTTTACAACAAATTATGTTTGTAGAGTTATTGAACTTCTTTTTTTCTATTGAGATTTTATAAAGAATAGACATGTTTTTTTTTTTCGACCATATGCTTCTATAAATTTGAAAAATTGATATTTCATTGTGAGAAAAATCTATAAAACTAAGTTGTTATTATTATAATTTCTTATAATGCATATTATATAATTAAATATCTAAGTATAATATATTAGAATAATATGCAATTTTTTATTCATTAAAAAATTTGAATAATTTTGGCTTATTATAAGCCAAAATTATTGTTATTTATATTTATATAACTGTTGGCACAATGTAGTGTATTAATATCATAGTTAAACAATAAATGTTGCATTGATGCAACTATTTTGATAAAATAGTACAAAGTTTTAGATAACTTTTTAAAAATTTTATATTAAGGTATTGATTCTCAGATGCATGATATTAAGAAATATGTGGTAACATTGGTGTGATTTGACCTTAAATCACCCTCTTGTGGCTATATATAGAGCTATTTTGCCAGTTTTGTGTTTATTAGATGGTGAAAACTGAAAGTAAAATAATATTGATTTATTAATTTGAAAGAAATTCTCAAAATATCAGTATGCTAAGAGAAATATTTTACAAATAAGTCAATAATCAGCCTACAACATTGCTAACCAGAAGTTTCTAGTTCCTTCCACTAGAGTGCACTTTCAATACATTTGAGCATATCCACTTTTTGTTAGATTTTGAAAATGAAAACATTTTTTATAGTTATGATTATTTTTCACAAAATATTGATATATCGATTTTTTTAAAAATAATATTATGATTAGATTCAGATGTATTTTGAAATATTTACATTTAGAATAAGACAAGAAAAGTAAAATCAATAATGTATGATAGCAATTTGTAATTGATTAAAGATACATTCTAAGAATACATTCATATAGTCCAAGTAGATTTATTTTTGACACTTTTTACAAATTATATGTAGAATTGTGTTAGCTTAAACAATCTGAAAAATAATTTATTCAGGATTTACAAACTAAGTTAAAAGAATTTTGATTTGTTTAGTTAATTATTTTTAGGACCAATGCAATAACCATTTAATAAGAAAAAAAGTTATTAATTTAATAACTCATCTTCATAGAGAATCATTGAGAGTTGTTTTAGAAACAGTGCAATTGTTCCATAACTTTAGACCATAATATTAACATTATCCTAAGTTACAATGATCTCTGATTTTGTATAATATACAATTTTTCATAATGCTTTGGATAATGTTAGTTGAACAAAATCTGAATATATAAGTAACTTACTCACTGTGGATAACATCTAAGAAATCCTCCATTGTTTATTTGATAAAAGAAAATGGCCAAAAAATTCACATTTTTCTGGTCTAGATTTCATGGGAAGATTTTGAAGTATAATGAAATTTTTTTTTACTCATTTATAAAATAGTTTTGATTATTTTTACACAATTCTTGGTTAATTATTATTTAAAATCAAAATAAGCAGGAAAACATTCAGTTTACTTATTTATGGTTTATTTTTAGGAATAGAAGTTAATAAATATAACTGTAATATAACTCCCTCTCCCCCACAATGTCTATTATGTCATTATTTGTGAAAATTGACTTGGTGTTAAAATACTTTCAAATATTGTAATTATTGTAAAAAAAAATATCATACTTTAATGCTTTTAGCAACTAACTCCCCCTTTCTATTTTAAATAGTGGGAATGTCTGTTCATATCCTTTATATTTGAATATTTGTTTTAACAATTAAACATTGCTAATCTTAACATTATTTATTACAAATTTAAGATATCATGCACATAGATTTTTTAAAAGTCAAAATTTGATGTTTTAATGAAATGAAAGTTCTTATTTATAACAAAGGCACTTGACATTTTTGGATAAATTTATCCATTCAAAAAGTAACTACAACAAAATATTAGTCATTGGACAAATTTTCCTCTTTAAAACATTAGTAGAATAAAATATTAGTCATTTGAATTCTATATTATTAAAGAAAGATAAATTTAGGATTACTTATAATCAAAAAAAAAGTTAAAACTAAAAATATTATTTACTGTCTTTAAAATTTTAAAAAATAATACTTTATTATTTGATAATGTGATTTTACATTTGACAAATAGAAACTGCTTTGTTTTTCTATAAATGTTTAAAACTTGTTTTTTTTTTAAAATAAATATTATAAAGAGAATTTTTATGTGATGATGTCATTTTTTGGTTTAAAATAAGTTTTTTACAAAAATATTGCATACATAAACAAATTACTAATAATTATAAATTTTACATATTGAGCCCTGGGCCAAAACACTCAAGCAATCAGAAATTTCTTATTTCTATTGACATATAGGTCACCCCCTTTTTGTCATTCTAATTTAAATTGGCCATTGTCAATCATGCAAAGCTATTGTCATTGTCTAAAAGGTCCATATAATATTGATATTTTCAGACTTTCTTTCCAATTAATATTTTTAAAAATTAAGCAAAATCAATTGAAGACTGATATAAGGTTATGTAGATAATTGTAACACAACATAGAGAAGATATAGTGAATTCACTGCCAATGTAATGTTCAAAATTGGAAAATTTATAAATCATCACAGTTTTCACTCAAAGATTTTTTTTATTTATAAAAATATAAAATATTTTATTCTAAAATTTAGTTACAGCTTATGATAAAATTAGATATAGGATACATTAAATGGTATTCAGAGAGGTAGAAGTTCAATATTGACACATCTTTCATGGCACAGTCTATAAGAATTAATATGATGCATAGAGTCAAAGGAAAGAGCCTGGGATTTAGTGTCTTGGTGGTAGGTGACTAAGCTTGCATGTCTTAAAATGTATAAAAAGAGTTCTAAACTTTTGTCCATGCAATGCCACAGCTTTGTATAGGTAAACTGACCCTTCAGAATGAAAGTCAATGTCATAATACTCAGGGTCTGAGCAATAAGCTTGAAGAGTAAAGCAAATCATAATCAATCCCAAAAGAATGCATGCAAATAAGCCCCTAATCATTTCCAGTATAGATGATTTCTTTTTAGGTATGAAAGGGATCAGCTTTAGGGAGGCAAAATCAATTAGCTTCCATGTGGCATCATAGATGTAGGAGGTACCAAATTCTGGTTCCTCTTCCAAATTTTCCATTTTGTCAATATATAAATCAAGTGGACACTCCAGTACATGACTAAAGATAAGTCAGCACTGGGTGTATCATAGTAAAAACAATAAGAATGTTGATGAACATATCTCTAGGATGGATCCACACAGTATATTGTCAATGAGTATAGATAAGTAAGGCATTTAGCATGGAGGCTAAGGTCTCTGTAGGATTTAAGGGAAACACAGTGGCAGAGAAGGTGAAGAAAAGTTTCTTCTTCTTTAAGGCATAGGGTGCAAGTGGAATCTATATTTGAGAATCCTTGGTGATGTACAAGAAAATATTTAGTAAGCAAGACATTGAAGTTTATCTTCAACAGGAAATGAAATAATTTGGGCTCAAGAAACCATTGCTTAAATTTCTTGATTAGCAGATGGTTGTTGAGCTGGAGGAGAATTGATCCTGCAGAAACATCAGGATTAAGGGTGTAGTAAGTATCCCAGAAATTGATTTCCATTGAGTTTGGCTTGTTAGGAATAGCAGTAAATTTGGAGATAAAGGATGTGAGAGTTTCCAGCCAACCAGTGCTAACAGTGGGGGATTGTCTGTGGGAATGATCTCCTTAAAGGGCAAGAGTTGGAATATTGCAGGAACATTCTGTAAAAAAAGTTGTAGAAATGTTGAAATATAAATGTATCTATGGAGTGTAGGGATAACTTATTGAGCTTTGTGTGTTTCCACAGGTCTTTCAAGCTGATGGTTGCACTTTACCTCCACTAATCAGATCAGTGCACATCTTGTGTATTTTCCTGATGAAGACTTGGGTGAAATTGATCACTGGTGTGAAATAGGATATTCTGGGGAATATTAATATATTGATAAGAGAGGACATGGTGAACATGGATATGTAAACTTTGGAAAGCTTATCATGGACAGATCTCATTGCAAAAGTTGATTCAAATATAGGAAAGCCTAAGAAGTTCAGAGGCTTTGCTGTAAATGGGCCAGGAATGTTCTTACAAGAAAATAAATGCCAGGCAGATGACTTGGCCATATTAAATTGTAGGCCAGTTTGATAAGAGAACTCCTTAAGCACTGATAAAAAGTCTGGGATTAATTTTTTGATGGAAAAAATGGCCAAGTTGTCCATATAGGTGATGTGGTAAATTGATTTATTTAATGTTAGGATATGGATGCCAAGGAAAAAACCTCTCAAGTTGAAGGAGCAGAGGGTTGAGGTAAATGATGAAAAACAAGTTGCTGAGAGGAGAACCCAGTGAAATGAAGGATGTGGTGGAGAAGGGAGGGGAAAAAGTTTCCCATTCAGTGAGATGCTCACTTCATGATTGTAGAGGAGATCTCCTGATAATATTGATGATTTCAGTAGAGATGTCATGCTCGCCAAGTAAGGTTGATTTGGATAGAATCAAAGGCAGTGAAGATGTTGAGCTGCACAACCACTGGCCTAGATTGCCTGGAGGATCTGATGTGGTCAATAGTGATTTTAAATGAATTGATAGCATCTGCAGTTGAGCTGCCTTTTTCACAAATTGGTATTGTGAAAACAAAGAAAGAATTTTGTTTTGAATTTTGTCCTTGATAATAGATTCAATGACCTTGACCATCAGTGGGGTCATAGAGATGGGCCACAGATTCTCCACAGAGATGGAATTATATTGTGCTTTAGGAATGGCACCATCACTATGGGATAAAGTCCACTGATGTCTTGGACATTGGAAGAAATATAATTAAGTTGTACATGATTGGAACAGAGAATTTGGACAATTGTACCAGGATAAATGAAAGGATTGCATGTAGCCCCAGAATGGATGCTTTCAGTTATCAATGTTAATTTGGCCAGAACATCTGATTCCAAAATGCCATGGTCAGAGGAGGGAGAATCCTAAGTGAATCCTGCCTGGAGTCAAGTGCAAGGGTAGAGAACTTTCCCTTGAAGTATGAAAAAAAAATTGAGATTCATGTTAGATCCTGAATAAAGTTTATTTCTCACAATAATGGATAATGGAGTGGGTCTCTTGTCTCTATGGCCTGGAGCCCGGTCACTTGTCTCTATGGCCTGGAGCCCACTTAATGAAGTCCCTAGACCAATTGTGGGGATGACTCAAGAAGATTTTTAATTTTTTGAGATATATCTACCAAAATTATCTGTTTGTTATTGTATTGGGATTTCAGGTTAATGATGGATTTTATAGGGATTGTATTAAGGGGATTGTATTAAGGAGAAGATTTTTTAGGGTGTCATTGAGTTATCTAAATTCCATTAGGAGTGATGATGGTCCTTTATTATGAGAAGAATAGATTGAGATTAGGGACATTAAAATATGGATGAAGAAAAACAGGCATCGACCAGTGGCAGAGAAAGGATATGAATCTTGTGAAAATATATGTATGCCTCAGAGACGATGGCTTCAGGTGATGTGAACTTGAGAAGGATTCTCGTGGTTGTGCTAAGTCTTGGAATATTGTATGAATCAAAATTTAGAGTTAGTTTAAGGGATAATGCCAATTGGTTGGTGAAAGCTATAGGTTTGAGTGAGGGATCAATTAGAGAATGTAGAACAGGAGTATAGAAAATGAGGTCTATGAGAGAGATATATCTTCTTGTATAGAA
Organism: Epiperipatus broadwayi; assembly: GCA_028023455.1. NCBI lineage: Eukaryota > Metazoa > Onychophora > Udeonychophora > Euonychophora > Peripatidae > Epiperipatus > Epiperipatus broadwayi. The sequence goes on along the minus strand of JAQFVV010000007.1, from coordinate 13,742,166 downwards.
AGAGAAGGCATTCAGAGGGAAGAAGCCTTCTCCACTCATAAATCTTATATTAAGGTGATGAATATATTTAGCTGTAAATTCCTGGTAGGAGGTATTGAAGTCTTCCAGGAAAATAGTGGGTAAGGGATGGAGGCAAGTGTGTTGTTGACCTGTTGGATTATATGTTGGGTGAGTAATTCATTTCAGTACAGGTATATATATATATATATATATATATATATATATATATATATATATATATATATATATATATATATATATATATATATATATATATATATTATATATGTGTTTTAATTTCTCCTTATTTGTAAAAATGAAAATACTTAATTGTAAATTATTAAAGTGAAGGCCTTGTGGAATAGGGTGGCAATAACTATATGTGGGTTTATATAGTTAATTTTAAAAGATTCAAATGGGCTACAATTGGAGATTAAGATCACCATGCCAGCAGCAGATGAAGGATTAACTAACAAAAGTAGCCAAGATTGCAAAGGAGGTTCAGGATTTTGGAGTTTGAAAATTGGTGTAATTTAGTCTCAGAGAGACACACAATGTGTGAGTATTGCTTAAACCACTGGGTCAATGCATCCATCCTATTTAGGGAATTCAGACCACATATATTAATTCCAGCTATTTTGAGCTTCATGTGGCATTATTTCAACAGAAAATTACAGTGTTTTTATTGGACAAGTGGTGGAAATTTTGAAATAATTGAATGAGAATTTAGTGTATATATGTTCACACACCCAGCAATTACTGATACTGCTAAGAGGATGGATACTAGCTTTCACCCCTGATATTCTGGATCACAGGCCATCCATAGAAGATACTTCAGCATTAGTTCTTGAGAATCTATAGTCTGGCCAGATATCCTTTTGATTGACTCTTTGGAATGCAAGCCATCAATGGATTTGTTTCAGCATTTGTTGTTTTTGAAACCTTAGGTAGTCACAATTTATTATTCTTAATAGGAACAAGGGTTTGAAAAAGTTTGCTTGGGTCTTTATTGGGTAAGTCACAATTGTTTCCTAGGCTATCTGCCTTAGGAAATAGGCTTGCATTTTTTCCTTGTTCCTGGAAGACAGGGTATTTGGTGTCTGAGAAGCTAATGCTATTGCTGTTTGTTTTTTTGGAGCATGTTTTGCTCACAGAAGATTTGGTACCTGTATTTGGTTTCTTTGCCTTCCTTTTTGTGGACTGAGGCAAATGAGTTGTCTTCTTCATGACTGAAGATGCTTACTTAAATGACTCATCCAATGCATTCATAGAGTGTGCAGGAGATGGTAAAGAGGAGCAATTTTGCCAACAGGAGTTGATAGAAGGTAGGTGCAGTTTTTCACTGCTTCAGATGCTGTAAGGTAAGGCTTGAAAATGGGTATGTCCAGTGTTACAGTAGTGTGAACAGTTTTCACTCAAAGCTTTAAAACATAATTTGATAGAGTTATCATAAATCAAACAACTTTTATTTATATTTAAAGAAAAAACTTAAAATAAAAAAGAACTTGTTCATTTTTAGAAAAAAAATGTTAACTTAAAAATCTGTGATAATGTTTATGGTATATTGTCATGAAATGCAGATTAACTTTTAAATATTTATAATGTTTAAAGATGACTATTTAAAAATATTATTCATTTATAAAATTAAATTAACACCATTAAGTTATGTATAAAATGAAGATTTTATATGAACAGTAGGATTGAATATTTCCAAAAACTTTCACCAGTTGGAATAATAGAAAATGTGAAAATTTGAAAGGGTTAATACATGGTAAGTTAGTAGGTGAAAAACAAAAGAAAATAATCACAAGGTGAATACAAAATACTGATGGTTGGTGCAATTTGTGTGATTACAATTCTAATCATACAAGTCACATCAACCTTGAATGTTTTTTAAGTTTGTTTAAAAGTAAGTAAAAATAATTAACATTCTAAAAATAAAAACAATAAATTGTAGACTTATTGATACTATTAATGGAAACCCATAATAATCCATAACTACAATATATCTGCATGAATGGACTGATATTTTTAATGATCTGCATTATGTGTGCCTTTATGGGATGGGAGACATTTTGTTTTTAGACTGTCTTCTCTTAAAATTGTACGTAATAATAGTCGATCTGAAATAAAAAAAAATTAAAAAATATTTGTGATATTATAAGACACTTTTCTATCTTAATGTATTCTATTATTAGTTTAATCTCCAATGCTTTAAGAGGTTTGTTGTACTGCACAAATTTTTTATACAACTTGATTTTTTAGAATTCTGTAAATTGAACAGGTCTCCATCTCATCATGTTTATAAGTATATTCTTATCTTTCTACAAATAATTAGTATGCATTTTTCTCATGTAGTATAAGTTTTTATACTAATTGTTTTTGCTTTAGTGATGTCTCATATAACATAAGAAATTTTATTTAACTATTTTTTACAATCTATGTTTAATTTTTTTCTACTTTTTATATAAATATTATAATTCTTTTTACAAGTAATGCTTATAAAGAAATAATTAAATTTATTTGGTTATAATAATTGATTGGAATTTTTATAAAGTAAATAATCCAGCTGAATCCACTTACAAGCAGTATTAGTTGTGTTCTAAATGGAAGTAATTTTATTTCAAAATTTTTTGTGATTTATGATTACATTTTTTCACTTTTAATGCAAATATTATAATATTGTTGCAAAAATTTAAAAAAAATCAAATTTAGATTCTTAATTGTATTATAAAATAATACATTTTTTATCAGAGGTATCTCATACTGCTTGTAGTGATTACTTTATAAAAACATATTGTAACCAATGCAGCCTTAAAATTATAATATTTATATATAATGAGATAGTGAGTTTTACATCATTTTTCTCATAAAAAGAATGGACAAAGTAATAAACAATAATTTAAAAATATGCATATGATCAATTACTTATTGGATGCATTAAGAAATCAATTTTGCATGATATTAAAAAATAGAAATAGAATTCTCACATTAAAATATGTACTGCATTAGTGTTAACACAGTTTGAATTATATGCAAATAACTTTGAAGATATAATTGGAGTTGACATTTCTTTATATTTATTAAATTGGATATAGGAGATGAGGAATGAATTGATTGAATTATAATCCATAATGGTATTGATGAACATGCATACATATTAAATTTATAAATTATGAATTACAAACTATTATTTTATTAATAAATACTTTTTGAAATTATGGACTTGTGACACAATGGATGACAGATAATATGCAGAAAAAATATTGATATACTATTTGAAATGCAATATATAGTACTTGAAATTTTATTTATTTTCTAACACTTAACAATAAATTTAATTTAAAGAAATTATTGTAAAATCTCAGATCTGATAAAACTGCAAATTTTCTTTGACACACCAAAAGAATCTATATTTTCATTTTCAAAGTATAAAGGTCAGATAAATAAAATAATTTACAATCAGTAGAAAGGATAATGTACCCATATTATACAATAAGAGTAAATAAAATTATGTAAACACAGCAGAAATTTAAGCTGATTCAAAAATAAAAATCCAGATTATTTTAAAGCAATATGAATATTTTTGTCTATTTGTCAAATTTATTCAAATGATAAAATTAAATATTATTTATGTAAGACTATTAAAAAACAGTCTGGAAGCTTCTGAATTACTATTATTTATCATATTATATAATATTATGCTTACATCTGAGTCTAATGTTTGCTTTTGAAATGTAATTCTGAAATGAAATACTGTTTGTCAAATGTAACTAGAGATAGAAAACAGTTTGTACAATGATGTTCTATATTTCTAATTCTGCAGTAGCTTTCCATTGATTGGTTAGAAGAAATACATCTATAATTGTTTTTTGTTGTTATAAAGAAAGATAAATATTTTTAGCAAGGTATGAAGGTTCTTGTCATTGAATATTATTTAAAATACTTTTAAAGATGATGTATTTATCAAAAAGACAACTCAGTTAATGTACTGGAATATTATTACTATCTAAAGCAGTTTCTCCATCAATTGAAGATCTCACATAATTATCATCTCTTACTTTTTTAGAAAAACTGTCAAGGTAATGGTTATCAACCTCATTAAAATCAGAATCATCATTATCTAGAACTTTAGGATTGACATTTACCATTAATATTTGAATCATCTTCAGTTTCATTTTACATAAGATGTTTTTAATCTATCCAGCAGCATAAATAAAAGAATAATCTGGTCTGTATATTCTGAGATAGCTTGGAGGAGTATCACATAATACAACAAATTCAAGTGCTTTTACTTTTTTAATTATGTACACCAACAATGGGGCAACTTTTTTCAGTGGCCTTGATATAGGCAAAAGCCATACTTTTTAGAAGTTCAAGATAAAAGCAGCAAAAATCATTTACTCTAGAATATTTATTATTTCAATAATTATTAATCACAGTAAGATCATAATTATTATTATTGCCCTTATATTCATTATTACTACAGTTATATACAAGTATACATCCTACATGATTTGGCTCATTTGTTAGAGTATCTAATTAGAGATCAGGAAGTCCCAGGATCAGTTCTGGTGCTACCAGGATTAGTGCTCAAACTTTTTATGAACTCCTAAGCAATAAGTCATATGTCTTTTTAATATATAACCACAGAGAAAAATAATACTACACAGTTAATATGAAGCAATTATGTATTCCAATCTACCACTATGTAAGTCTATGCACTACATGTGTTATCAAGAAAATATGATTATTTGTAGTTTTGAGTACTCCAGCTGGAAAATCACTTCAAATGTAGAATGGCCCTATTCCAACTATACAAAAGATAAATAAACAATTATGTTTTATCAAAAACTGCCTGCATCATGGTAATTGGAGTGATGTGATCACGAGTAGAAATCCACATAAATATATAACTTCTTTATTGAGCGTTATAAGCGCATAATTATTGATATAAATTATAAATGTTATTTTTTATGGTACCAGATTTTTAAAAAATAAAAATGAATTAACATATTCTATCAGAGAGGGTCTTACGGTAAAGATTTTGAAATGTATGTGGGTCAGAGTACTGACTTTCTAGAACTGTGACAAAACGTCGCTTATTCCTGGTGTGAACCTAGAAAGATAAGTGTCTTGTAATAAATTCTTGATGAATTGTAATGCAATCCATTAATTATAATTTGCAGCTTTATTTTATTTAAGTAACGGTAGAATGACAGTGACAATAATTTATATTTATCTTTAATTTTATAACAGAATTTTTAAATTTAATATATCGAATTTGACACACATTTAATATTTAAACGCACTATTTTACACACCTACGGCATTAAAACCAAGTATTTCTTTTAATTTTCTACTACTTCTAAATAAAATATAAATTTTTAAATATTTCAGGATGTCTTGAAAGTATCATTTTTTTTTTTACATATCCATTTTTTTTGAATTATTACAATGATAAATGTAAGTCAAGTTGAGAGTTGAAATGACATCTGCAAGACTCCAGTATGAATAGGCAAAGATGAAAAACGAAACAGCTGGATCAAATTAACTAAAAAAAAAGCCCCTCAATACTCTAATATTTTACAAGTTTATCATCAAAAATATTATCTTTTAAAAAATACAGATTGACAATTAACATTAACAGGCAAAATCTAGATAAAGAGAGGCAAAGACTTTATTTCAGTAATTTAACCTAAGCAAAAAAAACAGAGAGAGAGGAGTATAAAAACTAGGGTAAATATAACCACTCGTACATTAACATACTAACCTCTGGTAATGAAATTAAAGAAGAATAAAATCTAATCTTCTATATCTAGGGTCAAAGAAAAAGTTACAAAATTTTAACACCATAAGAACAGCACACAACCTTTCTCATTTTTTATATATATAAAAAATAAATGACTAATTAGCCATAACAAAGAGCAAGCAACATGTATGCATTTTTAATATTAAAAACAAACGCGAAATGAAATTACATTAAAATGATATTCACTTGCAAATACTTTTAAATTACTATGGCACAGTGGTTAATGCACCTCTCATGTTAATGATCTGGAGTTTGAAATTAGATAAAATCATCTTTGTTTTAGGCAACTTTAGAATTTCCAAACAAGTGTTTTTTTTTCAACACTAAGTTCATAATTAATGCATTTAGCCATTCAACAATTGATCAGTAAATGAATGATCAAGTAAAAAAACGGCAACACCCATCACGAACCAATAATTGACTATCGAAGTAACTATTTTTCTCATCACTTTTCTTCTGATGAGATATCTGCAAAAACCCTTGTTCTACAGTGACTATTTAACATGATTTTATCTATTTTAACACATATAAGTAATTCATTATATATATATATATATATATAACCATTAGAAACTAGTCAACACTTAGACAATCCCAATATAGATAACAATCAACAGTCTCAAGCTATTGTTATGGAAACATCCTTTTAACAATAAAGGTGAACCCCTTTATATAATGAGAAAGTAATGAAGCAGTCAATCTTAGCCCAAGATTGAGCTTCATGTTTTCATCTACTAACTTGTGTTCAAACCCTATATCCCATCTCGCTTCTTTAGTATAAAACAAATTCAATAACAGAATAATTTGCATTAAAAAATATCAGTCTTGGTTTAATACATGAGTGGAATACATAAAATAAAGCAAAGATATCATTCTGTCTTTATTTATAGAATTAGCACAATTTTATAGGAAAAGATTGACATTTGTTTAGCTGTACATAGAATCTTCCACACCGAACATGTCTCAGAGTAATAATTAATCATTCCAAAAAAGAAAACTTAAAAGATTTTATATTGTATCGAAACATGGCTCTTATTAATGTATATCATTAACAATACTCAGGATTATTAAAAAGAAACACCATTAATTATTACTTATTTAGAATTCTTGTAATGATGGTTAGAATAAAAAGGATTCTAAATATGTAATAATTAAACAAGAGATGGAATTATTATTATTATAGCCTTGTAATAAATTATAGATCAGTATCTATTGCACTGCAGTAAAATATATTTTTTAATAATTAAGTGCTTTGAAATATAATTACATATATTTCAATAAATAAAACAGTTTGATAGAAAATAATTTCAATTTTGAAATCAAATATATAATTATTGAACTATCAACACGTGTGAAGATATACGTGTTTCATAAAATTGCGGAAATGCCTGTGAAAAATAACAAAAAATTAATGGAAGTGGATAAAGTGCCATTCCATAATGAATTATAAAATTATATGCATAATGTTTATACCCAGCAAAGAGCATGACAATACGTTTGATCACTGCTTGATTACTTTTACTAATAGTGCAAATATTAATCATTAAATATGTCGATATTTTAATGAAATAATAAAATGTGTGCAAGTAATGAAATTATATAATCCAAAACCAAAGACTAGAAACACATTATATTATCATCATTTCCTATTTTTAGACAAGCTGTTAAAACAATAGCAACTCCTATACACCAGAGCTATCCAGTGTAAGCCTTAGTAATCAATGGATACAAGAAGGTTGGTACATTGTCGCCAGATCCAAAACTACTCACTGATGAAAGCCACAAGCTAGAAAATAATATGGGGATATTGAATGAGTAAGCAATAAATAGTGATTTTATGTACAAACTTTCTTGCAGCCATAGATTATTAGGGGTTTGTACTGAATAGCTCTACTGTATGGAGAGTTTGCTCTTGTTTTAAAAGCACATCACAAAGAAAAAAAAATTCTCACAAGAGACAGGATTACTAGGAAAATAATCAGTGTATCTGATTTTTTAAGGTTATATTCATAAGTTCTACATAGCAAATATAATGATAGCAACATTATATATTCAAGATACAAACTTACTTTTCAGTTTAATAAAATAAAATAATTTCAGAAGATATTACAAAACAAATTACACAGGGTGAAGACAATTACAATATCCATTTTATTAACTCTATATAAGAAGAGTATATATTCAAGCATATCATCAATTAGCATCCCTACTAACTTTGAATTAATCAAATTTGGAATTTTCTATAATAACCCTTTTTCATTTCATGAACTTTATTTTAACCCTAGTCAAGAACATGAAACAAAAAAAAATCTAAAAACTCACTTCACAACATTTGATTAATTTGAAAACATATTTTATTCTATATCAAATGTTTAATTAATTTATAAATATATAAAATTCAATTTGATATATATTAAATATTCTGTTAGAAGTAGTCTTTGTCAACTATTTAATGATATAACAATGAATAATCCAAATGAGTCATTGTTTTATAATTCCCATAATTCCATTCAGTTTACCACAATTCTGTTATTTTAATGTTTGATCATTGATGATTCATTAATACTTGATGATTTCTCAAAATTAATATAGCTTCTTTTATTTTTCATTTATTGTGGTCACGTTCAATTTATATGACTTTTATGTTTTTATAATGAAATTTAAACCTGTATTTACAAGTTTTATTATGATCAAATATAACATTTTCATCTTTTTCTAATTGTTTATCTTTTTAAACTCTTTTATATAAAAACATATGTTCTTTTTTCTAATGCACATCTAGATTGTCCAAAGTATTGTAAGCCACCTTCACATATTAATTTATATATAATACAATTTTGATTTGAACTTAATTTTTTGCTTTTAGAGTTACTAATTAATTTATTTATATTATTTGTTGGAAAAAATCAATTTGACACAAACCATTATAAATTTTTCTCATAAACTTAACTTGTTCTTTTGATATAAATGAGATTGCAATCCATTTTGTCTTGATATTATTTTTGGTTTTATTATATTGTTGACTCTTTTTAAATTTTTTAATAGTATGAATAATAATATTTTTATTATAACCAATTTTCAACATATCATTAACAAATAAATTTACATTTTTTTTATTTTGTCATTAGAATACTTGCATAATTTTTCATTTCAAAATGAGAATGACTTTAACCCAGATAACATGACTTATAGGGACATTTGATTCACATGGGATAAATCCTATAGTTTTAATCAGTTTTATGAACATAAAATAATCCCAATTGTATTCATTACATATAACTTTAATCTAAAAATTTCATGGTATTTCTTATTTCTTGTGTTATAACCCAGTTTAAATTCATTATCTGATTTAATTCATTAAATAAATAATTTATTATATCATGAATTCCACAAATAAACACATTATCCACATATCTATGATATACTTTAATTGTTTGATATTTTGGATGCTTTAAAAATTTTCCTTAAATACAATAAGCAATATAATAGAACTAAAAACAATATCAAGATTAAATGGATTGCAATGCCATTTATATTAAATGAACAAGTTAAATTTATGAGAAAAATTTATAATTGTTTGTGTCAAATTGCTTTTTTTTTCTTAACAAGTAATATAAATAGATTAATTAATAACTCTAAAAGAAAAAATTTGAGTTGGAATCAAAATGAACAAGTTAAATTTATGAGAAAAAATTATAATTGTTTGTGTCAAATTGCTTTTTTTCTTAACAAGTCATATAAATAGATTAATTAATAACTCTAAAAGCAAAAATTTAAGTTGTAATCAAAATTGTATTATATATAAATTAATATGTAAATGTGACTTACAATACATTGGAAAGTCTAGATGTACATTAGAAAAAAAATAAAAATATATGTTTTTTATATAAAAGAGTTCAAAAAGATAAACAATTAGGAACAGATAAAAATAGATATTCAGTATCTGTTATGTTTAATCATAATAAAACTTGTAAATGTGGGTTTATATTTGATTATAAAAACATATAAATTATACAAATTCAATGTTGCCACTATAGATGAAAAATAAAACATGCTATATTAATTTTGAAGAATTATCAAATATTAATAAATTGTCACTCATCATCCAATAAAATAACAGAATTGTGGGAGATACGAATGAAATTATCGGAATTATAAAATAATGTCTCATTTTGATTATTCAACATTATATCATTATATAGTTGACAAAGACTAAAAGAAATATAGTCAAAAGTACTTCTAACCAAATGAATTGAATTATATGAATATTATTGTATTAATATATTATAATGATCTGGAGAAAGAGAGCTTAATGTAATCTGCACTACAGGGTGCCATCTAGGCATTTGAATCTAAAAAAATTTATAAAGTAGGCAGATATGTAAGTCAAAAAAAATTTCTTTATTTTATATATTTTGATATCCGGTCATTAGCCCAGTGTCACTAGCTCAGGGAGTAGCAAAGATTTATATTTATAATAAACTCTTATCTAAGAATATATAAAAAAGAATAAAATAAGCCACTGCCAGTAATTATACACGCAAACATTTATTTACGCACATATATAAATAAAATTTAACATTATTATTTTAGCATGTTTACTTTAACATTTAACATTATTTTTAACTTTTATTTTTAGATTTTAATTTACATTTTAATTTTTATACTATTATAAGTTCGCACAGATGGATTATAAAAGTTTGTTTTATAATGTTGAGTATAGATCGGTTACATAGATTACACAGTCAAAAACATTTCAAAATAAACATAAATGATCAAAATACAAAATCATTGATACCATCAATTGCATAGGGAATACAAGAAACCCACTGGTATTTATCATAAGATACCCCAGTGACACCAATAACTTAAAAGACATCTGAATAAATACATTTTAGATACTCACCATAAGGTATCATTATTTACCGAATGTCTATATATTTTGATCAAATATGAAAACCAAAAACATAATTAACCGATAATGAATCCATGCAACTTCCATACCCAACTTAAATTTAATGCATTTTTATTTAGAGTGTCGAGTATGAATAGACTACCTCAATTTGCATTTGAAAGAAAATATTCTATCCTTATTTAACCTTAGGCCAAAAGTTTGCAATCAAACTAACGTTAATTCATCTGATATATCGATGCATTCAATGTAATATGAAATACGGCAGCACAAAAGGTTAAGAGAAGAAATTGCCTCTCATCAGATAGGAATACTACATCTATCTGACAAGAAGAGCAATTAAAAAAAACTCCATAGGAAAGGACTGCGGTCATTTTGCTGACTTACAAATCGCATTCCATAGGCCAAAAAGGAAGTGTGCAGCATATAAAGTGATTATTCCCATAGTAAACCTCATACTACATCTACTAATTACACCAATATATCCAATCCACTGACCCAATTCAACTACGAAACAAATAACCTACGATTACCCTCCCCTAATGTAACTTTACAAATCTATATAGCCATTCATGCCCAACTTAAGTTTAACATTTATATAATTTAATTTATCACAAAACAAAAATCATAAATAAAACTTAAAGAACAAAAAAAAAATTAAATTGAAATGATTTTACAAAAAAGAAATACATCAAATAAAATTATAACTAATTAATAAATAATTTAGTTTGGTCAGATAGGAATCTATTTCTATTTTTTTTAAATATGGAAAAAGTTTATATTTTAAAGTTCTTAATGTTTTCAAATGTTCATTAACTATATATTTCTTCTTACTCTGATTTTTTTTGTAATGGAAGGTGTTAATTCCCATGAAGTCATAAGGAGATCGGTGTGCAGTTAACCATTGGTCCTTTATGGTTGATGGTATTCTTCCAGGCTTTGATGTCCTGTGGTCTGCAATATTGGAAAATGATGTTTCATTTTTTTTTAACAACTGAAGGAATTGAAAGTGCATCTTTCAATCCCTTCTCCTCCAACCCTCTCCAACTTAATATATATCTGTTATCTTATAATAACTAACTAATAATTTCCAAACTTTTCCTTTTATATTAATTTTAAGGATTCAATTGACATTACAGCATCAATGTGATGGTCCTTTCGCTGAAGTCTGATTCCATTGTTTTCTCTCCTATCTGACCGTTGCTTATACATTTAAATCCCCAAGGCTAGTTTACATTTAACTAATTAAAACAATCATTTCCATTTCTGATTAATTAATGTGTTTTCCAAAATTAAAGATATATTTTTATTTCTAAATCTTTTTAAGTTTTTGCTTTTAAAATATTTTTTCTATTTTTAATAAAGTTTTATTTTAATAATTTTTTTTCATCTGTGCGATTTTATATATATATATATGAGTTTAGTATAGAATTTTAATTTTCAATTTTTAATTCTTAAAAAGGAAGTTTTATTTGTGAACTTTTATTCTTTTCATGTTTACTACTAAAAAAAACCAATGTAATGTCGTCTGTGCCCGTTACAATATATATATAATTGAATTTTTCATATATTTTGAATAAATACAGGCATCAACATTAATATTTATATATAATGTTTAATTAGAAAGCAATGTATGTTAAAAGGAGTTGGTTTTAATGTTCAGTTTTTCTTAATAACATTAAGCCAATCAAAAAAAGGCTTTCATTAAATTGTCACTAAATTTGCATTCAAGCTTTAACTTTTCTATAGTTTGATAGCTTCGTAGTTCTCCTTTTGATACTTTTTGTAAATGTGCAACTATATATTTTATCATTAAATTGTTAATCTATATTAGAATTCAATAAAATTAACTTTACAAACATTGTAAAAAATAAATTCACAATGAGATCACAGGATGTTTTCATCATTCAACAATTGGCATAAAAACATTCTAAGTGAGCAATTCCAAAAAATCAATACATCTTCTTTTATTGAAATTCATTTTTAAAGCACAAATGAATAAATATTAATCTCTGATAAATCTATCAAATTCTATTTAAAACATTAAAATTGTTAGGCAATTATTAGAATATCTCAAAAGATTTGATCACAATGTTGGTAATCATGCCCAGTGATCAGTTTGTATTTATTGTAATGGCCATATTAGTTTTTGTTAATGTTAAGCTAGAAGGTTATATCTTTTATTTTTAAAAATATACATGCATATAAAATAAAAGTGTAATCATGTATCCTTTGATTTCTAATAATTATTACAAAATTATTGTGTAAAAATAGTAATAAATCTTAATAAACCTTGCAAAAATTCATGTTTTACTTATTCCAAAAGTTTCCTCATTTTCACAAATGGATATGAAATGGATTATACAGCATTTAATCCACCAAACATGTAGATGAAGGATTAAAATACTTTGACCTTATTATCCACTTGCTTATACTGATTTATTCACTTTTTTTAATTTAAAAAATCAATATTTGTTACGGCATAATTATGCATTTTTTAAAACAAAAAATTAGCAAAATATCTCAACAGAAATGTAACTTAATTGAAAGCAACAACTGTGATTTATTTAAATTAAACCATAGTACTTTAAGAAAGGTTAATATAATGTTGAACTTTACAAAAATATTTAATAAATTGAATGGCTGTGATTCTGAGGGACTCAATTTTATTTCCCAAACTACTGATGATGTCAAGTTGCATTGACATAAACATATATCCATCTAAAAGCTTATCAATTTAATTCATCAAGAGTTGCTTCTTGAGACATTAGAAAATTTTTATAGTGGGTATAAGTAACTAACTTTTGTGCTATTACATATTTATGTGATATTTAATTAATTAATTGCACATATACATATGTATAAATAAAAACATTAAAAACATAAAGCTAAACTAGTCAATAAATAATCAAAATTACCCCAAAGACTAGGCAAAAAAATAAACTTTAAAACACTACCACAGGTTTCACTGTTATAAGAAGACTTCTCAAATGTAAATAACTACAAAATAACATCATACTTAAAGTAAATATTACTTACAACTCTACTTACTTTCCATACACCCTTAATATTAAAATAAATTTTCAATAAGTTAATTGCTTCAGAATCAAAAAATAATAATAATAAAGATTCTTTAATTCTTCTTTTTATTTCATTTCTCACCAAACAGACAACCTTACTATCATCAAAATTAATAGTGTGTCATGTATCTTTTTCATGGATATACAAACCAGAACTAAGATACACTTGAGTCTCATTTTATGCAGAAGATAGGTTCCTCAGAAAATGTACACAAAAGAAATTGCACAAAAATAGACTTAACTTACCTTGAAAAATGGGGGATATATACTGTAAGTTTTGAAAATCATATAAAAACAAAGCAACAATATAAAATTACTTTAAAATTCACATAAAAAATGAAATAAAATATGACTAATAAAAAATGTCAAATTTGAAAAAAATTGATAGAAGACAATTTTTTTTTACTTTTTTTATTAACTGCAGTATTTAATTTTATTCAAAACAATATATTTTTATGTGTAATTTATAGTATTTTACATTTTTTTATACATGCATAGTATTTTAATTATTATCACTATTTGAAGATATAGAAAGTTCATTTGTGAACTAGTAAGACATCCGATTCATCACAAGAGGAAATACAACTAGTGCCAACTTCATTTTTTTTAATTGCTCTTATAATATACACACCCAAACTAAAATGGTTTCCAATTGCTGTTTATCCTTCCCATTTCGCTAATATATCTAAAATTGAAATTTTTGTTTCCAAAGAAATTCATTTTCTTGAATGATTTTCCCTCTCCATTAGGGTAAACTAAAAGTTTAAAATAAAAATAAGAACTTAGACTTATGATAATAAAAAGACACTTACCACTACTGGGCAAAATTTAATTAAAACTAACAATTAGAAATTAAATTCTTATTTTTGTCTTTAATTTTTTAATTTTTAATTCCATTTAAAAAATTGTTTCACATCACATTAATTTCAGATCACATTATGTAATTTTTAAATTGTTAATTATAATTAAAAATCAGATTTTAAATTTTACTTGTCAAATTTAATTGTGCCCACCACTGTTACTCACCTTTTAAAAATAAATCTGCAGACACTAAATGATTAATTGATTATGTACTCTTTTTTTAAAAAGCAAAAATAGAATGTGATTTAAAATGCAAAAACAACAACATGCATAGTATACACATCTATAATGTTTTAACAGATTTACATTATAATCTTGTAAAATTTATTACTTGTGGACACTTAATGATTAATTAATTACATACTCTTTTTTAAAAAGCAAAAATAGGATGTGATTTAAAATGCAAAAACAACAACATGCATAGTATAGGCATATATAATGTTTGAACGACTTCCGCTTCGAGTAATGGCTATTAGTGCAAGTATCTTTCCTGCTTGATTTACGGGAATGATTGTTTAAATAAAAAAATTAAAATGGGGCAAAAGAATAAAAAAAACGAGAATACCAAAGTAAGTATTTGTGAAGTTAAAGATAAATTTAAAGTCTTAGATACTAATAATCTGAAGGAAAATAAAAATCATAATGAGAAAATGGCATTTAAGTCTCTGAGAAAAGAAAGTAAATTAAGGAAATATAATAGTGATACTACTTTAAATAAACGTAGAGAAGAAAATGATAATAATAGTGATAGTATAAATTTAAAACAACATACAAATAAATCAATAAATCAAGAAAACAATATAGCACTTACGGAAAAAGCAATTATTAGCAAAAAAACTGAAAAAAGCTTAAGTAGTAACATTGGCCTAGAAAATCCAGAGTGCGTAATACTAAATAATAATAAAAAAAGGAAAATGGATAGCGATAATAATTTTGACTCAAGTGAAGTTTTGAGCTTACAATCTGATGCAATAAAACAAGCTGGATTGAGATCACAATTAATTAAAAAGGGAGATGTAGTAGATAATCAAATAAACTCTGTGAATAAAACTCAATTTATTGATATTAATGATAACTATGCTGATAATATAAGTAGCAAGAAACTTACAACAAAATCTTTCGTCAAATTAAATGAATACTGGAAAAAGATATTTGTAAAGTGTATGTCACCAAGTACATCAATTTTTAGCTTAATTATTCAAACTAATATAATAACAGGGGAACATACACTTGATAAACCAGATATCGATGAATACTTAAAGGCTCTATATTCTCATGAACTCATTAACTCGGTCAAATATACTTCTTTTTTTCCCGCTAGAGGGTTCGTTTCGATTGAATATTTCAATAAAGAACAAAAAGATAAAGCTGAAAACATAATTAAGCAAATTCAAAATAAAAAAATTTACTACGTTACAAAAGATCCCAATCCATTGGTCTATGGAAGAATACTGCATACACCTCCAAGTTTCAATGTTGAATTTTTTAAAATCCAACTATTGGATTATGCTGAGATAATAAATTTGGAAAGAGAAATGACGCCGGGCACAGCCTTCCAAATTCCATCAAACTCATGGACAGTAGTACTTAAATTAAAGAAAGGGGTAATGAAAGAACAGATACCACATAAAATAACAAAAGATCAAATGCCCATTTCCATAATAATAAAGGGTAGATCACCATTGTGTTTTAAATGTAATCGAGTGGGGCATATTGCAGCAGGCTGTGACACTGCTAACTGCATGAAGTGTAACAAATTTGACCAATTAAATCACCTATGTAATGTATCATCATCAATTAAGACATGGGCTAATATAGTTAGTAACACAGGAGACGAGCATTTATTGTATGAAGAAGAAATTGATAAATTAAAAAATATGGACATATTAGATGAAGTTGAATTGTTACCAGGCCAAAATGATCTATTGCAGGTTGGAAATGTCACATGTATTGATAGTCTTATAGATTCATTTGATGAAAATAACACAGACTCGCAAATGGAAAATGAAAATGAAGACAGGGTTATGATAACACAATCGGTAGAACTTATCAACCAACAAGTAAATGATAATGAAGATAGTATCAAAACAGAAGAACTTAGCAACAAGCAAATAAATGGTAATGAGGATAGTATCAAAACACTCAAAAGAAATACACATCAAAAGATTAATAAAGTTACAAAAGATAATAATGGTCATAATCAAATAATGTTGAATATTAATTTGGCAGAATTAAACAATGACTCCTATGATAAGAAAGATGATGATTTAAAAACTAAGGGAAAAGATGAGGATGTGGGGTGTAATATGCTAATAAAATGATTATTAAATTATCATGATATGAAGAATTCACTAAATATAATATCTATGAATGTTAGAGGAATGAATGCAGGTGATAAAGTGATTAAAATTATAGACTACATTGCTTCCCAAAAATATGACATTATAATCTTATCAGAAACAAAGATTAGTAGCAACACACCGATTTGGATTACTGAAAGACTTGCAAAGGCAAATGTGTTTCTGTACAGAATGAATACAAAATCAGCACAGGGAGTTGCATTACTAATAAATATGAGATCAAATATAAGAAACATACAAATAATCATGTTACAAATAAATTTTATAGTGATTTCCTTTACCTTTTGTGATAGGCTTCATTATCTAATTGCAGTATACTCGATTAGTAAAGGTAAAGATATTCCTAAGCTAATTCATGGTATACAACATAAGTTAATGCAGAAGCCGGGCATTGTTGTGGTTGGAGGTGACTTCAATTGCTCCTACCGGGATATTCCTAAAAGTCTGGAAAACAAACTAGAAGCTCTTTCAGTATATCCATTGGAAATGAAATATGGTAAGGATGCCTACACATTTTTTAACAGCAGGTATATGTCACTAATAGATTTGTTCTTTGTGTCAAATGGTAAAGTGAAAGACTCATTCATTGAAACTTCTCTAATAGGTTTTTCTGATCACCTAAGAATACTATTGGAGATAAAAAATTATGATGCAATAAAAAATAAGGCCTATGTCTTTTCTATTAAAAAGAACATTATGAGTCAGATAAACTTTACAGTTGATCAAATGTCTAACATTTTGATAGTATCAAACTACTATACAAGCCAATCAAAGCTACCTCCATGTATTGCATGGAATAAAATGAAAAAAATTATCTCAAGCCTATGCCATAATAACACAAATAATATGTTAACACAAAACCAAATGAGAAATAGAATTATTGAAATCAATAAAATACTAATTACTATATCTGGCCTCAGAGAAAATAATGATTTAGTAAAGAAGCTACAACTGGAATATAATGATATATATAAAAGAATGCAGGAAGAAACATATACACGAAGAATAAGAAAATTAATCCCAGATCTTAACAAAATAGTGAAGCCAACAATTAACTATGTGAAAATATACATCCCTCACACCAATGGTATCCCATTGATGATGACAGCCGAAGACTCTGTGATATCGGGTGATGAGGTAGATCAATATATGGTTGTGAGATTAAAAGAAATCATGGGCGAATGAAGGATTGAGAGTGAACAATTCTCCATTCAATTAAGGCAAACTATGAATGGTTACATCTCACATCAGGAGGTCTTGCTTGAAATAAAGAGATTAAAGTTGCAAACAGTATTAGCAAATGACGAAATCCCAGCATCAGTGTATAAGCAAATTGGTTATCTTCTGATTGGCCCTTTATTAAAATTTTATAATCAAATGTGCTCAGAGATTTTTGAATGGCCATATATTAACAACAGAATAATCTTCAGCATTAAAAAAGAAAAGAATATGAAAATGCCCCACTTTGAAGAACTAAGAAATATAACAATTGAGGATATTGATGCTAAAATCATTGCTAGAATATTACAAAAAAAATTATTTAGAAATGTCAGTAACAAGATATCAATGGCGCATCATGCAGCTATTAAAATCCAAGAAGCTATTAAGCATGCCAGGACGCATAATCTAACACAGTATTTTGCATTGCAAATTGATTTTAAATCTGCCTTTGACCTCGTGAACTGGTCTTATCTATTTAATACTCTAAAGGAGCTTATAGCGGATGATCCATTCTTATTGAATGCAATAAAAAATTACATTATGAATAATAGAATTTCTTATAAAAATTTCATGAGAAGATCAGAGTTTTTTGCCCCAGATAGAGGAATTCCGCAAGGATCACCTTTGGCAGCACTGTTGTTTGCAATTTATGTAGATCCCATGATAAAAGAAATAGAGACACTAATAAATGGAATTTACCTGCCCCAATTGGGAGTTTCAGTAAAGGTCATGGCATTTATAGATGATATTGTAATAATTTTTGAAAACTGTTATAATATTGATGTTGTAATGAATATAATCAGAAAATTTCAGCAGGCAACTGGAGCATTAATTCAAGTAAATAAATCAGCAGCTTGGCAATTGGCAACAGGCAAAAGAATTCCCAATGAGTTTGTAGCCCTACCTAAGTCCTTCCTTGGCCTTCCATTATATTTACCAAAAACTAAGATGAATGGACTATTAAACAAATTAGTCACAAAGAAAATTGAGGAAAGAATTAATGGTTTTATGCCTTTTAAACTCTATGAAATAACTAAAACCAAAATATTTAATGCAATTGCAATGGGAGTGCTAGGATATTATGGCCCATGGTTAAAATTATATAATAAATCAAACCTAAAGATTATACAGATGGCAAAAAAATTCATATGGGGAAAGAAAACTTATCTCCTCTCTATCTCGCTTTTACAGCTTCCAATAAATAAGGGTGGTCTCAATTTAATTTACCCAAAAGCTTATGTTCAATTTGTTACTGCTAAAGCTTATATGAATGTAGCCAAGGATCAGTCATTTAATCTCCCAAATGGTGACATATTTATTATTAATGGATTGGGAGCTGAAAAAAGATCGTATCTTACTGACATGTTGATGGCATATAAAGACTTGCAAGATGAACTTAATGTAACCACCCTAGATGGTATTAGATATAAAGATTTAAAAAAAGCAAATTACCAAAATGAAAATAATTGGTTGAGTTGTTCAATGAAAAATGTATTAAAAAAATTTCACTCAATATATATACCTCAGACATCAATGAGATTTATTTTTAAGTTAATCAATGGGATTCTACCTACAACTACCTATATTAATAAAAGACTGGGATTGAGTTTGAATGAAACCTGCATTATGTGTAAGAGGCACAATGAAACTTTTATGCACTTATTTGAAGAATGCTATGCCTTTAGAGAAATTAGAATGAAGGTCTTTCACAGGCCTATAATAAATCTCAAATATCTTATGAAAAAATATGTTATAAACTTTAACCCGCACAATGCGAATGTAATGATCCATACATTGAAATCATTGTGGGCAATAAGATGTTCACTTTTATTTGATAATAAGAAATTCAATTGGTTAAAAAAAATGGATAGAGATTGGGAGAACTACTTCAACTTATGCCTAAAATATTGGCCCCAAAACACCTTCCAACATGTATGGGGAGGAATTGCTCTCTCCAGATGTGAAATCTGGGAGTAAAACATAAAATAAAGAAGGGTAATGTTGCTAAAGAAAAAGGGTCTAAATCGTAAACAATGAACAGGTAACAGGAGAATTAAGTGAACGTGTTGCAATGTGTATAATGGACAAGTGAAGGATAATACTGTTCCTTTTTTTTTTGTCTGTACTAAAAATTGATCTTGTAATTATGTAAATATGTTGTGATTTAATAAAGTGTATTACTTAAAATAAAATAAAAAAAATAAATAATATACATTGTGTGTTATAACACGTGCTTAAAATAATACACTTGTGTGAAATAAGGAAACGATTTCAGAATTTTATTTCCTGCAATTCTTTGCACATATTTTGTAATTCTTTAATTACTGTAGCATTTGATTTATCATAGTAGATTTAAAGGAAATTAATTTTGTACATTATATTTTGAATAAATAGCGATTCTTATATATATATATATATATAATGTTTGAACAGATTTACATTATAATCTTGTAAAAAATTAATGTGTGTATATAAAATGGGGAAATCCTCATTTTAAGTGAATTATGAACTTCTTTATTGCATAAAATCTATTACAGTACTATTATAAAGTGCTGAAAATATTGAAATTATTAGATGGAAGTCGAACTCCTATAATGCACTATTATTTTAAATATGATGTGTGAGTGCACAAAATTTATAATATTTAAAGTAATAGCACATTATCAGATCTCAACTTCTGATCTAATAATTTTTATCACATAAAAAAACACTTACAAAGATATTAAAAAGAAAAAACGAATCACATAACTTCAAAATTGCATTAAAAATTCACATAAAATGAGACCAGGGTGTATTTATTTTAATCCTATTTTTATGTACCTTTATTTTTTCATTTAAACTCAAACTACTCTCAATGTAGCTTTTTATTTTATAGGATTAAAGTAAAAAAAAATGTAAGTTATAAGTATATTTAAGATATTACAAATGCAAAAAAAAAAAGGATTCCACATGGTTATGTTCAAAAATAATAAATATATTTATCTTTAATTTATGTTTCAAGTGTAAACATGGATTTCAAAATGATATGGCAATTTCTAACCTCATAAAAGTTTAGTAATGAAGATTAAATTATCTATCTGGGAAGAGAGTTGTTATAGTTGTGATAGCAGGAAGTGTGACACTTTAGATTAAATTATAATAATGATACTTAAATAATTTTTCATTTAATTATACAAATATCAGTAACAAACTATAAAATTCATCAATGTATTTAAATATTGTGCTTATTTCTGATGATTCAATTATAACATATTTATCACAGCTAAAAATCATTTATGAGTTTCTCATAACATGTTAATATCAATTATACAATGGTATTAAGTAGTGAACATATGGTTGTATAATTGATACAATCAATACTATTAGCTAAAGAAAAATCACAATGAATACTATATAAAACATATACAGTGCCTCTAAAAAAGACAAATCATTTAATTTAGTGAAAACTTTATATATATATATATATATATATATATATATATATATATATATATATATATATATATATATATATATATAGGTAATATGTGAGTACATAAGTTGCGAATTTAGTATATTGTTATTAAAAAATAATATTTATAAATCAAAGAAAAAATAATAACATGTTGAAGAAAAGATTCAAATATAAATTTTGTAACAATCAAATTTGATACTATTAAAAAGTGTCACCTCTAATAAGAGTTCCCAACCGATTGCTGAAGTCAACCAAATTTAGTACTTGTAAAGATGGCAATGAAAAACGGATTGTCATTATTAGGAATAATTAATAATGTAAAGGATTGATTAAAGTTTACAACACATTTTTAAACCTTAAGATGTTAAAATGAATTATATTAATAAAGTGACAACCAATAAAAAGATTCCCACTAATGATAATAAATACAATCATAAGAACATAGTGCATTCCTACACGGTTATTCCAGTATACCTTGACAAAATCATAATACCAAGACATGTAATTTGAAATTCCAATAAATGTAATTCATAAGAAAAATGTTTAATAAATAACTTAACATACTGTTGTGTTTATTGCATGATTATAACAAACACAAACCTATATAAATACCATAAAATATTTATTAATTAAAATAAAATGTGTATTTACAATATACACAACTGTTATACCTTTGCTAGATGCCATTATCTTGCTACAAAATTTAGTTGCCATGCAGCTATTAATGTAGGGGATTTATGGGACCCTTCTACCTTTATCTATTACTTTCAGCTATACCATGACAACTAAACTCATGAGTATGTATGGTTGACAAATTAAAATTCAGCATGCCTCATGCATAGATGCCATAAGATTTCCAACTGTATTGTAACAGATTTATTTGTGTTTGATATAGGTTTCATCAGCCTCCAGTTCTAATGTTAATTTGCCTCACTGCTTTAACAATATAAGAGACAACATGTGTACTGTGTAGTTCAGGTTTGACAGTAAACTATTGGTGCCCACCTTACCTTCAACTGAACTGATTATTTATAATCAGATCCCCATCCTTAGTGAAAACAATTAGATGCACTGAACATCATCATCCATTGACCTGTTTCTCTATTGCATATATGTTATCTTCTTATATATCTATTGGTCTGTGGTAGTGAATGTTCGATCTCATCAAGATAAGATAAAATCTGGGATAGTCCACTAGTTGAAGTTAAGCTGAGATAAAACACATACTTTGATTTATATCTGAAAAAATTTGAAAAGATGTTTACCCCCATCATCATGCATGTTATACCTTTTTATGGTTGCCGGATTATATGCATTTCAATAGACATGCAGTTGAAAAATAACCGAATACATTGGTTGCTTTAGGGCATTCATAATAATACATATATATATAAAGCAGTTTCATAACATTGTAACAGTGATGGACTTTGTATCATAATACAAATATTTATTACTGTTATTGCTTAATATAAATTAACCTATTCTAACACCACCTTACTTTGTTCTAATGTTTTCCTGAAAGTTTATGATGATGGTAGTTTAGTAGAACTTATATATGGAATATTTCTATTATTTAATATTAAAAGTGAAGGCCTTTAGAAAATTTTGTAAACTTTATTTAAATTTTCAAATTCAATTCAACAGATAGTAAAAGCACACAAGTTAGTACATATCATAAAGTTTCAAGTAGTATTATTCTTTTTCCTTCTTCGGGTGTTGCTGAGTCAACCAGTGACATTACTAGCATAAACATTGAACCTAAACTATTAATTCTTGGATATTAAATTTTAAGATAATGCTTTAAACCAATCGAACAAGCATTTTATTAAAATTTAATAATCAAAAGTCTAAAGGTTTAGGTTCAATACCCATCCAAGTACTGTCACTTATCAGATGAGCAGCTCCTCAGAGTTAACTTAAAGTTCAATATTCAAGAGCCAAAGGTTCAGGTTCAATTCCCATGCTATTCCTGTTACTGGGAAAACTACTAAATAAGAGAGGAGAATAATACCACTCAAACATTGTAATATATACTAACCTGTGTGCTAATACTAACAGTTGAATGGAATTGGAAAATTAAAATAAAGTTTAAAAATGTTTCTATGGGTATTTAATTTTTAATATTAGATGATGAAAATTGTCCAATATATAAGTACAATCATGCACTAATCAAACAAATCAGATATTTATTTTGATAAGAACCTTAATTATGAAACAAAATATTGAGATGCATAATAAGTAAGTTAATACATAATTTATTAGATGCAAATAAATTTCAAAAGATATGATCTCCAATCATTTATCTCAAGTTGCTCATAATTACAATACTTTTATAAGTCATGTGGATGTTACATTTTCATAAATTATTATCAGTTTACTAATATAGCTGACAAACAAAAAACTCCTGATATCTAGTTATATTTCAGGGTAACTGAGTATATATATATATATATATATATATATATATATATATATATATATATATATATATATATATATATATATATATATATATATATTATGGCAGTAATAGTAAAAAAAAAATATTACAGACAATGATTAGAATGGATTAAGATGTTGATTTTCAATTTCTGCTTTATATAAATATATGATATTATATTAATAATATTTATTAGGCATTCATTAGACTAGAGATTAATAATATTTCTGTAAGGAAATTTTCACTACGCCACCCTCATGCAAGGTAGGAAAAGGTTTCTATCCACTTTTAACACTGTGTGGAGAGATGTAGCCATAAACATATGTCCAAAGACATGTGAAGAAAATGTGTGATCCCTAAGATGCATATATCATGCTGAACCAGCAGTCATTAGTTGGTCCAAATAACAATCTCTTACACATATCTTTATCAATGCTTAGTATGGATAGCCAATTACTACAGTTTAATTGATAAGTATCAAAGTAACTTATCTTTACAACATTGATATAAGCTATTTGAAATAATATTAGTCATTCATTGTATTAGAAATTGCCCATTTATTGACTAATATTACCATAATATAATTTTCACTAAGTCACTCTTGGCCATCTACATATACGGAACAATAATAAAGATAAGTATAAGAAATTGTAGTCTGGACCAACTGATATGTGCTGTATCAGCATGAAACGTGCATCTTGGGTATCATATATTTTTTCACATGTCTTTGGTCATATGCTTACATTTACATCTCTTCAAAAAGTATTAAAGTAGACAAAAACAGTCTCTACCTTGCATGAGAGTGATATAGTAAAAAATATTATATAGAAATGTTATTCATTAAGTGGATAATTTATAGTTTAATAAATGACTAATAAAAATTATTCCATCAAGTGGTTTGTCTCAAAGTTGTGCAGACAGTAACATTAACATTTATCAATAAAACCATAATAATTGCCTGCCTATATATGCTGAGTAATGATAAAGATATGTATAAGAGATTGTGGTCTGGGATGACTGGTGAGTGCTAGTTCAGCAAGAAAGGTAAATTTTGGGTATCATACTTTTTTTTTACTTGTCTTTTGTCATATGCTTATGATTACACCCCTCCACAAGGGGTTAAAAATGAATAAAAAACAATCACTACCTTCCATGAGAGTAGTGTAGTGAAAATTACATTACATTTAAAATTATATTTTCATGGGTTTGAAAATGTATTAGCATATCTAATAATTACAATACAGATAAATGGTTATCCAAACAATATGACCAAAAAGAGATTTTTTAATGGGATTGTTTGAAATTCTCGTTTTCAATTTTAGAATAGTTTTGTAAAATTTAATGACATCTTTATTGTTTAATTTCAATGAATTTTTATATATAACAAAATAAGAAAACTAAATAGATTGCAAATCAAATTTTAATTTGATACTATATGAAATAAATATCAATAATTAACAAAAAAAAAACAATTATCAATTAAAAAGAGAGAAAAGTTAGGAATGTTCTCGGAAAGCAATAAAAGAAATTGAATTATTTTTTCAAAACCAAGCCTTAATTGAAAATTACAGATTTTCTTCAAATTTATCAAATATTCATCAGAAATAGAAAATTGCCTTAGAATTGATTTTACAAAATGTATCAATATTTCTTTTATCATTAAACTAAAAAAAAAATAGAAATAATCACAGAGAAATCATTACAAGATAAATGATTTTCAAAAGGAATGTTTCAAATACTATAATAAAGTTATAAGCAAAGAATCACTTTGGAAAGTTTTCATTTTTACGTGGTTTTTTTTTTTATTATGTTTACAATGATGTGTGTGAATCTAATTCCTATCTTAAACCAAAAAGGTAAAAAAAGTATATGTTTATGGTAGATACAAACATCAATAACGTCACCCTCTCTCTGTATATTAATTAATTATGTTTAAAATAGAAAAAATGATAACATATAATACATAAACCTAATAAACTTGTGAATTATTAATCATAACAATAATTTACTATGAAGCCAATCTGAAATTTGTTTGAAATGATATATAATTTCTCCTAGAATATTTTTATGAAATTAAAATATATCTCAGTAGGTTTAAACCACCTTATTTTGATGCAAAACGAAAAGGACATTATTTTGTACTGTTTTCTTTTAGTTATGTAATACTGAATTACAAAAGTAGTTTTCAATGAATCATTTAGTTTTAAATTATAAGGATTGCTGCTAGACATATCATTAGTGTTATATGTAAAATGGATCCTTTTTTCATTAATTTTTAGCTAAATCTCTTTCAACAAAAATTTTATTAACGCTAAATCTCTTTGCAAACTCTAAACAAATGTATTGACATTAAAAATATGTATGCATGTAAAGTTTCAACTAAACTAGAAATTAGAAGTTGTGCAATTTGAGTTACAAGATTTTATCTTATCAGAATAAAAAATAAGGTATGTTTTAGAAAAGTCTTTAAAAAATAATGCAAACTAGGAGTATATAGAGTGCACATTTCTTAACCAGACAGTAGCTTAGTGATTTTAAAAAAAGACTATTTTTATAAAGATATAGACAATTTTATTCTGAAATTTGAATACAACTCATATGATCAAATTATTGATGGGATACATTAAATGGTATTTAAGAAAAGAAAAAGTTTAATGATGAAACATTCTGCACTGCACAATCTAGAAGGATGAAAGTTCATATGAGCCAAGGAAAGGGCCCAGAATTTGATATCATGGAGATTGGTGACTAAGCTTGCATGACTCAAAATGTATAAAGATAGCACCAAAGTTCTGTTCATGAAAAAAAAAAACATTTTTACGTTATACACAAAAATGTCAAAGTCTATATAATGTTTTAGATTATTTTAAACTTTTAATGATCATATTATTTGCATAAAAATACTTTTTAAAATTATCTACCATTTCATTTAAACATCTGGTTATTTTGATAAAGGATTTATTAAATGTATAGACTTAGTGATGTACTTGTTAGAAATCAGCTAGAAGGTAAAACTTGAAGTAAAATCCACCTTTAATTAGTGACTGGTGAGTGATATTTTTTCCATTGTTACTTGCATCATTTTAAAAAGTGTTCTGAAGAAAGCTATTTCATATGATCACCATTTTATATCTTACACATATTGTTAATAACAATAGCAAACTCTCCATACAATAGTGCCACCAAGTGCATCCACTGATTATGAAGACTTGCACTTGCTGGCACTACTTTATCTGTTTGGAAAGCTAAGTTTAAATATTTTTTCCTTCTTATGTGATTAATCATCTGAGATCATTGATATAAAGACTGTTGGCTTGTGGTATGAAAGGCGAAGTAAATTGTGATCAAGAGAGATATATTTATTTGAATTTGGAAAGATTGGGAATTGTTAACATTTAGAAAATGTTTCATTCACCATTTCAAATATAGAAGTTTTAAAAAAAATATTTTGTTGAATGTGTGTTAATGTAAGGATATTTTATAACTAAGTTGTATGTAAGACTGATTGTTGATTTTTAGTAAGTTTGCTACTAAAGATTTCTTTAAATTTAAGAACAGTGATTTATTTGAACAAAAAAGCTAATGTTTTGGAGGCCTAAGGTCAGAAAACACATGGTTATTGATTGATTGTTTTTGAAAGAAAGTAAAGTTATTTATCTTTCCATGAAAAGGAGTTCAAAAAGTAGAAGAGGAAGTATAAAGTCAAATATAGAGTAGGTGACTTGGAAAATAAGAAATATGAATTGCATTTGTATTTCACAATGCATATATAATCATCAGAAAGAAATTAGGCATGCTATGGTAGAGTGTACAGTATGTAATGAGGTTTATCACTTGAAATATTTAAATAAGACTAGGAAGGATATAACTGTTTTATGGTTATGTGAACATGTGCAAATGTGATAAAAGAAGTGAAAAAGTGGTTTCTAAGAGTAGATAGCTTACAGAGAAAGTTGGGAGAAAGGGAACAAAATGTAGTTGAGGGAGACAGGATGGAGTATGTTTTTAGTGGAGTGATAAGAGATATTGATGAAAAGTAGGTAGTGCAATGGATAAGGTTAGTCAAAGAATAAGTAGGATAGAGGAAGAAGTAAAGGATATAGAAGCAAAATTAAAATTGTTAGAGATAAAGTGTGAGCAGATAAAAGAATTATTGAGTAGGAATGATAAGAAAGAAGTAGATAAGAGTGTCCAGAAAGTGGTAGAGAAGGTTATGAATGAAGAAGAGAAGGGAGACTATGAGACAGTATTGATATGAGATGCATTAATTAAAGAATGTGGAGATATAGTTGCAAGGAAAAATGGAAACAAGTATGTAAGAGGATGTTTACCTGGAACTAGAATTAGAGATGCTATTGATAAAGTAAAAAAGCAAAGGAGTAGAGATGTGTAATGTTATGGTAGGGACTAATAAATTGTCAGAGCCATCAGAGAGAGTAATGGATGAGTACATAGAATTGATTAGGAATGTGAGTAAGATTAAAGGAAGAGTAGAAATAGTTGGATTATTATTAAGATTTTACAAGAGGTGCATGTTAGATATGGCATGTTCTATAAACGAGAGATTGAAAAAAATGTGTGACAGAAATGATGTTATGTTTGTGAAAGGGTGGGATTTTTGAAGATTTAGGGAGTCTGATTTATAAAAAACATAGTTCAGAAAACTTATAAAGGGGGTGGGGTTTTAAATTGCAGTGTTATCAGAAAAAAAGAATGGATGAGATGTAAGAAATAAACAAAGAGTAGCTGATTTAGATATAAATGTGGATGTGAAGAGGGAATGGGTCTGTAAACTTAATGGTAAGCAGTTAGTTAAAAATGTATTGGAGAAGAAAGAGTAGAGTCAAAAACTTTATAGAAAAGAAGAAATTTTTAAAATTGGGTATTTGAATATGCAAGATGGTAGGAGACCAGAAAAGTGGCTGGAATTAAACAAAGCAATTAAAAATGAAGAGCTTGAAGTAATAGCAGTAGTGGAAACACAACTAAGAGAAGAAGAAGAACATATTCTGTAAGTCTTGGTATGACAGGGTATAAATAGAAAAGAAAAAGAAAAAAGGGGTAGTGGTATAGGAGTTATATCAAAAAATATTTAAATATTGTTAAATGTCAAAAACATTTGTGGTTTGAGATAAGGTTAGGAAGAAAATAATGGATGGTGGTTATAGTGGATATAGCTACTGGAGATAGTTAATCTATAATGGAGTGGAATAGTAGCATATATAAATGCCTAGTTAAGGATATACAGAGTTTCAAAGAAAAGGGGAAGAGAATAATGGTTATAGGGGATATAAATGGGCATATTGAAGAAATTGATGTAGGTAATAAGAATGAACAGCTTTTGAAGAATTTTTGTCAGAGAGTAAATTTGAGCATTGGAAATTTATCAAATATTTATGAAAGACAATGGACCTGGTCTAGAAATAATATATTCTACAAAATAGATGATGTATTAGTAGAGAAAGAGGGAATGAATTAAGTACAGAAAATTAAGGTGTTTGATAATGAAGAGAGAATATGTAATAGTGATCATAATTTGTTTATAATAGAAATGATTAGTAATGTGATGGAAAATAGAAATAAAAGTAGAAATGATAGTGAAAGATGTGGATAAAGAGTGACTGATAAGAGTAAGTTAGAAGAGTATAAAATAAAAGTTGAAGAAACCGTGAAAGAGTTGGTTGGGGATGAGTATAAGGACTGGTGTGGTACAATAGAGAATGCAGCAAATAGGGATTTAGGTGGGAATATTCAGAAGAATAAAAGTAATAAAAAAGGGAAAGTATAAAAGATAGCAAAAAAGCATGCAGACAATATAAGTGTGCTATTAAGAATAAAGAAAGTGAAAAAGTTGTTAATGTTTAATGGGAAAAGTACTTAGAAAAAAAGTAGTAGGCTAAAATAGATAATTATAGAGAGAGAATAAAATTGAATAGTAAATTGTTGGAGGATATTAATAAAAATGGAAGAGATGGGAGTAAAAATTTTTGGAAATACATTAAAAGAAGAAATGTAGGGGACACAGAGATAGTATTACTAGATGATAAGGGATTAGAGAGTAGATCTACAAAAGAATTAGAGATAATATTAAATAAGTTTGTAATGGATATAGAAAAGATATTAGATGTGAAAAACAGAGTGATATCAAACATGAATGCATGTGGTATAGGAATATTATGTTTATAGAAATTGAACTGAAAGAGGCAGGGAAGAAACTGAAAAGTGGAATGGGAAGAGGTTTAGATGGAAGGGCAGCAGAGATGATAATGAATTTAGAGATGTAGGGCAAAAGTGAATATATTATTGTATTTTAATAAGATGGCATAGAAGATAGATTTTCCAGGTAGTTGGAGTAATACAAGAATAAGGCTACTATTTAAAGGAAAAGGTAAGAATCATAGAAAGTTAAACAATTATAGACCAATATCAGTAGCATCAGTTTTATATGAAGTTTTTTTATATATGGTGGCTGAAGGGTTGCATAATATAATGGGAGAAATGCAAGGAGGTTTTTAATCAGATAGGCATATAGGAGATAGTTTATTTGTAGTTACACAACTTATGGATATGAGTAGGTATACAAGTAGACAGTTATATATGGTTTTTATAGATATAGAGCAGGTGTATAATAGACTAAATAGAAATAGATTATGGATAAGTTTAGTAAATTTGGAAATGGATGGAGCTTTCATGGATATTATTAAGAAATTATATGAAAACAATTACTATATGCACTAATTAGAGAATATAAAATTAGTTAAAGTTAAAAATGGGGTGGGACTAAGGCAAGGATGAGCTATTCCACCTATTTTGTTTTTCTTGTATTTGAGAAAAATGGAGAGTGCAATAGAAATATTAAGAAAAAAGATAGAGATACCATTAATAGGTGGCAAGGGAGTATATATATTATCAGGTCTTTTATTTTCAGCTCATGTCTTTTTGTGTACAAAAAGAAGGAAAGATATGGAAGTTATGCTGAGGATATGCACAAGAGTGGGTAAAGAAATGGTGATTAGGTTCAGTGAAAAAAATCAAAAGTAATGATGATTAATACTGGAGAAAGAGAAGACAAAGAATTTAGGGGAGGGAAAAATAAAGTTAAGTGTAATGAATAGATATAACTATTTGGAAATTGTCTTAAGTAATCAGAGAAACTGCTTGGATGAATGAGAGAAAAAATTGATAAATGAAGCATAGAAAAGAAAGAGATTGATAAAGAAATTAACAGTGTTTTCATATAATAAATATGATGCAGCTAGAATTGTATGGAAGGGAGGGGCAGAACCAGGGTTAATGTATGATTATGATGTTTTATGTGTTAGTAAAGGAGTATTATATTACTTAGAAAAAGTGCAAAGAGAAGTAAGAAGACATGCATTAGTTGCAGATGTGTGGATAGCAAAGGAGGCAGTTCAAGAAGAAATGGGATGCTCAAGTTTTTATATGAGGGATACAAAAACCAAAATGAAAATGTTCAGTAAGTTGCAGTTTATGGATAACTAAAGAGTGACCAAAATAATATTTAATTGGGTTATGAATAAAAGACAGGAAGCAAGATGTGTGAGAAAGTTAATGCAGTATGCAGAAGATTTGGATAAAGAATTTATGTCTCTGTATTGCATTTTTGCAAATACAAGCTTATAAAAGTAATGTCACATTATATATGACTTGGTTTTTGATTATTAGAATTTATGTCAGCATACTTGAACAAAAGGTGGCGTGATTGTGTTAGGAGAATTTTTGAGTGTTATAGTGGTAAGGAATGGGATAGAATAATAGATGCTTTAATAAAGAATAAGGAGTTGGGTAGATGGAGAACTAGTATGGAGAGTAAAAAGAGTTTAAATATATGTAGAAGTAAACAGAATATTGGGTGTGAGCTAATTTATGATAATAGCAAGGAAAGTAGTTTACTGTTTAAGGCTCGAGTGGGATCTTTAGCAACTGGGGATTTTACACATACATGAAAAAATGTAGGTGATTTGGTCTGCAAGTTGTGTAAGGAAGGCATAGAAAATATTAGGCATCTGTTAATTGAATGTAAATATCTTAAAGTAGAAGGGATACAAATAATAAAGTTGTCGAAGAATAAATATAAGGAAAGTGATTATACAAAAAGTGGGTTATTGTTTTTTATGCTGGGTTTGGAAAATAATAAGGGGGATTTAGATATAAAAGCCATGGAATTGACAAAGATTGTGTTGTGGAAATGGAATGGAGCAGGATATGGGAAAACTTAGGGTGGGGAATGGAAAGAGAACGTAAAGTGGCTAACAGGTTTCTCTGGCCATAATTGCTGAGAGATTCCTGACTTTGTATAAGGAGAAGTCATAGTGCAACACATCACATATTGTTGAGAAAGCTATTTGAAGATTTCATTAATTTACAATGTATATAATTATTATAAATGGTTTAATGAGATATAAATGAATTTGATCCACATATCAGTACTAACTATCATGAATCATACATTTTTTTTTACTGCAACTGTCATACTACATTTAAAAAATCAACAATTTTCCTGCAGTATATATGAATTTTAGGAGTGACTTTCTTCATCTGCTTTTTTGAAGCTCTTCCAACAATTCCTGCAAATATAAAACCCCCTGATATATATTAATAATGTAAAAAAGACCAAATTGATGTCAACATGCCAATATATATATATATATATATATATATATATATATATATATATGCAAATTTATAAATAAATATTTAAAAATACAATGTTTAAAAGCTTATAAAAAATATATGTATAACCGTCACTTAGGAGCGCTTTCAACCAACTTGTGGCTTTGTCAACTATCACATTTAAAATGTCAGCTTTCCCATAATTCTATGATGTCAACTTTCCCATAATGTTTGCTGCTTGCCTATTAACCAAATGTTGCTTGTATTTACATATCAACATTGCCTCTTTAATTTTCCTTTTATTAATATTTCTTTCAATTTCCAATATATTTACGTTGTTATAATTAAAATCGAAACCATATATACATGATTTATTATGGTCATAAAAGACAGAAACTGATAAATTATCATTATTTTTAAAATTTTGTTTTGTATTTTGAACCCTTTTAAATAACAATAAGTGTTACTTTGTTCTTTTTTCCAACATGCACCTCGATTCACCTATATATCTGCGGCCACACCCACATGTCCATTTGTAAATGATACAATTTTTATTTGTAAATAAAGTTTTATCCTTTGAATTGTTTATTAATTTATTTAATGTAGGTGATGCATAAAATGCAATATCACATATTCCTTTATAAATTTTCTTAATGAAACTTGCCTGTTGATTTGAAATATATGGCATTGATATCCACAATTTTTTATCAGAAGAATTAACACTTTTATTATTTTTATATTTATAAGTAAAATTTTTAATAGTATATAATAAACAGAATCATAATTGTATCTAACTTTTAACATTAAATAAATTAATAAACAATTCAAAGGATAAAACCTTATTTACAAATAAAAATTATATCATTTACAAATGGACATGTGGGTGTGGCCACGGATATATAGGTGAATCGAGGTGCACATTGGAAAAAAGAACAAAGGAACACTTATTGTTATTTAAAAGGGTTCAAAATACAAAACAAAATTTTAAAAATAATGATAATTTATCAGCTTCTGTCTTTTATGACCATAATAAATCATGTATATATGGTTTCGATTTTAATTATAACATAAAAATATTGGAAATTGAAAGAAATAATAATAAAAGGAAAATTAAAGAGGCGATGTTGATATGTAAATACAAGCAACATTTGGTTAATAGGCAAGCAGTAAACATTAAAATCACAGAATTATGGGAAAGTTGACATCATAGAATTATGGGAAAGCTGACATTTTAAACGTGGTAGTTGACAAAGCCACAAGTTGGTTGAAAGTGCTCCTAAGTGATGGTTATACATATATTTTTTATAAGCTTTTAAATATTGTATTTTTAAATATTTATTTATAAATTTGCATATATTATTTTGAAGAAATACAGACATCGATTTATAATATTATATATATATATATATATATATATATATATATATATATATATATATATATGTGTGTGTGTGTGTGTATCAATGATCATTTACTATAAATTAGTCTATTGCATATGCTAATGAAGACAGAATCATAGATTATATTATTAAAAATGCTAATTTAAAAATCCAACATCAAAAATGCAATAAATAGGTTAACAATATTAAATTAGGTATAAATATATGTAAAGAGGCACTAGGTTTACTCAATGTGCAGAATACATTTTTTTACCACATGAAAAAATTGTCCAATTGTTCTGCAGAACATATACATTTTTTAGGAATAATTTGTTTAAATACTTTCAACAATCACACAAATATGGCTTGCTGTTTACTATAAGTTATATTTCAGCATGACTATCTGGTAGTCAAGAAAGACTCAGAGATTCATACAATAAAAAATATTAATTAAGAAATTTAATTTTGGAATATGTAATAAGTTTATGTATCTTGAATTTTTAATGTAAATAAATTTTAAGAAATGTCAAATCCAAAGAATGCATTTATAACATTTTTTTAAATTATAGCTCCCACACTGTATGAAAAACTTGACAAGTCACTCTGCATCTTAGGACCATTTCAGGAGTAACTTGAAAAACTCAGTCCAGAAATATAGTGTTATTGGTCATTTATTCATGCAATATGACAGCCATTGTAAAAAAAAAAAATTCACCACACATGGTGACTGGAACTGACATTTCCTCAAATTTATTTAAACATATGAAATTTTAATATGATGAGGGTGTTTGAATTTCTTTCAGAAAATTGCAAACAAAATTTTACTCTTCACATTATTATGGTATTAACATAACTTTCACTAAATTCTGAGATTTCCAAGTCAACAGACTTTAATTTAAACAAGAAAAAAGTAGATCACTCAAACACACTTTTGATAATATTCACATATAAGCTTCATCCAACAAATTTTAGCATTCTCATATGTATGTTTTGAGTGGTATTATTTTTTCTTTTTCAAATGTTATTGATCCATGCAATGGCAGTACTATTGAGAATATTGAACTAGAGATCTTTGGTTTCAGAAATACTGAACCAAATGTGATGCTTAAACATCTAGCTTTTGATAAACTAACTTATATAGTTAGAGCTTCACCTTGAGTTAAGACTTTCCAAATTTTAATGATCTCTGTTTTGATTAGCATGGTAATACTGACCCAGTTAAATAAGAAACATCTAAAGAAGAGAGAAGAATACAACCACTCTAAACATTACAAAACTAAATATTATTGCTAAAAGTTGAATGTATTGAGAAATACACATGATGAAAATAGTTCATCACCTAACTACCAACATTACAAAATTTCTCAATTAACTTAGAAGTAACTTCTATGTGCACAGAAATAAATATAAATCTTAGATTAATAGATTTTGAATAAAAATCTTTACTTTTTAGGAGAAATGACATACATATTAATTTTGTATATATAATTTTTATAAACAATTATCTTCAAAATAAGTTTTTTAAATTAATTACAATCTAGTGTCTTATACATACAGTTTGAACAAACATGCTGAGCATAGTTTAAAACCTTTATAGTGTTTATAAATGTCAAGTCCTTAACTTTACTAGCATATTGCTAATAAAAGATGGTTTTATGCAGTGCAAATCAATAATTCTAATTAAATATCAATAACATTGAAAGTGATTTGGGATTTTTTAAATGTACTAATTATTATCCATTAATTAACAACATCTATGAAAATGTTTATAATTATAAAACCAAGTATATGATGCTGATAAATGCAGATTAAATGTAAGATAAATTATTTTCACTCTACTCTAGAGTCATTTATTATAAACTTGAGTAATCAATAGATATTAAATGATATAATGCAATAAAATCACCATCTCTCCAATTACTGGCTTCTAATTTTTATAAATTATGATTAAGATTTGAATCAGAGACTAAAGCTAATGCATCTAACAGTTACCTTTTAATCTTTTATCCTATTCAAATTAATAACTTGAAATTTTAAACAAAAACTTAAAGTTCCAAACTCAGACTATTTTACTTCATATCTATATAACAATATAGATCTTCATCTGATCTGAATTTGAGGAATTTATAGTGCTATAATATATGGTGTTTATTGATTAAATAAACTTATTGTAGATGGTCTTAACATAGGATTACGACAATTGTTTTGGAATAATATAAATAAGCAAAAAAATCATGTGATGTAGTTGGTAGAAGAAAAAATTATATACGACATTGTGTTAATATATTTAAATATTGATTAAGAATGAGTTTCAAAGACAAAAAACTAACTTCAAGTTTTAGAATGCCAAAAATTAACTTCTTTTTTTTTGTAATAATACTTTTAGTACTATAAATCGCTTTAGGTCAAACATAGTTTTGAAATTGGTTTTTGGTAAAAGTGATGACAGATTTTAAACTCAATGTAACAGGTTTTAATAAAACGTTTTATCCACAGACTTAAACCATTCACATTGAAACATTTTACTTGTGCCTGATTATTCAACAATTAAAAAAACATATATCTCCCCATTTGTGACCTTAATCAATCAGAGATTTAACCAAAAAGCATTCTTATTAAAAGCATGGAGGATTACGAACATTACTGAATATGAGGTAATAGTAATACTGAAATATAAAGGAGTCTATACAAACTGAATCCTTATTTATACCCATTCATAAACAGATACTGCCATTTTAACTCTAGAAAATCACAAAAGAATAATAAGTTAAACATTTGAAATGGTTATCCAAACCAATTTATAAACTTTGTCCACAAATCATTCCCTGGTCCATTAAAATCTATTAATTTAGTATCTGCTAATGCAATTGTTTAACTTCTTTTGGAATGAACACTTCTTTGTGAAATCATCCAATACTTTATCTAACTGCAAATCTGATTGTGTAGTATCACCAACCATATTGACTTAAGGAAAACAATTGACATTTTATTTCTATTTCACACACTGCAGTTTGGTCATTTAATTTAAAATTTAGTAATAATGGCACTCATATAGTAATGCTTATAAATTCCTATCCAGTACTCTCTTAACTAATATCCCCAGACTAAGTTCTAGCTCATGATTTTAATCAGTGAGAAGCTTTGAATCTTGGAGGAATGCACTTATACTTTAGAATATAATGTGCCTTTCTTCTAGAGGCAATCATTTTCTTCTCTATCTTTTGCTATCAAGATGTTAGCCCAAATTTATATGATTTCAATCTAAGGCATATTGCCTATATATGGTTAATACCATGGTAAAGGAAAAACAATATGTTTTTGAAACAGCAATGTGTAAATTGAAGTTATGTGATAGAGTCATATTTGTTTGGAGTATCTTTAATATAAGTCAATAAAGTCATCAACACTCTTTTAACACTTTAAATAAATAATTTTATTTATTATAACAGTTTCGACTGTACTAGCAGTCTTCTTCAGATCTACAACATAAAAAATTAGACAAATATTATATCTATTACACATTAGAGGACATCCATCTCCATGAGAATTATGCCTGCAACTTCTAAAATTTCTTTTTTGAAATCACTGTTCTATTCTTTCACTTCATAATCCTAATTTAATGAACATATATCATTATAATGATGGATTAAAATATCATCACATCTAATGAATTGAAAAACATATCAATTGGACTTATGATATTGCCATCATACTTTTAGAATCTGATTAGAACATAGTTAGATAAAATTCAACCAGTGCCTTTATGTTAATTCAAAAGGAATTGCTTGTCATAATTCCATACAATAAATTGCATAAAACAGCCAGCATATTACTTTGTAACTACCTTAAGAAATTCTTCACTATTACTAGATGTTACTACTTTTAAATAAAAATATTTGTCACATGATAAATAAACGAATAATAATTTAATAAATTTTTAAGACTAACGTTTGAGTTGAAGATCAAAGTATACTGATAAAATCTATTTTATTGTAAAGGATTTAAGGATTATTATTAAATGCCATTGAAGTGTTGACATCTGGAAACAATATGAATAATGTTTTATTTATTCATAAATTATTCAGCTTAGTACAGATGCAGTTATTTTATTATTTCTTTACACCATACAGTTTTAAATGCTTTTTGGCATCGACATTAATTGATCTGCCATGAATTCAAAATTCCAGGTTAAGGATTTCTGCATTTTTCACAATTCAACAATAAATATTTACCGCTTGTCATTCCCATTTACCCAAACTCCACTGAAAATTTAAATAATTTTATTAATTAAAGTGAAAGGCTGAAACCCTCTCGCATGTGCTTCTAGAATGCTTATATGACAGCCAATCAGATGCAATGATGCTCTCTGTCTTGTGTTGCGACTTAAGAGCTCCCTATACAATCATTATTACATCTGACTGGCTGGCTGTCATATAAGCATTCTAAAAACGAATGCGATAGGGTTTCAGTCTTTCACTTTAATTACGAACTGCTTGCGCTTAATAAATAATATTTACATAATTTTACTAAGTAGATTATATATATATTGAACTATTTTTTTATATTGTATTTAAAATAATATATATCCTTTAAAATGCAGAATATGCTTATCCACACGAAAATCAATTTGTAATGTTGGCTGGACAGTTTTGGATCAATGATAATCTAACCATAACATTGTTATCTAAACAGGCAAAACTCTCCATACAGTATTGGCTTAAAACATTGCTATCTAATATAAATATGATTATTAGAAATAATAATACTAAACAATTAGACAAAAATCAAAGAAAATCATAGAAAGGAAAAGGTAAACAGTCTTCTTACATGCAATTATTAACAAGAAAATATGAAACTTATTATAGGATAGCTCATTAAAAAAAAAAATACACAAGCATAAGATGAATGTTTGGATTATCATAACAATATTCAGTTCATTTTTTTTTTCAAATCTAAACAAAAATAATTTGTAGAAAAAATCCATCTGTATAATTATTAAAAATTAATAGCGATTTGTCAGCGCTTTCCTCAGTATGTCCACATACATATATATCATATCTAATAGATAATCTAATCAAGAAAGGAAATTTTTATTTATAAGTTTGCTCTATTATACTTCGACTGCCTGAGGAATAAAAATATATAAAGATTAAGTGTTGACACGGGCCCTGATTATATAGAGGAGTGGGTGTTTAAAGGCAGAGAAGTTGTAACAATAAAATTGATAAAAATTAAGGCAAAAAAAAAAAGCAGTAAGTCACATGACCTGTAGCACCTGAAGGAGTTACTAAAATGAACACAGGGACTATTTCAATAGTTCTTTTTTTTTAAACTAAAAGAGAGAAGGGGAAAAATAGTGTCTTAAAGACTAAGAGATCAGAGTTGTGCGTCTGTTTTAGAATAACAACTATTAATGCTAATAGGGGAAAAAAGATGAACAGTTTTTGAGAAAATTGTAAAAAGATCGATATAATCAAAGAAAATGCATTCTTTTTTTTAATACTTCCCTGAGGTAAATAAAAAAAAACTTATAAATATTCTATCTTTTGTAATGGAAATAAATAAATAAAAAAAAATGTAGGTGCATGTTTTACTAAATGATTAAAGATGACGTAAACAATTGGAGATAAAGGATGGCATAAAAATAAATAATCTACTGAAATTTTTTATATATAAACAAAATA
This sequence comes from Epiperipatus broadwayi, assembly GCA_028023455.1. Lineage (NCBI taxonomy): Eukaryota > Metazoa > Onychophora > Udeonychophora > Euonychophora > Peripatidae > Epiperipatus > Epiperipatus broadwayi. Next base: position 13,702,329 of record JAQFVV010000007.1, on the reverse strand, counting down.
TCTTTTGTAAATTCATACAAATATATATATGTTCTGGTAGCTGGAAAAATGTGCCTGTTTTAGAAAACCAAGATGAACTTCACATATTTTTGAAATACTTAAATAAAATCCCTGAAAAGCAGAAATGATCTCCAAGACGAATTTTTTTGCTGAAGCAGCATTTTTCAATTAGTCAAATCTTTTACACATCTTTACATTTATTCAATATTTATTAATATCAAATTATTATAATTTATCAAACATTCTGCTCTCACACATTTGCCATCATCCATTTCAGAGAAACACATTCATGATTATTATTAATCATTCACTATGTTAGAAATGTAAGAGTTAATATCTTCTGCCCCATGATATGTATTTTGGTAGTCTTTTATCTTTTTCAGGTGTCTTTATTTATGTATTGTAAGAATGAGCGATGCAACACAATGTGTTAAATATAATTAAAAAAAACAAGATTATTTCCACTTGTACTATATTTGTATTTATTCTTTAGCCATATGCACCATTTGATGTCATTGTATTATGTGAAAAATCACATAAAAATGCTGTTTATGTGGCCCAAGTTATGGTTTATAGAACAGTTTTGTTCATATTAGCCATTAGCAGGCCTATATTGCATTTACACGCAGATATTACAGTCCACTGATGTGTTTCGTGACTCTATGCAGAATGTGTACATTTCAGATATTGCTACCATATCATATGAGGGTGTGCAGAATTCAACTGACCATAACTCTTGTAATCTGATGTAGTATTACATAGTAATAATTGTAAGCCCATCACCATGCTTGCCTACACAGCTTGCAAGGTGGAAAAAACTGTATAAGGATAGTGACAAACACAATTTGTCAGAATTCATGCAAAAAGGCATGTTTGCAGGAGAACAGCTATAGAACAAATGAAATAGCTGAGTTGCATGTTGTTTTGTGAATCATAAGCTTGCTTTGCTCAGACTAGTGCATCTATTGGACGATCCTTCGGATCATCAAAAATATCAGGTCCCGGGCCCTGCACATTCCAGTGCTATGCACTGACATTTATAATGTAATTGGAAAATGTAATTAATGCATTTCAGAAAAAGGTAATGCTTATGTTTTTTAAAATAATATTGGTTCGAAAAAAAGATGGCCGAGTAACATTACATTTTATGTGATTTTGCAAATAAACAACACCATCAAGTGGCATGCATGGCTAAAGGATTAAAACTATATTTATGGTAAATCAGTGTGCTATTCATGACACACTTTTAAACATTTAATTTAACAATAAACTGTTTGAACATTGATTGATTTGCATTTTTATATATATGAAAGCTGAAAAAAAAAAAAATTGCATGGCGACATTAATTAAAAGTTCATTAAAAAAAAATGAAGCCAAAAATAATATGGCAACAATTTTAATGATCATAAAAAGGTACATATTATAAGCCTGATATAGTAATTATTAAAGAGGAAGTCAACCTCCATATTGTAAAGCAGTCATTTTTATGTTATCCCATAATATATAAAAAAGCACATAAGGAATTATGAAAAAGCATCAGAATAAAACAAAGAGATAAAAAAATCACCTCATCAGACATTTTTGCAGCCACTTGGTCACTTGTCTACCAGTGCTTTAACTTCTAGTAAGATGTATTCTTTTTTTCCTATTTTATTGTATATGTTCTTAATAATAGTATAATTCTCTGAATGCTATTGGAAATAATCACTATAGTATTCTTTGATTAGTTTTGTATATATATATATATTTAAATGGAAGTATCGGTATATATATATATATATCTTTTAAACTGAAATATCTAAAGATATATATTTCCTTGAATAAAATTTCTTCCAAAACAAAAAAATTATGGAAAAGCACATAAAAATACATAATCTTTTATTATTATTCTAATGCCCTTAAATTATGCAAAATTTCAAGTAAATTTAAATTTCTTCCATTCTTACCATGCTGATTTTATGAAAACTTAAAAATAAACACACTTCTCTTAATACATTTTTTGCAATAATTAATTTAATTTTTTATGATAGTTTTGACTGTTCTGTAGTTTTCTTCATATTTTTCAAAAGAAATCTTGCAACATAATTCTTTTTAAATCACATCAGTTGAATTGTTAAATTTACAAAAAAATATTTATTGAGAGTTGTTTTGGAATATCTGAAAAAAAAACTGCTAAAAAATTGAAACTATCATATGAAATTAAATAAAGCATTGGAAAACAGCATTACATTTTTAAAGAAAAAAACATTTATTTTGTTTAATATAAGAGGCTTTGAACTCAGACCTTCAATCAACCTTCAACTATCCATGCTATCTTATATCATTGATACACCTGACCCCACATATGTTTAAAAAATAAATAATCACCAATATACATATTTCAAGCTAAACCAGCACTCATCAGTTGGTCCAGATTATCATCTTTATACATATCTACAATCAGTGCTCAGCTTTATATTAAGATTGCATACCTTCATACTTTAATGGAACAGGTTCCAATCTACTCCACCCTCCAACTCTTCAGCCACCAATATCATTGAAAATCTGAAGATGAAATGCTCAAAGCTCACACTAGAGTTGAAGGTTGAGTGAAAGTCAAAGTTCAAAGCTCCTTATATTTACATTTAAGGTACATGTATGAAAAAGCCTGTATGTTAAATATTGGTTAATATAATAATAGTTTTTAACTATTATTTTTACTATCCTCACTCTTATGAGGTACACAAATGGATGACTATTTTCATAGTAAATTCAATAACAGGTAAATAATTTTTATATTCAAGTAGATACAAATATTGAATTGAATTTATTTTTTATTTAAATTAATTTTGTTTAAGAATTATATACTAATAAGTTTAATTGAACTATTTAACAGTTCTTTTTTTTTATAACGCGAATTATCTAACTTAATATTTTAATTTCTTTCTCTAATTCTTAGTGATACAGTAACTGAAATTTAAAAAAAAAAAAGGTCCTACCTTTTATACTTTTGCAAAAAAAAACAAACAAAACATTTAAACTAGACTTATAGATTACAATTATATTTTAAACATTTTCCAAATTCAGAATTATAATTAGAAATTTGTACTTCAGTGGCTTTAAGTTTGAAATACTTTCTGAATCCTCAATAAGCTTTGAACCAAGTATTTCCAAAACAACAGTATACCATTGTATTTATATATTCGACTATTTCCATCATCTAATACATGTATTAAACATTCATTCTAAGATGTTTTGGTGACAAAACTCCCTTATGGCAAAATCAAAACTACAGTTTACAGAAAACCCACATATACAAGTAATATTTAGCATATACATCTAATCATACCAGAAACACAAAATACAAAAAGTTATAAAACAGAGCAAAAAAAGTTTGTTAAGAAACCAGTGATTTAAAAAAAAAAAAAAGAAAGAAGATCTATACAGAACAAACTCTAATAAAAAATGGTTATCCATCCACTGTTAATAAGAAAAAGACAAGAAAAAGAATCATCAAATCAAAAAAAAAATTATTGTTATGATAGTTAATAGCAGACAAATTAAGAAAAATCTGCAATCATTATGACATCAGAATAACTTTCCAGAGCAATACCACCCTATGAGGAATTCTAATATCTGTAAAGCCTAAACTTGAAATACTGAAAAACAAGAACAGCATCTATAAAATACCACGTGAGTGTGGGAAAATGCATATTGGTGAGACCAGTTACCCAATTAAAAAGTGATTGCAAAAACACAAGCTGATGATTAGAAGAGAGAAAACAGATGTGTTTAAGGTAGCAGAACATATATGTACCAATAAATATATGTTTGACTGGGAAAATTCAAAAATGTTAGGGCAATATTTAAAGAAGCAACTCACATGATAATGATGAACAACCCCATAAGTCTACCTGGCATGACTATACATAATCTGTGGAAACCATTAATCAACTGTGCTCTTCAGAAAAAGTGTAGAAATCAGGAGGAATCTCATAGATAAGTATATGAAATTTCTATTGATTGTTGCTTTTGGCAAGTTAGCTCAGTTGGTTAGATTATTACTTTAAAATTCAACATTCATAAATATAAGGATCTGATTAAATTTTTTTGCTAGTATTGTCACTAGTCAGACTAGAAAGACCTAAAGAATAGAGAATTATAATATCTTTCAAAACACTGTGCATATACTAGCATTTTAGCTATTACTAATACCTGAATGTATTTGGAATATTTAAATAAAGTTAAATTTTTTTAAAGACATTTAATAGTTATATTAGGTGGTGGAAGTAGTCCAATATATGAATATAACTAAAATACCATCATCACAAATCTTCAGGAAAACAATATGCAATCTGAATAAAATTATTCCTATAAACCAATAACCTCATGTGATATACTTATATAATATTGGATGGTAAATGAACTAAAGTTCCAATGTTATATATAATCATTATGTGATAACACAAAAATGTAACATCAATATAACTTTTTTTTAAGTGGATAGGTGACTATTTCAGCATCTTTTTAAGAGATTTTGTATTTTGAAAAAATCATATTAGTTTAAATATTCCTGACATAGTATAAATTTAATGCCACTTTTGTGGAGTTTAATAAAATATACCACTTGTAGTCTCTGTTTTTTGCAATTGATGGTTACTTTTTTCTATTTTTTATAGAGATATTATAATACTTATTAAATTTGAAAATGTTTGTTTTAACTGCATATCAAAATGTTTTTTTATCCTTTATAAACTAATCATAAATGCACTTTTGGTAAAATTCACCATAATCATATATCTCAAAACTGTGCTTAGAATTAGGTTACAAAGAAAAAAAACACTTTGATATGCAGATGAACAAACATTTGCAAATTTGAATCACAAACACAAATGAAAAAAAAACCCAATATAATAATTATTGTAAATAATGCTTACAATAATAAAATTCCAATTTATTTATTATAATAATTAATTGTTCTTTTCCTAAAAGAAGACAGACAACTTATAGCAGGTAGACACTACAGTTTTTTGGTCTGTGATTAGTTTTTCTTTTTAATATAAAAATTACATTATTTAAAGTATGGTTTATAAAAATAACATCAATTATATTTCATTATATTAAGTGATCATAAGAAAGCAACAGGTTTCAGTTAGAAGCCATTCTAAATGAGTGTAATTTTATTTCTTCATTTTTTGCAATTTTATAATTATATTTTAAAAATCTTTTATATAAATATTATAATGCTTATTGTCAATAATGCTTATAATGAAAATCAAATTTGGAACCAAAATAATATTATGATAAAGTATTTTTCTTAGGAGCAGTATCAGGTACCAATTGTAGTGACTGTGTTATAAAATCTTCATTGTAGATTAATTATTTGTTTGATTACCCTTCATTAATATCTCATCCCTAACCTTTAAACACTTACTAAATGTTAAAAATTTTGATGTCCTGTTTTTAAATGCTGTTATTTAGTTTAGAAATTCTATTTTTTCATGATTTGATTCAAGTCTTATAACCAATTTTTAATATTATCAAACAGATTTTTCTCCAAATTTTATGCAAATATTAGGTAACAATGAAAATGCAATGAGAAAATACAATATTTTTAGATTGTACAGTGTGACAGTGTTGATGGACCACATTTCTAACTGTATTGAAATCAGTTCAGGAAGTTTTCAAATGCACAATAGATAAAATTATTTAAAAAAATAATAAGATGTTAATAGAAGTCAGAAACTCTTCACATATTAAACTTAGATTCTGTTTTGAAATCTTCAAAATGATGTATTTGCAAAATGCAGTCTGAAGAGTGAAATAATTTTCAGACAAATATTAATGATACTTTTGATTCATTAGATATAATGGCACAGACTGATGACAATTATAAAACTTGCAAATCATCAGTACAAATATATGTATGGTTAGATGTAGCAGTAGGGTGGAGATTCTGGAGCTGAAAGTCCAAGAATCATGACCGTTATTATTTATAGTGATAAATCTTCTTATGAATTTCCAATAAATAAACCATATGTTTTATGGTGCATATATCAATTTTGGTTACTTGTAAATAGTATCGGATTTGGGAACATATTGAAATAATCTAAAATTAACGAGAGTTATTTCTACACAGAGGAAAATTTTAAGACTTCCAATTTTATTTTGTTCTGTGTGGTATAAAATCATAATAGGGGGTTGAACTCTCAAGCCTAAGGTTTTCAAATTGTGGATCCACTCTGTAATTTTTGATGTTTTAACTTTTTATGACCCTCTTGAGAAATATACCATTCAATTATATTTTTTTATTTAAAAAAATGATATAAATATATCTCTTACTTAAAGAAACTGCACTAAATCATCATAAAAATCAATAATTGCAGAAATAGATGATATATGTAATGATGAACAATTTAAATATATCATAGGTTCATGGCAAAATAATAGATTTGGCAATGAACAACCCTGGATTAATTGCATTGCATACCTCCTTGATCACCTGATTAATTAGTTACTTGTTTCTAACAATTTAAACAACTGACACTATATGATTCCATAAAACATTAAAACAAACTATCCATGCACTTTACATGGTTTGGTATAATGATACAAATGGAAAACTCATGAATAAAATATTCCTGAGTAAAATTTCCAGCTAGGAAAAAAAACTTCTCTCTTATATACATTAAATGGGGTTGTTATATTTTGTGGTTTGGGGTAGTAGGAGAATGGAAGACCCGCAAACTCAAGATTAACAAACAATGGTTCTGCTTTGTCACATCCATCATCCAAAATTTATACAATCTACTGAGCAAGAAACCATTTGATCATTTAATGGGATAATGGACCACACTTTCCTATTTTGATATTCAGATGTCACATGATTATCTAAATAACTGAATACATATGATTTTTATTTATTAATATGCATACTCTATCAAAAATTTTATTAAAATAATAAGCTCACCAAACTATATTTTTTTACATAATTTACAAAGTAAAATAACCAAACTTAGCATAAAAAGTCTAATATGTTATGCATTGCCAAAAACTCATCAATTTGAAATACACAATTAAGTTTTACTTATACCAAAAAAAAATATCGCATGAACTTTATTTACACATTACGTTTAAGAAGCATATCTATTTATCTCTATTACAAACCTATATTCTTGTATAAGCTTGAGTTATTAATATATGCCAGAAAGAACTGTTTAATAAATCTCTATCTAGGGCTTTCCCGTTCATATCTCCAGATTAATTTTTAGCTTATGGTTTTATGGAATTTTGAACCCAAACATAGTGCATCTATTGTTTTTTTGGATCTAATATAGTTTCTTCTAATTATCCATTTTAGTCACTTTGTTTGCTATCAAGCTACCAGTCCACAATTCAAAAAGTCCTTAATGTTTTAATAATCTTATAAAAGAGTGCTCCTAAAATAGTTACTTATTTAAATGTGATTTTAAATTAATATATATATATATACTCACTGACTTGAACATGTAAACATAATCAAGTGATATAAGATATATAAAAATATTACAATAATTTGGTATATTAATATAAATGCTTCTTACACCGGGCGAAATTTCAAAAAAAATATTTATTATTGAAATGCATTTTTGGGGCAAAATATCATCTTCACAAAGCAAAATATTAACCCTTTATATACTTTAAAGCCGTATTAGAATATCTATGTTGAAATATAATACATTTTTATAAAGTAAAATAAACTGCTTTTAATGGGGCAAAAATTAAGAATTAAATATACTTTATCTGTTTAATTTTTTAACACCTGTTGTTTTATGTTCATCGTTTCTTTGTATAAGTTTAAAAGCAGCAACAGAGATTTTTCTGTTGTGTAAATTAAAAAAATAAACAATGTCTGACACATTAGCCTAGCTGACATTTAAACAGTGCCTCCTAGCGGGTCCCCTTTTTGATTAATCACTAGCAAAGATTGGGAAAAAAGATATAGAATACAGCACTCCGCTAATCCTTAATGCCAAAATCAATTTCTTTATACATACATCAAGTATTTATAGTTATTGCTGAATTAAACAATTTTTAACTAACAAAAAAAAAGTTCATTTTTTTTTACTTAAATAATTTAAATATGGAAAAGACTTATTAACGATAACCAGAAACGTCAATAATTAATCTTTTTTTCTCAAAAAGAAATATGTGAAGATTTTTCAAAATTATAACAAATGCGAATAAGTATTGAAATGTTGACAATGTTCAACAGGCCTTCAAAAATATCTCTTTAATATTAAGTAATTTTAATCTAATTACAACGGGATTTCATTATTTATTTCAATTTCTTTTTATTTATAAAATACTTTTATTTTGCTATTAAACGATTCTGCAACATTTGAAGTTAGATTACAATTTTTATTCAACACCCTATTTCCAATCAAATCATGAATTGTATTTCTATTTTGCTTTACTCTATAATTCGATATCTAGAGTTATTATGTCTTTTTTTCTACCAATGTAATGTTAACTATATAATTGTTTGAACATTTAACAGTGAGACGACTTGCATCTAAGAACACAGCACATAGATCATAGGATAATGTAACCCTCCAGCAGCCACATTTACATATTTAGTTAACTATAAAGCTATGATCCTAAAATAAAAACATAATAATGTTATCAACTCAAGCTCATTCACTTTTATAGACTTATAGATAGATCTTAACCAATTCAGTATCTCTACAGCTTGGTATCTTTGCTTTTAAAAAAGCAATCGCCATTATGCTATAGGCAGGATTGGTTCCTCACTGATGAAAACAACAAGCTAGAAACTAGTCTGGGAATAGTGGATGAATAAGCATTAGATAGGGATTTTATGCACCAACTTTTTGCATTCATTGATTATTAAGGCTTGCACTGGGTGGCACTACTATATGGAAAGCTTACTACCATATTAACATCTTGTATAAGCGTAGGAAATGGTGATCATGTGATGAAATTGTAGATATGGATTATAACATTTCATTATAAACAAGTATTCTGAAAAACTAAAAAAATTCAAAAAGTAATATGCTTAACTTTTATGAGATAATAAACTCTTAATTTGCATAATATAAAAATGGTCTGTTCAAATTAGAGACCAAAAAATAATTTGAAACAAATCATATTACACATCAATTTAAAACATCACTTAATTTATAATAAAATAAAATATAGCCTGTTAATGAAAGATGCTGTCAGAAATATTTTATTTATTTACATTTTCGTCAATTGCACATTTATAAATTATTATAACTTTAAATTAAATTTTAAATATTTTTCCTTCTTATAAATATTAAATAATTATATGTTTAAAAGCTGTACTAAAGAGAATCATCCATTTGTAAGATTACAACAAAATTCTGCACAGAACACGTAGAAAACAAAAATATGGTTTGGTGTAAATATTATTTATCAGAATATTTTTATCTACTCAAATTTTTTATTACTTGCAAATCATTAAATTTTTGTAATTTTAATTTAAAAACTTTCTTTATTAAATATCTAAATGTTTTAAAGCTGAATATAAAAAACTCACCTATTTGTATGCCCATAACACTTGAAAACACTGCACAGAGGCCTTCAGTTATATTACATTTAATGATAACCAATTTCATTTTTTTATTTTCAGTGATGTTTATTAATATTCTTCTCTATTAATGTTTTGATTGATTATCTGTCTTTAGATCTATAAAAAGCAATATAATGAAATTTCCACACATTTCCATATATGTTGTTGCCCAACATTATTCTTCTGCTCCATTTCGTAACTTTTATTTGATTAAATAATTTAAAAATATATATTTTATATATTAAGAAGACTACAATAGGTTATAATAATATGAACTGTAAAAAATTCAGTAAATTGAAATTTAAAAATATCTTGCAAATGTGATGATACATCTTAGTAACACTTCAAATAATATCTGCAAATATAATCCATAGGCAAGTTGCAGTGGTATTGGAAATAAAACCAAACATCACAGTAGCCATAACATTTTTTCTTGGTGCAATGGTTTGGTATCTTATTTTCTTATTTTGATGTGAGATTAAGATTAGATTGTAGAAAAAATAAAGATGGTGATTCTTATATTGGAGGGGGGGGGGGCATAAGTTTTTAATGAAGCTGTTTCTTGATTGCATTCATAAACAAATAATCAATAATAAAAACACACACTTTATTTTAGTCTGAAATTGATACCATATAAACAGTAATATCCTCCCCCACCCCAATCTGTTTTTTTGAAACCTGTCATTTTATCGCATATAGTTATTTATAAATGAAAGTCCTAGTGCAACATTTTTATGCATTAATTGCTCTTTTAAAAAATAATTTGAAATGATGTATAAATTCTTTATGAAAACAAGAGATTGTTAAACATTAGATCACATATTTATGATGTTTAAATTTAACTAAATATAATTAAAATTATTTATAAGTATATATGCACACATCATATTGTTACAATTTATGTAAGTTTTGTTATTTGTATAAAATATTAAAATAATATAATTTGATGAATAGTCCTAAGATAGCTGCTAACTGCTTGAAATGATGGAGTAGAAACAACAATAAAAATCATCAAAAGTGAAAAGCATTAAAATAGACAACATAAAATGACATAATATCCAATAAGATATAATGTAATGTATAATTATGAAGAAGACTAATAGCAACTTGAAACATTATAAAACAATCACCAATAAGAATTATCAAGTGTGGAAAGTATAAAATTATCCATTTAATAATATATCACAATATTCAATGTGTTATGATATGCTTAAAACATTCAAAAAATTGATATCATCTTGATACATTAGAGGAAAATGTCATACATAGTGTAATGGTCATATTTGTACATTCACATAACAAAATCCAGAATACATGCAAAATACACCAAAACTGACCGAAATAAAATAAGATCTCAAATCTGACCAAACTTCAACTCATTTGTTAGTACTCCATAATTTAACACTTTATGAGAGACATTTCTGTAGCTACACATGGGTCTTAATTCACTCTGCGAGCCAGCTTCAAACAGGGGAAACATGAGACTCAAAAAAATGAACAATCTAATTATAACATAAGGATTAAACAGACTTCTTAACACACTAATTAACTAAAACAAGGTATATTAAACATATAAAATCATTTAGGAATTGGAATAATATGGATTGGATTAAAATAGGACTATGAGCAAGAAAGATATGGAATGAGTTTTATATTTTAAACAGGTTTATTAAAACAGTAGCATAAAGTCAAGTAAAAGAAAACAACAAGGATTATATAATGTTAAGTATGTGTGATCAATGCACACATGTATTGCAAAGTGGATTAGACTATTATCAATAAAGAGGTCTCATCTTAACATATGAAATAGGTGTATGTGAAGTTAATAAATCATGCCTATAATCATTTAATATGCCAATCATATTATGCATTGATTTGCTAATGTTACAAGATAATAGCCTAGTTGATATGATGACTACATACAGTGCTAAGATAGCTGTTATATATGTTAACAGTAAAAGTGAATAAATAAACTCAAGGTAATGCATATTCTACCTGATAACCAAGATTAGAGATTCAGTCTAATGCTGAATAGTTAATTAATAAGGAGGAAAAAAAAAACAGGTTACTTTTAGATTCACATATATATACTATGGTGCTAAATAAAATACTCAGGAATTAGTCTGCAGTATGAGTTAGTAATTATTCAAGTACTTCAGTATCAAATGCTCGGTGCCCTAAGGCTGGATGTTTGCTACAATTAATATATGAACAGATAAGTTCAGAAACTTTGATTGGCTTTATAAACATGGTCTGGACCCTTGTGTTCTAATTCTAATAAAGATGGTCATGGGGTGGCAGGTCACAATGAGCCCATCAAAATGTAAATGTACAAATGTGTACTTTGTAAAGATGCACTCACAATGCACAAGCAAAATATCAATATGTATACTTATAATTAATTAATTGCACCTAAAAATAGATAGCTTCAGATTCTATCTGCCAAAGTAAAACAATCCAGTTCTTAAACTAGCATTATAATTATGCTAACTAAAAGGATTTAAATTAAAATATAACCTAAGTTAAAATACTGAATCTGCACATATATAATCATAATTAAGGAGGAAACATATATTTGATGGGCATTAATAAACATTAACAAATATACTTTAATATCATCTTTAGCTAGCACAATCATTTCTAACTAACAAATCTCAAAAAGTCATCAGTTATAATAACTAAGTAAACCCTCACAAAATATAATGCAGTTATAACAAAAATAAAATCACTATAATAACAAGTGAGTAGTGATCGATTATTATCTATAAATATAGGATTTCAAACAGTGATTCAAGATGCAAAGTAGCATTCTTAAAATATTTAAAGTAGAGATTTTCATTATCTCTGTTGAAAGTTCGCTAACAATTAGTATTCACAGTTTCAAAAGATTGGCATATTATAACATATATAATAAATTTAGATAAAATAGTTAAAACAATAAATATAGGCATGACCAAAGTTTTAAGAAATTTAAGTCATAACTGATTGCAGTTATTTATAGATTAGAGGAATAAATTATTTTACATTATAAAGATGAATTCAGGCAAGTTATACATAATTTATTGTATAAATAATTTAATTTAAAAAAGTTTTAAGAAATAAGATTGAACATTCATTATATTAAATAAGCTAACCTTTAATAGTAAAGTTTAAAACTTGAGAAGTGATTTAAGAGCTTTGCCATGCTTTGAAAGAATATTACCGATCTTCTTGGTTGCACCTTGTGATTCTGGGACTTCAGACAGTGTGTGTAGTAGCATTGTGAATCTCTGGATAGGTCACATGGTTTAATCTACAATTTTTTTTGCAGGGCATTGCTAAAGATTTCCCAGTTCTGCAATGATGATGACATGCTGATTGGTTCTCAGGAAAATGGTAAATATAATGTCCTTCTATTCCACCATGTTAAAGATCAAACTGGTGTGAAGACTAGCAGTAATGCTTCTTTAGATTTATAGTATCTATTTGTAGATTGAAATACTGCCTATTTATATGATTCAAGGATTAGAACTACTTGCTTTCAACAAAACTACTTACTGTTTGAGAATCAATTAGCACCCTCTGAAATTTTATAAATTAATTCATTTAATTCTTCCTTAATTTTTAACATGAGGTTTTAAAAACTAAACTTGAGCATTTTAAATAGTTACTTATTTTGCAATAGTTTCAGTTCAGTAAATCTTGTTCACCAAAAATGATATTTTTTTGGAAAAATCTTATTACTTAGCAAAAATTTAAATTGTGTCAGTCAGCTATGCTAAAACAGGTGTGCTTAACATGACTTTTGTTTACAACTTATTTAAAGTTAAAACTAAGAATCATAAGAACTTTTAAATAATATTGCTCTCTATATATATCATGGTCATATGTAGACCACGCATATATACATGTGATTTTTTTTTCATGGCATCGGCCAGGAAGTGAACCCACAAACCAGGAACAACTGCTTGTAAGGCAGCTGTTCTGACTACTCGACCACCAATGCTTGACATATATATAAATGTGATTTCAAATGTAAAAATAATAAAATGACTCTTTTTAACAAAATAAAATCTATAATACCAAATATATTATTGTAAAATAAAATATACACACTGTAATGTATATATAAACCAATGATATTACAGCCATTTATCTGCATATAACTGTGTTGACACACACACACACACATATATATATACTCAGTGAGGTTTTAAATCCAGAATAGATGAAGCTGTGGAGGAAAATGAGTGAAATGTATATGAGGTCAGTAATATATTGTTTCATATCCCCAGAATTACACAAAAAAATAGAGAGAAAAAAAGATTTTACTTAAAGTAACAAAACTGCATACAATCATGAATCTAATTAATGTGAATTAAGAAAAAGTTCCATTTCTACCTTGCCTGGCTATTCCTCTCTTTTAAGGTTGTTATATTATCATTAATCCCACCACTATGATTATTATATAAGACTAAAATAAATAAAAAATTGTTTCTCAATTGTATGTTATATTTCAAACAATATAAGTTAAAATTTAAACAATATAAGTTAATTACATTTATCTTTTAACAAAATTTATGATGTTGAAATATTTTTTTGAACATTTTTTTTTTAGTTTTAACAAACAAAAGAAAAAAAAGATAAGTGGTATCATTAGTATTCCAACTTAATCTCAAAGATTTTTATTTTTATTTTTGAACAATAAAATATTGAAATATAATTTTATTTTCCTTTTTTATTATGATATATACACACATATGTATATACCACACATATATACTCATTGTTACATTACATTCCTTAGGGAATTTATAACAGAATGATTGTTTTATCAAATGAGAGAACTTTATTAAAGTTTTAATACTTTATAAGGTTTCATTTACCATAACCTTTTGACTGAAAATATGTATGCCCATATGTATCACCAGAAGTTAAGAGTTTCAACTGAGTTTGCACAGAATCAGTATTACTAAATGTACAGGTATTATAGCATTATTTTCACCATTTTATTTTCTGCAAAAAGTTCTGTCTTTTCTCTATGATAAAATTTAGATTTTTTTATGATTTTTTTTTTTATAATGTACCTTTTAATTTTTTTTTCTAATTTTTTTAGATTTAGTCATTGGAAAAAATTTTTGCTTGCAAAATGAGTTCTCTCACTGCATATTTTAGTTCCAAGTCTGATTCAGATGAGTTTCCTATTGACAATGTTTGCAATTCTGAGGCTTCTAGAAGCTCATCAGATGAATATATTTTTGATATTTCAGATAATGGAGAAGCTTTAATGTCAAAAAAATAAATAAAACAAGCTTTGTAAAGTCAACAGTAAAAAGTGTTAAGATGACAACTGAGCCTATGCCTGAGCCTTCATCATGACCTGACTCAGATGCATTTTTGTATAACATTCATAATTCACACATACCAATTGGAACATTTACTAAGTCTCCAGGGATAAATTTTTTCATCATCCATGAGTATTCAATTATTGATTTTTATTATTTACTATTTGATAAAAAATGTTTGATTATATATGTGTTGAGACCAATAAATATGCTGTGGAATGGAAAGCAGTTCCAATGTGGGGTAATCTGTCATCTTGTGAATTGAATGCACTTTTTGGCATAATAATACATATTTGTAGTTATAATGCATGACTAGATTTGATTTCATTAGGTCTACAAATGAATTATTGCACCAACAGGAACTTGCTAAAGTTATGACCAAAAGTCAACTTATAAAAATTTTAGGCAATTTGCACTTCAATGATTGATGCTTAATTATTGCAATAGCTAAGATATATGATGATTTTATTTATATGATGGTTCATTTATTGCATGATTATAGTAACATTGTACTCATTTGTTGCAATTTTGTAATCTCTTGATTTTTTCAGTTTTAGGCCAGACAAATGTTTTTTCACACAAACTTTCATCAGTGCTTGTAATGTATTTTGATCTTTCTTGATTTATTTTGTTTTTATATATATAATTGTAATCAGTGCTTGTAATAAATTTATTTTGATCTTCATTGATTTATTTTATTTTTATTCATTTTATTTTTGTATATGTTTGATATTTTTTTTAATACACTTTTTATTTGAAATATATATAAAATACATATTTTGCGGGTTTATCCGTGTTAAAAACTTTTAATATCAATATACTGACGTTTTGACTTGGTCACACAAGCCATCCACAGAGTTATATATATATATATATATATATATTAGGTCATCACTGCCAGACATTATAATTTTTCATACATTATAATTTACTAAAGTTTTCTTTGTGTAATATCTCATGCACTGTTCTTACTGTTATTTTTTTGTCTCCCACTAAAACCAAATTTTACTTCTAACAGATACCCTGAATGGAAGGACAAGATCTGAGTCTACAAGTAAAAGTGGAAGCTACCAATTGACTGATTTCTGTTGTTTCTGATGTTTATAATTATCACAGATACACATGTTATATACCATTTTTTTCAGCTTTTTGTGAAAAATGTGATGAAACTGTTTATGAACGTGTCATTTTAACATTTAACTTTTAAAATTTAGAATTCATGCATCAATGTAAAAATAAACATTTTTAAAAGTATTGAAAATATTTTTCTTCTTAATTCTTTTTAGGTAATGACTATTTTATCAGCTTCATTACTTTCTTTCATATTTTCTCTTTCTAACAATGTACATATTTTATATTTGTTATATGCAAATAGCATATATAAACTATATTGTAATTTTCTTTTAAAGTTGAAAATGGCATATTGAAAATTAAAGAGTAACAGTCAAATATTATTTATTTTCTATTTACTCATTCTTAAATGGAAGTCATAATTTTCTTCCATATCATATTTTATTTACTGTGTATTAGGAATTCATCTTAATAATACAGTAAATAAAAAGATTGTTTGTCTTTAAAATGTTTTAAATGTTTATTAAATGTTATTTTTTATTGTTAACTTAGTTTTCTCACTTATTTAACATCACCTGCATACTTTCTGGAATCTAAATATCATAAAGGTTATTACACAAGTTTATTTAATTGTCATGCATTAAAAGTACATAGAATCTTAAGAAATTGACATGAGAGTCACTTTATTAAAATTGATTCCTGATATTAAAAAAAAACATCCAAAAAAAAAGAGATTTTATTAAAATAATTAGAATTATTTATTCATTATTAGAAGACAACTTTATTCAATTTCATTTATTTAAAGATAACTGTGCTTGTTTCAAAACAACTTTGCATTATTAAAGGATCACCTTGTTTTATTTGAAATATTTTTTTTAATTATCATTAAGTTAAAAAATAACATTGCTTGGTTTTGCTTCAGAGAGATATTTAAAGAAAACTTATTGGTGTGATATTTTGAGTGGCCATAATTTTTTTTATCTATTTATTACATCCTGAATGATATTCTAATATATTATCTTTATTCCAAATTGAGAGATTTTTGTTAAATTTTGAAATAACTAGTATTATTGTAATTTAGTGAAACTTCATCTTAAGGTTAAGAGTATGTCTCACTATTTGTTTAACAGATTTTAAAAGAATTAAAGAAAAAGAATAAAAATTATAATTATTAAAATATTTATTATATGAACCCCAAAATATCAGTTTTTACACATAAGATTATTAGAGAAAATTATTTAGCTTAAGAACAAAATTATTTTAAAAAAGAAGTTAATGTAATAAAACATATGAAAACATGTTTCTGTTTAGTAAAATAAATTTAATGGCAAAACTGATTATCACAATAACATACTCATTATGATTGAAAGATGTTTGTATTGGGAAGATGTATTGTGAGCAAAAAAGTTAAAGTAACTTAACTTTATAATGTCATATGCTTTTAATATTAAGAGCTATTCCATTTTAAAGAGTATGAAAAGTCTCCTCTTCTTAATTCTGTTAACACATTGTATTTATCTTAATAGTGTTTATTTATTATTTTTATCCTTATTGCTCTAATTGTTGAAGATCATGGCATTCATACCCTAAAGTTAGCTATTATATTATTATAATCATTATTGGCTCATTATTATTATTACTATATTATTGTGTTGATAAGATGGTTATAGTCTTGTCCTGTTCTCATTGCCTCACTTTTTCATTATACATTTTCACCTTATCACTTTTAGGTTACAACATATATTGTAATGGATAGAAGGCACACCAAGAAACCAATACTAGAGGGTGCCACTAGACTTCTAGGAATATCTTATCAAAAGATATTATATGAGAGTTTAGTGGTGAGGTTCTTAATTATACATGCTTATACAGCTATACTATTAATAATAGATTCTTAAAATTATCTCTAGGTCATGGAGAACAGATATTTTTTTAAACACTAATTAGAAAAAGCATACAACACTAAACAGACACTAAAATTGATCTAACAGAAAACAAAACAAGACTATTAACAGTTCAATATAATTCACTTCAAGTATGAAATTGAAATTGACCATTTTATATTGCCATTTATTACATTTGACATAGGGCCACCTTTGAATATTAACACAACTCTTTTTATTGATTATTCAGTAATATCTCTGAAGATGATTATTAAATATCTAATTCTGTTAGATATACATTAGCTAAGTTAAGATAGGTGCACATATGTCATTCACTTTTAAATTAAAAAAGAAAAATCCAGCTTATATTAACTGCAAATGTTCACACACACAGGCCCTTACAAAATCAAATATATACACTATGCATTTGATTCCATACCACTTGAAAACTAAAACAACATAATAAATAGCCTCCAATCACTTCAAATACAAAGTAAAATAAAATTCACAGGATAAAATGTCTGTAAATGTGAGCAAAATCAAAATCAACCATGAGTACTTCAAATGGGAATAATATCACAGGGATGCAAATAAATATATACAAAAATATGAACACAGGAGGTAATATCATCTATAAAATTGCTATGTAAAATGCATATATATATATATATATATATATATATATATATATATTATATATATATATATATATATATATATATATATATATATCATAATCTTTAATTTCAGATATGTATGTGAATCAAACAAAATAAATAGCAAAACTGCCTGTTTTTAAGCATACTAAAATCAACTTATTCAACTATTTATATATCTAAAGGTACATTGTGTTAGACATATATACCTTAACTTACATTACTTTCCCAAATAAATTGTTTAAAACACTTTTGAATAGCTTCAGATACAATAATTGTTAAATTAAATTTTAACTATTTCAAATCTAAATCTTCCTTATATTCTTTTATCTATTTGAGCAAAATATTCTACCTACCAATTTTGAACTGAACCTAGAAAATCATTCATTAAATATTCTTCCATATTTGAACATTTTATTTCTACAAATAAATCTTGTTTTTTTATATATTCTCTAATTAATTGTTACATTATAAATTACAAGTATAAGCTTTCAAATGATAGCAATTTTAAAACTATGTTGTTTTTTTAAAATATGAAAACACATATCTAAATGAAAAATGTTACCTATAATAATGGAGCATGGCTACCATTGTATGTAATTTACCAATTCAAAAAGTTAGAAGAATGAAATATTAGATATTTAACAGCTTCAGATTATTAAGTGGGTATCCTGTGCATCTTATTTGATTGGTCAAAATGTTTTCTATTTTTAATGACATAAAAACTATAAGTATGATGTCAACAGAAATATGGTCATTTAATACATCTCTAACATAGCTTTTTAAAAATGTCTTTTTTTTCATAACAGATGCATTTAATTTTTTTTTTGATAATTTTTTTAATTTCCACGAGGCAATAAAACAGAAGACTTTTATTGGCCTCATGAGTTTCACAAAATAGATGAAAAATATGCTGATAATTCACAAACAAGATCTTCCATGAAGTCCAAAATTAATTGCAGAATATGGGGCTTGTAAGATACAATTTTAATTTTTTAATTTTTTGAATATTTTAATTTTTTTTACTTATTTGAAAAATGATTTAATTTTTATTAATTTGCGTTTGTACTAGTGTTTTTATATTTATTTATGCTCATATGAATTCATATGTACAATAATTTTGTGTGTTCTAATCCACTTATTTTAAAAAAATAATTATTCTCAAAAGATTTAATAATTTATTATTATATTTATATGGTGTGTTTGCATTTACAAGTAATGATTTACTAAACTAATACTTAAATGTTCATAAAGATTGCATGTGCTGGCAAAGAATCAAATTCTGATTCTTGCCTATGCCTTAATACTCATGTTGTAGAGCCACTAGTTTTGCCATATCTTTCATCATATTATTTTAAAGTCTATAGCTAACAAATGGATTATTTGCAAATAAATTATATCTATGTGATACAATAAATATAACAAGATAGCATCACTGGTGTGCATAAACAATATAAACATCACTGATCTACACAAAAAAATATAAAATGAAGAGATGAAACTAATTTTGTCAGTGATACAGAAAGTAACCTACAATTTCTAGTTTTAGATAGACAAGAAGCCAATTGCTATGATTACAAATGCATATCTATCTTCTGGAAATGATTTGTTTTGTATCTTATATTAGGATGAATCTTTTTTTATAGACACCTTTGAGTTTTGGTAACTTTTGGGATACAAGATAACAATGAAGAGTTCTTATGTGAATACTTTTGTAGATTCTGAAGCTATAGATTATCTCAGGTAAGACATATGGTTTGAAAGATAATTTTGTGAGTAATACAAACTAATTATCACTGAAGATGTAATCTACACTTAGTTAATGATGAATTAGAAATTATGAACAAACAATAAAGCAATAATTATGTCAGATGATGAAATTTCTTTTTTCCTTATTTTTAAATGGTAATCACTACTTGTCTTAGCCTTATTGTTTTCCTTTGTTTTTCTAGTTTCTATCAACATAAAGCTTTTTGCTCTAATATTATGAAAACTGAAGTTATTGCAAAAATTGTGTCTCATGTCAGTTTTTTTAAAAATTCAATATGGCGACAGGACAACATAGCAGTTAAATTTTATGGTATTAAAAGAAGGATATATTTAAGATTAGTTATTATTAAAAAAAATCTAAATGTTGATAAATTATTTATTGTTATTAAAATTATTAAGAGTGTTTTTTAACTATTTTGACACAAGTGATTTTGTTTTACTCAGTAAAAACTGCTTCTGGTTGCTGTAACAAACTTTCTAAGAGGTGTCTTTTAAAAATAAAGTGTTTCACAAATTCTTCTATTAAAAGTGTAGATTTTGGTTTAAAAGTAAGTTTTTTATGAAAGATTGCATCATAATCTTTAATTTATAAAGAAACTATTGAAATTGTATTTTTTTTATTACAAATCTTCAATATTTAGTAATTTATCTGCAGGTTAAACATTGAGCCAATCAGAAATTATCATTTCTATTGTCTTCTAAGCAATATCCTTCATATTTTTGGTATATTTATAGGGTACTGCCAATCAGAAAAAAGGTGTATATAATGCTAATATCTTCAGATTTTTTTAAAATGAATACATTAAAACTGCAGCACTTGAGGAAAGAAAAGCTGCAAATCACAATAAATTGTAATACAAGATTATAGACAGGTTTAAAATAATTAAAAAAAAACAACCATAGTGCTACACTGAAATACTGTGATATTTACAGATTCAGTTAAAACAAACTGACTCTCAAAGATTGATTTGCCATTTTTTAAAACTAAATGCTGATTACTTTACCTATATTCATCATTTAATATGCTTTAGAAGAAAATACAAAAGTATAAGAAATAAAATTACTTTTCTTTTATCCTGCATATTTAAAGATGTAGAATAAATTTTAAAATAACATTATCAAAGAAAATGGAAATTTTCAATAGCATCTGCACTTTAAAATTATTTTAAAAGCATGCCATGATATCTCAAATACACTAAACTGAATTATGTATTATAACGTATAAACATTAAAACTAATTTATGTACATTAAATTATAAATTGCCTGATCTCTAAATCTTATTGGCTTGGTAAGCAATATTTTGAAAGTTTATTAAATCATTCATAAAATAAATAAACTGGTTACCTTCAGTTCAACATATGGCTGAGAGAAGATTATTTCTATATAAAGGTGGAATTATATTTATGTACATACATTTTTAAAAAAGATCTTTTTAGTGGTTTACTAGTAAAATTGTTTCATTTACAATTTTTAAATCCTATTTCCAATCAGGTTTAATGTTTCCGGGTAGAATTTGTCTTGAAAATTCCATTATTGATAATTTTATCTGTTTTAATGGCAATTTGATATATGTGACGCCAATTACCACAGGAAATGTTCAACATCCCGATGGTTATGGGCTGAATTATCTGGGAATGAATGTCCTTACTGGAAATAAGCATTGAATCTTGATTCTTCCAACTGGTTTGGTGAGGTACATTGTAATTTATATTAGGCACACAAAAACCAAAGACAAAATTAATTTCTGAGTTTGCCCTTTTATATAGTTAGAAACATTGCAAACATTATTTTACTTAAAACAAGCCAATAATTAATTTAATTACCCACATATACAAAATTGTTCAGATAAGTAAATAATATGTTTACAGATAACACTAGCTATTGTAAACCCTAAAATATGTTGAATTGACATTTCAAAACCTTCCCAAAATATTAAACAAACTTAAAGAAATCAGTTTCTATTTGAGCAAAATTTCCTTAATTAATATTTATCCAAGCTTTGTTTCTGTAAGATAACTTTCAAAACAAATGTATTTCACTAAATAAATTACTCTGTTTTGCTTTTAAACTAAATTTAAAATTGACTCATTTTAAATTTAATTACATGCCATTATCAATGTATGGGTGTCCCTATAATAAAATCCTAAACTTAATAAAAAAATATACATATAGTTTGTGAAACCTGATTTTAATTTACAATTGCCTATTATATATTTTTAAAATATAAACTATAAACTGAGATAAACAATAATTCATTTCAATATGCCCACATCCTAATGTCAAAAACCATAGATGTAAACTATAAAGTGAGATAAATAACAATCTATTTTAATATGCCCACATCCTAATGTTAAAAATCATAGAAGTTTTGTTATCGGTATTATAATATGTCTACTATAAAAATATTAAAATAACAATAAAATTTATCGCCTTAAAAAATGCTGAAAGCCACTTGAAATAATGAAGAACAAATATCAATGAAAGGATCAAAAATAGCAAGTATGAAATTAATCATCATTAAATAATATATTATAATATTTAATCTGATAATGTATGATTTATAAACATTAAAATAATTGTACCCTGTTAAAACCTTTGAAAAAAATGTCATACATATTTATGACATCTAAAATTAATTAAATACAAACAAAATTATATATATATTGCAAAAAAATCAAGTCATATATCACATGATCTAATTTAACAAGCGTGCATTACAAATGTTATATCACTAAACATCACATGATCACCAGAAACTAGTCTGGGAATATTGGATGAGTAGGCACTAGATAAAGATTTTATGCACAAGACTTCTGGCATTCATTGATTACTCTGTTTGGCACAGGGTGGCACTACTGTATGGAGAGTTTTGCCTTGTTTAATAACAAATGTTATATAATGAGCTTGTAATACAAGCTTATTCAATTAGGTCATATGATATATAACTTGATTTCCTTGTAATTTTATTTTTTGCTATTAAGGCTTTGGTGATTTTGTATTGCTAAAGCTATAATATATGGTGTATCTAATCTTAGTTCAGTCCAATATGGCTATTTAAATTAGATAGCTGGATTGGAAAACATATGGACATCTGAAATTTTCAGATTTTCTACTTAATAGTTATCCATTAAATAAAGTGCTAAGCTTGGCCTGGTATTTTAAATCTGATGCTTGAATGTCCTAGCACCTCATGGAAGCCAGTAACAGAAACTGGTCTGAGGTTGGGAATATTTTGAAAAGATTGTTAAAAGCTATTTGCAAACTCATTATATAATAACAACCAACCTTAAAGCTACCAACAATCAATCTCAATCTGTAGTTAAGACAACCTTCTTTAACAATGAAAAGGCACACCACCTTTTTATCTATGTTGCCTTGACTACAGTTTAAGATTATTGATACCTTAAGGGTTGATTGTTATCACCTACATTTACAAAAACCTTAAGTAATTGGCTTTATTATCTTAGTAAGTTTATATACATACATACATCATAATGTCAAAAGTCATATAGTTTTTTTTTATTATTTATATTACAAAATGTATATTATAAAATATTAAAATATATGATTTTTAGTTATGGCAAACATTGCTGGCCACTTGAAATAATGAAGAACAAACATCAATAAAAAGCATCAGAAATGAGAAATATGAAATTCGTCATCATTAAATGACATATAATATTCAATGTAAAAAAAAATAATGATAATACAATTAAGAAGTGCTGTAGTTGTGTATACTTTCTAAACAAGTATAATATCTGTTTAACAGTGAAAAGCATATTTTTAATCGATATTGCGAAATGTACTTACAGGGGTGAAAATTGTACTTACAGTAAATTAATTAGCATGCAAATTTATAGTTTTAAAAAATACAATCCACATTACAACTTTTAGTGCTAAAATCACATTTATTAGTTAATTATTCTAAAAAAAATAACACTTTGTTTTTATATGTCACAGTATACATGTTGGAGTAACACCAAACAGAAAAAGAGTTACATGACATTCAGCAACCATAAGAACAAATATTGCTGTGCCATATAATTCCACACCACACAAAAATAGATTAAAAAGTTAATGCTTTTGCAATGTAAAAAAAAACAGTAAGCAAGAATAAAAATGAAACCATAAATGCAACAAGTCAAAGAAATCAACATGTTTAAATAATTTCGAAATATTAGCAACAGTGCATCCTTATTTTTTATTTCCTATTCTGTTTTGGCATTAGTTATTTATAAATTATGTTTAAGTAATATATTGTAATGGTATGAATTAAGGGGATTACTAAGGTGATGGAAATCATTAGCATCAAAACATCAGTTTTTACTGAATATGGAAAATGAGCAAAAAATCAGCACCTGGGTCCATTATAAATAAAAGTGAATCACTATCATCAATAATCATAATGTGTCAATAGTCAACCCTTAGATTGAATTTAAAAGTGACATAACACAAAATCTTATGCTAATCATCATCTAACCAATGCTAAACTTATAGTATAATATTATAAAAGCTATTTATATTTTATCTGCATGCACATACTTAAGTGCTAAAATTTTAAAAATAAGCATAACATTCATTCTGTGATCATTATGTGAATATGGAAGGTCATCTATGTACGGGACCACATGATCCCATAAAAGTACTGGCAATCTATAAACTCATCATACCTACAAATTAAAATAGGTGAACTTTTAAAATTGATCTTTACTTCTGTACTATCCAAATAATTAATAATTATCTGGTTGTCCAGGCACACATATACCTAAACATATATAGCAACACATATGTTTTGTAATAATCATGAACTTACAGCAGATTAAAAGTCTATCCATGTTCATTCCAGTTCTTTTATAATACCCTGCTCACAAATCCCCTTGTTTAATCCATGAGGTGTTTTTCATATCTCTTAAAATATCTTGGAAAGTTGTTCAGAATATCTATTATTTATCTGTCTTAATATTTTTTAGACACAGCCCTAGTACTACCTAATTCATTCGATTATTCTTATTTGTTGTCTTTATATATTCTTCTTCTATTAAAAGTTCAAATCTTAAATCTATATGTAAGTACTGTTAAAACTTTTTTTTTCTGATATCTATTATATATGTAAATGTGAAAGTTTGATTTTTGTTACTTAATAACTCAACAAATATAGCACTAATATTAATGAATTATGCACGATTTTTTTTCTTTTTTTGTATAATTACAATGGCTATGAATTTTTTTTCATAATAATTATTTGAAAAAAAAATGATAATTTACTTACACTGCAAAGTCATAGATACAGAATTTGACAATTTGTACTAAAAATGAGTTTTTTGGAATTTTTCATCATATAAAAATAATATTTTTGATCACTGAAAAAAATTGTGTGTATTAAATAAATAGGGGTAATATTTGTAGAGTAACAAAGAAACAAGCATTCAAATTTATATATATCATTAAAAGCCAGCCAGCACTTGGACAATCCCAATATCAATAACAATCAACAATTTCAAACTGTTGTCAGAGTAACCAATCTCCTTTTAACATATATATATATTGTAATGGTATATGCCATTACATTAATTTAAAATTAGAATAAAAACGGTTTTAAGTTCGTAAATAAAAAAGCTAAAAGCTAAAATTAAAGAATTGTTTAATGTACGTATAGATATTCACACAGATGCAAAACTTTAAAAAATTATTTTCCTTTTTTAAAAAAAATATTTGAACATACTTTTTTATAAAAAAAGTACAAGATCTAAAGATAAAATATTTTTGTAAATGGAAATGATGTGTTTATTAATTATCAAAAAGCAAGCTAGCCCTTGGGGATCTTATATAAAAAAAGTCAGATGAAATATAGATAAGAGAACAAAAATAAATTAGATGCCCAATAGAAGCAGCAATGAAGGCTTGGACTATAATGAAAAATTGGAACAAGAAACCATTGTTCAGTTAATCTGGACGATCGGTATAAAAGGAAAAATATTGAAATTAAGAACAGTTCCAACTTAATTTTGTGAGAAGGGTGATAAGATGCACTTGTCACTCTCTCTCACTTATTTCAAATAAAATGACTGTAACACCAGGATTGAACCAGCTAAGGCCAGCTTCAGATAGACCGGTCTTCAAATAAAGACTTCATGGGAATTGACACCAGGAACCGGGAGCTCTTCTACTGTAAGATATAAACGGAAAAATTTTACTACAAGTAATTAAGAACTTTAAAGATTTGACAAGCTAAACATAATTTTTTTTAAATAAATTTTAATCTGACTTTTCAAATCAATTATTAATGTTTAATTTTTATACATTTGAGTTTGCTAAAAATCATTTCCATTTTTTTATTATTAATATTTGTTGTATAAATTATTTAAATGCATTAAATTTAAGTTGGGTATAGATGCTTGCATAGATTCGTTAATGTTTAATTATGTTTTTGTTTTCATATTTGATTAGAATATATAGACATTCGGTAAATAATGATATCTTACGGTGAGTATCTAAAATGTATTTATTCAGATGTCTTTTTAGTCTATTGGTATCAATGCAGCATCTTATGCTGAATGCCATTGGGTTTCTTGTAAATTTCCCTCTGCAATTCCATCAATGACTTTATATTTTGATCATTTATGTTTATTTTGAAATGTTTTTAACCATGCAATCTATGTAGCTGACCTATACTCAACATTATAAAACAAACTTTTATAAAATTCATCTGTGTGAAATTATATAAATGTTAAAATTAAGTTGGGCATGAATGGCTATATAGATTTGTAAAGTTATATTAATTAATTAAGGGAGGGGTAATCTTAGGTTATTTGTTTCATAGTTGGATTGGATCAATAGATTGGATATATGGGTGTAATTAGTAAATATAGTATGAGGTCTGCCACGTGCAGGATCTCCATTATATGCCGCGCACCCCTTTTTGCCTATGGAAAAGGATAGTAAGATGGAAAATGCAGTCCCTTCCTATGGAGTTTTTTATTGTTCTTCTTGCCAGACAGATGTAGCATTCCTGTCTGGATGAGAGTCAATGTCTTCTCTAACCATGCTGTTCAGATGTACATTTCTGACAGTATAGTATTTGTGCTGTTGTATTTCATGCTCCATTGAATACATCGATGTATCAGATGGATTGATGTCAGTTTGACTGCGAACTTTTGGCCTAAGGTTAAATAAGGGATAGAATATTTTCTTTTCAAATGCAATCTATGTAGTTTATTCATACTCAACACTCTTAAAAAATATTATTAAATTCATCTGTACGGATGGTTTAAAATTTAAAATAATAATTTAAATTCAAAAGTTAATATTAAAATCTAAGATAATAAATGTTATTCCTCAAATTTTAAATGATTATATATGTGCATTAATAAATGTTGTTTGTGCTTTAATTACTGGCAGTGGCTTTTATTTTTTTATATTTAAGATATAAATTATATAAAGTTATATATTATTATCTCTGTGTCTCACTGAGCTAGTGGCAAGGGCTGATGGTCTTAATAAATAAAAGTTGGATCTTTAACAGCATGTATCTGCCTACTCTATAAATTTTCTAGGTTCAAATGACCTAGTGGTGCCCAGTACGGCAGATACGGTATTCTCCATTGATATCAGACCATTACAATATATATATATTGATCATAAAAATATATTTGAAGAATTATTTAAATATTGGTGTGGGCTTGTTAATTTATTATGAGCCCTGCAATTATTTTTAAAAATAAGCAATTTAAAATACCATGTCTAAGAAATTCATTATTGGTTATGTGCCTATAATGATAGTAAAGTTCAAATATCTTAATAACAATTAAAGGATTTGCAGTCAATAACCAGAGCATGAAAACAAATAATTCAGGATATCCAAACATATAATATATAAATATTTGTTCACACTAAACTTAATGTAATTATAAGGAACTTAAACTCAGACATTCAAACTCCCTACAGCTATCCAATACACCTGATACAACTGATACACATGACAACATGCATATGAAAAAGTTAAATAATCTCCAATATACATATTTCATGCTGAACCAGCACTCATCAGTTGGTTCAGATCACCATCTCCAACACATATATTCAATGACTGCACAGTTTATATTAAGATAACAAATCTTTAAACTTTAATTGTCAAGCTTCAGTCTTCTCCACTTTCTAATGATTTGGCCATGTATTGAATATCTGAGGATAAAATGATCAAAGCCTGTGATGTTGCCAATATTATTATATCCATGGTGACTTTAAGTCAGTCAGACCAATCACACACAGGACCTTAATTTGTTCATTTAATTATATAGAAGAGGGCAGGGCAAAATATAGTTTGAATATGTAACATTTAAATACATATATATTGTTTATATTAAACAATGTAATTATAAGGGATTTGAACTCAGACTTTCAAACTCCCCACAACTATCCAACCCATTTTATATAACAGATACACATGACCACATCCATGTGAAAAATTTCATTATTTTGTGCTGAACCAACACTCATCAGTGGTTCCAGATCACTATCTGCAACACATATTTACAATCAGTTTATATTAAGATGGAAAATATTCTAACCTTAATGATCAACTTCAATATTTCTCCAACTCTTCAGCCATTCATATCATTGAAAATTTGAAAATGAAATGCTCAAAGGTTTTGATGATGCAAATATTATTGTCATCCCCATGTTGACTTTTAGTCAGTCTGACCCTTTACACATAGAATCTTAATATGTCTATTTAATTGTACATAAATGGTATCGGCAAAATACAGGCTGAATATGTAATATTTAAATACATGTATTTTGTTTATACTAAGCTCAATGTAATTATAAGGGACTTGATTCAGATTTTGAAATTCCCTACAACTATCCAATTTATCTTATATAACTGATACACATGACTGCATACATGTGAAAAAAATAAATGATCTCCAATATAAGTATTTCATGCTGAACATGCACTCATCATTTGTGCATTTCATTCTTGGATTTTCAATGATATGGATGCTTGAAGAGTTAGAGAATATTGAAGCTTGTCCATTAAAGTTTGAAGATTTGTCATCTTAATACAAACTGAGCAGTGATTGTATATATATGTTGGAGATGGTGATCTGAACCAACTGATGAGTGCTGGTTCAGCATAAACTACATATATTAGAGATTAATTATCTTTTTCACATGTATGAGATTATGTATATCAGTTGCATAAGATGGATTGGATAACTATGGGGAGTTTGAAAGTCTGAGTTCAAGACCCTTATATATAATTCTTTACATAATTACTTTAAGTTTAGTATAAACAATATATATATATATATATATATATATATATATTGTTTATACTAAACTTATTTTATATATATATATATATATATATATATATATAAAAGTTTGTTTGGTAGGCTATGAATTTTTTGTTTTATAAACCTTAGTTGTTTTAAAAAATTTGGCACAAACCTTAGTTGTTTTAAAAAAATTGGTTATTTTCTACTAATATTATTGAAGCCATGGAGACAGCTTGTTTTTATATTAAAGCATTCCATCCAATATTAGCTCTTCCATTCATGTTTTTTCTTCTCATAGTAATAATTGGGATTATTATTACTTATGTTCAAAAAAGAATAATTTAAACATAAATCAATTTATTTTCATTCTGTCCCTACTTATGAGAGATTAATAAAATAAAAAGATACTGAGGGGAGAATATGTGCATGGAAGTTCAGAAACTGATATCTCTGGCTCTGCCTGACTAGTGAAGGCTGTAAACAAAATGCAGGCTTAATAAGAGTGGCTAGTATGACTTTCTGTACTGTTGGTTGAGTGCAATATGGTATAGTAAATAAGAAAAACTCTAAAAAAAGTTTGAAAATAAGTATTATATTGATTGCTTTTTAGTATTTAGAACACTGGTAGAGTAGACCAACTAAAACAATACAATTGTGGATGAAAATTTAACTCATTAATTTTAGTTCTTCAGTTTTATTTGATTGCCTGAGCAATTAACCACACATTCTATTATTATACATAAAATTATGCTAGCAAAATAAATCTATTTATATAAGTTAATACACTTTATACAAATTATCACATGATAATCTTTTCTTATCCATGCACAAACTCTTAAAAACAGTAGCCACTTTTTCCACATGGCAGTGACACCTCAGATGAGTTGTAGTAATCAGTAGATACTACAAGATTGTGCATTTTAATCTATTTAGCAACAGTACTCTCAGCTCCATGAATCCTGACTGAAGAAAGGTATAAGATAGAAACTAGATTGGAGATATTGGCTGAGTAGGCACTAGAACAGGGATTAAAATACACAATCTTCTAACTTCTAGTCCATGAGGTGGCATTACTATTTGGAATAAGTGGCTCATACAAATTAACAATTCTATAGTGAATTTCCCTCGAGTTACCTACACTTGTAACCAAATAAATGTATGTACATTAATGTCTGAACTAATTGAGAATCGTTCTGTCATTTTGTAGACATTTTTAAACTAAAATAGTTTATCATTAAATATATGTATACTGAAATAGAAAATTATATACAATGGTAAGTTTTTTACAAAGGCATTTAATGTTCAAATGCTCTTTAATTCTTTCTCTCTCTTTATATTATTATTTTTTTAATATAATATTTATTTTAGAATTAATATTAGTTCTATAAATGGATTATTTCAAGTAGTTAATTGTCAAAATATTTACACTGTGTAAAACTTTAGGAAGTCCATATTTTAAGAAATAAAGGGTGAAAAAGATAAAAACATAATTAATAATAATGTAAAATAAAAGATATAATAAGATGTATATATATAAAATGTAAATTATATGTTCATGTATATTTATATTCATATGTTTGTATTACATTGTAGTTCTGAAGAAGATTGCTGAGGCAATCAAAACTGTAAGAAAGGGTGATAAATAAAGCATTGTTTAACAGTAAAGTGCTTGGACAATTTAGTATTATATGTAAGAAATAAAGATATTGGTATATATAAAATATTAATGGGAAGTATTTTAATATTAAATGACAATATGACTGTGTTTAATAAAAAAAAGCTTTTAATAGCTGTGTTTTAGTAGTTTTATTGCCCTGCATAATATAGTACAGTAGGGTAAAGTGTCAGACTGTGGAGGTAAGATCCTCATATGTATTCCAGATATGGAACTTCTGGCATTCAAACTCCTTATGAACTCTTGATAAATATAGCCATTTGATTTTCTAAGCTCTTCTTTATGGATCTGTGGCATGAATGGTTAAAATAAAACCAATGAAAAGACTATAGGATAGTCAATAAAGTATAAAGATATTTGTGTTGGAAGTACCAAGATGATGTCCATGTTTTAAAAAATATAGATATTGATATATATTACATATTTAAAAAGTAATATGTTAATATTAAAAGAGAATATATACATGTGCATCTGGTAAAAATTGTTTTTAATAGTCATATCTTAGCAGTTCTTATTTATGAGTTTGAGACATGAACACTTAACAGAAAAGCAATTCAGAGATTTCACACCAGTCAAGAAAGTCTGAAGAGATATTCGCTGTCAGTAACAAGAAGGGATTCAAAAGAAAGAAACTTAGGTAAAAGAACAATAGATATCATCACCATCATTTAAAAACTAAGAGACTGATGGGGAACTGGAATGGTCATATTATTAGAAGAGATAATAGTAAATAGATAGTTGAAGTCTTAAACTGAATCCTTAAATCCTGAAAAGATCTAGAAATAGACCACATGTGATATGGATGGAAGAAATAAGAAACTTTGCTGGTATAATATGAAGAAGAGAGATAATGAATCAGAAAAACTGGATGAAACTTGGAAATACCTTCATTCTGCAGGAATGAAATAATGATTGAAAATAATGTATACAAAAAAAGGTTATGGATGAGAAAAAGTGTGGTAAATTTGGAGAGATCTTTCTCAAAGAACTGACTGATAATTGTTGAACATGATGATAGAATTTTCCATTCTTTTAAAAAATATTTGTCCTTTTAATGTACAATAATTAAAATATTATGTAATATGGTGAAATCTGAAATCCTACCTGCACAGTGTTATTGTATTACCACATGTGAAATGTTTTTTAGTAATTAAATGTGATACTTCTCATACTTACAGCAAAGTCTTTATATAGGAAATGGATTCCTATTTTAATAAATATTAAATTATTTTTTCCTACCTTGACAAAAATAAAAGTGAATCTATTTAAAGTAATTTGAAATTAAAAGGATCATCTTTTGTGGAGAAAATGAGATTTGTTCAAGCTACAATATGTTCTCTGACTACTTTGAATATAATGATAGCAAAGTAGTGATGTTTGTATAATACAAGTAAAGATTTGAAAATAACTTGAAAAACAAAGAAAAGAACTCAGAAAATTTTCAACTCTTACTTGAACCGGAAATGGTTAAATTGTCTTATTTTAGACTTATTACAAAAAAATCTAATTTATTAATATATATTATATATCACTTAGTAATGTGGACAATGGAAAAAAAAACAGAAAGCAAATAACATGTGGATGGATTTACCTTAACAGTCATGAGCACACCTTGGAAAAACCTGACAAATTATAAATGCTGTTAATGAAACACAAAGATAATCAACAACATATAGATAGATTCTATCATTCCAATTATGATTATTTGTTAAGAAAAACTAGACAAAGCAGAAATGCTGATGGTGATAAAAAGATAATGATCAGCATGCCCATGAATTTTGCCATCCCAGTCATAAATATACTCTGGAGAAATCTAACAAAGTAAAAATGCCATAAATGCTGGTAGTGAAAGAAAAAGATAAGCAAAAGCATGCAGATGGAATGTACCACTCTAATAATAAATATAATTTAGAGAAATCTGACAAACCAAAAATTCTGTTGGTGAAAAAAATGTATATATAACTACAACATATGACTAGGATTTCCCATCCCAGTCATGAAAAACCTCAAAATATTTTTTATATTATTACTTTGAAAACATAATGTTTGCTCAAAATACCATCATCTGTAGGTTTATTAAGCTTTACTAAGGTATGTAACAATAGAGAGCATCAATCTATTTTGACTTGATGTCTAATAATAACTTTATAGATAAACAGGATCAGAAAGTCAAAATTCAAACAAGAATTATATATATGTAAATTGTTGTATATTTTGAACCATTATACTTTTTATTGAAAAAAAAAAACAACGGGAAGTGGTCGAATATTATTTTTGTATTTCATATAAATCTAAATGAAACCTCATCATGGTAGAGTATTTACTTTCACCAAATAAAAATTACATTTCTATTTATAAATATTTGAAATACAGGCACTCTTCATATATCTGGAGCTTAATTGTAAATATAGGGGATTTGAACTCAGACTTTCAATCACCCTTCAACTATCCATACTATCTCATACCACTGATACACATGGCCACATACATGTAGAAACACTAAATAATCACCAATAAAGTATTTTTGTGCTAAAGCAGCACTCATCAGTGGGTCCAGATTATTATCTCCCACACATATATATAATCAATGCTCAGGTGATTATTTACTTTTCTACATGTATGTGGTCATGTGTATCAGTGGTATGAGATAGTATGGATAGTTGAAGGGTGCTTGATAGTCTGAGTTCAAATACTCTATATTTACTTTTATTTATAATAAACTATTTTTTTCACATTACCAATTTATTCGGATTTTTTTTCTTTTATCACATTAATAGAGGTTTCAACAGTTAAAAACATTCTGTCAAAATGCTCGAGTCTGATATGTTAATCTTAGTAAATATTTTTTTGCCATTTTGAAACCTTATCTGCTTTTGTTTTTATGATCATTAAATCGTAATATTAATTTTCTAGTTTATTGCTATTTTAATCAATCAGAAAACAAAAACTTTGATCTTGTAAATCTAGAAATATTTATAGAGGTATTACTGAGTTTTTCTGTTGAATTTAGATAAGGAAGAATTGATTTTCGGTTGCACCGGAATTATTCATTTACTTGTAAAAGATAGCCAGACAAATCAAGCCAAAAAATTGGGCCATAAAAATAATTGCTTATTTAACATAAATGTATTTTTTATCCCTTCTCTCTCTTCCTAATTACTGGTTTTGACTATAAATAAAATTTGCAAAAGTTATATTTTGATGAACTACTTCGCATTTTTAAGATTTAAAATATGAAAAATAATATGCATCTTTATATATGTGCACGTTTCTAAAGTGAATATTTTGATAAAATCAGATATATTTAGAACAATTAATTCAGTATTTTACCAAGTGCAAGTTTGGTACACAACAGATGCCAGATGATATCTTAACCATATCCCTAGACTAGTTTGTCGTTTATGGCTTTCATCAATAAGGAATTTTGAATCTAGATTAAACACCCCTGAATAGAAATATATTAGTCACTACTATTTAATATCATTTCTTGGTCAAGTTTACACAAAGTAACGGAAGTGGATATGGCAGTGATCATGGGATGTTTTATATTTATAAAAAAAATATAATATTGTTATAAATATGTGGTTATTTTTTAAGTTTATATAATTACATATTGTCAATGACAAATGTGCATGAATTTTCATGATAACATGCTTTTTTTTTTTCAGAGAAACCACTGCAACATTTTATCTTGGATATTAAATCATTTATTGAATGCCAATTTGGTCAACAGTAGTTTTAATAGAACTTCCATAAGATGGATAATCATTTAGATTATCAATTCTCAATATATGGTACATGTATCATGGTAATACATGATGGAATTACAGGTAGTACATGAAAGAATACTTTTGATGAAAGATATTAAAAATAATACATGCACAAATTTTTGGATTCAGAGAGAGAACAATTTTATAGAAATTGCTATTAAAGCTTTACAATTTTTAATAGCATTTGGTATCAGCTATTTATGTGAAAAAAATTTTTCTTTAATAATGTTATATTTTAAAAATAAATATAAAACAAAATTAATATTTGAACACATTTTACACTTAGAACTAAGTAAAATAGAGCTTGAAATTAAGAAATTGTGTTTTGTAATACAAGCTCAATATTCTTATTAATTTTAAGTAAAAAGTTTTTTTTTTTTGTAATATTATATAATAATTTGCGAAATGTTAATAATAGATATTTTGTTTCAAAATAAATTAAATATTTAATTATGGTAATTACATTTTGAAGTATTATAACTTTATCTTTCTTATTGCATTGCCAAATCCATATAATATTAATATCATCTATGTTCTTTATTACTTTTTACAATGTTATTTTACAACCTAGTATTGATGATTTTGATTGCCCCAGCAACCTTCTTCAGAACTTCTATTTGGAAATATAAGCAGACATTCTAAAAAAGATTGCTGGGGCAATCAAAACCATCAATAATAGGTTGTAAAAAAGCAGTGTAAAAAGTAATAAAAACATAGATGATATTAACATTATAATTATGTTTTGGTTACCAAAAGATTAAGATAAATATTTTTTATTAGTCTACCCATTTTTTTTATGTTTTAATGCTAGCATTTTTTATAAAAAGTGGTAGTATGGAGAGATTAAATGGCTGATAAATTAGATTTTTCTCTAACTGCCAAAATGTGGGAAAAGCTATTGAATTTTTAAAAACTTCTCAACCAATAGAATTTAAGAATGAGGAGAAAATAACAAAGGAAAAAAATAATGATTTTACTTCTTACCACACACATTTTGTTGTGTGAGAAAGAAGAAGCTCTGAGGACAGTACTTGTTATTGTACTGAAATGTCATCTATTTAGCTATTATATTTTTATTACACAGAAGCTCCCAGAAATAATACTAAGAATTCATCATTTATCTATGAGAAAATTAGAATATAACATATTAAATAATGCATAAATAATAATGTGCATTAGCAAAGAAAATAATTACTCTTTAAATGTAGACGTTTTATTATTTTATCCCTTCATGCCATATCAAGTCAAATGCACACACTAAAAGTGCATTTAATTTGAAAATGATAAAATAGCACTGCATTTAAAAATTAATTTCTTAGTTAATGCACATTATTATTATTTTTAAAATATAATGATTGATTAAAATACAATTTATATTTATATAACAATATTATAAGAAACAGATTACTTTTATTATAATTGAAAAAATAATTTGGTAGTTGCATATATACATTACCATATTAAATAACAAAATAATTCAGCAATAATAAACAAAAACATTCATCACAAATATATATATATTTCTGTGAGAGATTATAAAAGACCAAGAAGGAGATCATATTTGAAGTAAATGAATAAAATAAAAAAATTCATTGTTGTATTGTGGAGAAGAGTGGTTATATATGATGAAATTGAATACAACTTTGGGAAAAATTTCCACTTTGCATAATTGTACAAAATTGAGTTTAAAGTTTGTTAAATTGCTTGATGTCTCTCAATAGCTGCATTACGTTTGCTATAACAAAAAATATTAAGTCCTATTTTATGCTTGTGATATGAGTTCTTGCTTTTCAGAGCTGGAGTGGAAGAAAATGGTACGAATATTATTATATTGCTCTTGCATAATGAAGTATCATCGAGTACTGTCATATATAGAAAGAGATAGAACGAGAAAAAGAATAATGTATTTGATATTTAAGTGTATATAAAAAAAGAAAATATGTATGGATTTTATTTGCATATACGTAGAAATAAAAATTACAATACGACGTAAAATTTACAATATAAATTAAATCAATTTAAATATACATTTCTAAATTTCGATTTTAAATATTTTATAGTTCAATCAGAATATTTTCTCAAAATAAGAATAGAATAAATATTATTCAATATAAATAAAATTCAGTATTATTTTAATTACCATTTCAAGCTTAAATAATAACAGTAATTAACAAGTTTAGACAAATCAGAATGACCCTTTCGACAAAAATAGTCTTTAATACAATAACATTTTAATTTCCTAATGGATTTTAGAAAAATCAATATCAACTTAAAATATTATAGTATCGATTTGTTTTTTGTTTTTTTTATTACAATTAAAATGGATGAAAGCACAAATAAAGATTACACCATAATGAACTGTTAGTGTATGACTTAACTTACTGATACCGCTTTAATTGGTTGAAAATGCTTGTAGCAATAAAACTTTTAATTTATATAAAGTTTAATAACAATAATACAAAAAAAAAACATTAAAATTAAATTATGTCAAATAAAATTCAATTACTATTATTGGATTATAAGCAGATGATTTAAAATCGATGTATGAAAAAATAATATGAAATTTTTTGCTGTATTAATACTCATTTTTTTTTAGATATCTTAATATCCATAGTATTACTTTATAAACCGACACACAAAAAATGTATGTTACATGATGCGCAAATACTAAGAAAACTGGAAGAATTTATTACTTGGGAGTTTGGAAGAACTTTGAGTAGTGAAATTAACACAGTTGGACCATAATAACACACAGGGCATAAAACCAGCATGTGTTATGACAGATATATGGGAATTTTAAGATTTATTAATAAAGCTTTAAAAATATTAACAAAAATGTAAATCAATGTTACTCTTCTTATTTTTATATAAAATTTTATAATTATTTTTAAATAAAGTAATAAAATGGTTAATAACATGAGAAGAAATATTCAAAAACTGGAAGAGAGTGAACATCAACTTAGAAACATATAGCGTTCACGCGTCATAATATCCACTGAGGTAAACCATACAGATGATTTAATAAATAAATATTTAATATAAATATTATTAGGTATATATTTTAAGAACAAATCTCTTGGAAAATTCTTACTATTTTCTTATAAAAAATAAAGAAATCATAAGAGTAAGTCGATTAGAATTCATTTTTGACACATGTCCTTGTTATATATTAAAACAACTTGATGACATCAATTTAATATACTTACATATAAATAACCGGCATCTCCTTCCCATTTCAATTGCATAATGGGTGCCAATGAAAAGGTAGATTTCTTTCTCCAAACTGTCTCTAGCACATTCTCTGAATCAACACATTATATGGTGACACAGTTTAGCAATTCATTACAAAACTTTTAACATGATAGCATGTCAAGATCAGAAGTTGAACATAAAATGTGACTGTATATTTCATATCTTTATACACAATAGAACAAAAAGATAACCATGAATTATATGGGTAGTTGAAAAGGCTGCATAACTTTAATTTAAAATTTGAGTGTAATGAATAATTTTCAGACAATAATTTTAATATCATAATAAAAATAATTTTGTTTGCAATATGGATATGTAAACAATCTAGTAAACCTCATTGTTGAAACCTCAATAAATCCTTTGTGATATCTCATTGATGCTGCCATATAATTTCATTTGATTATTCATGATTATGTAGGTAGAGTAAACTTTTATTATCAATGCAGGATAAGGTAAATTTATACAGTGTTTCATTTTGGCAAATGACATGCGTTTGCCAAAATAAAATAAAAAATCTCAATTTGATTTGTAAATATATTAATAAATGTGTGATTATTATAAAAATCTAAATAGCCATAAAAGTCAACGAGACTTTCATATCATTAAATTGGTTTAATGTACAATACAAATAAAAATAATAAATATGACCATCTCATAATCTTCATCAACAAAGGTTTTTATCTATAAATTCATCAGGAGGTATACTCATCTTTATCATAAGGTGTCTACTGACACCCATTTTAATATAATGCTGAGTGGTGTCAAATAAATTTTATCTGGAAATGTAAAAAGTAAGCTAGGTGAACAATGTGATTACTGTTAAATTAGTCACACTACTTCAGATGGTTTTGTGTGTAATCTTAATAACAGCACTTACTTTTTTCTCCTCACCACTTTTAGATAAAATTTATTAGGACTTAGATATGTTAATCATAATCAGTAAGGAAGAAAATCAAGTAAATTTCTGAATAAATATACTTTAAACACTTTCTTTCTTTTTCCATACTCTTGCTATGAATAGTTAGATACTTATTTGTAAGCCAATAATTAGATCAACTAGATATCTGAACAAAAATCATATGCCTGCTTGCCATTTTCTTCATATTTAAATACTAAATTATAATAATAGCATGAAGATGTTCCAATTGCTTTGCCACAAGATGTTTTTTGTTTTTAATTTTCTTTTGGTGTTTATTGCTTCAATTCTTTTTGTATTATTTGGTCATTAGTTTCCATTTATGAAACTTATTTTTTGTAATATAGATAATACTAAAATGTCAATATGAAATTTTTATTAAAAAGTTATACAATTTAATTTAAATGCAGCTAATTTTCTGCACCCACAACATTAATATCTATCATTTCACACAAATACATGAATTTATTAAACATATACACTACTTCTAGTCCATATATACATTTAAAACTCAAATTAAAGATACATGTTTGTTTTTTATAATTATACATAATGAATTTCAAGCTAACATTTCATGTAAAATCATACATTGTAGTAAAAAGCATCTATTTTTTTAGTAAGAGATATTTATGGAATATAGCAATTACAGAACAGCTCAAAGTGCTTTGAGATGTTTACTTCGAGTATTGCAAGTATTTGGGATTGTAATTATTTAATATATATATATAAAATACATATTTTGTGGGTTTATTCGTGTTAAAAACTTTTAATATTAATATACTGACGTTTGGACTTGGTCACACAAGTCATCCACAGAGTTATAAAAGGTAGAAAGATGGTTGTAGAGGCGCTACAATCACTGATTTGAATAAAATGTTAAAATTCCACCAATAGCAAAAATGTTAAATTTAGGAATGTTTTTTAAAAAAATCTTTCCAAATAGGAGGAGGTTTGCATGTATCATCTCACTTATTGATACAATCTGGCCTTTTAAGTATCTCAATGGCTTCTCTAATTTTGCACTGGTAGAGATTATCACATCTGGATATGATCCTGGTACTAGAAAAATCAATTTTATGACCTGAATCTATAGTATGGAGTGAGAGTGCTGATGATAATGAGTGTTGTTTAACTGCATTAGCATGCTCATCTCTCCTAACACTGATGTGATGATTACTAATACCTATGTAAGAAGCTTTACAATTTTTACATGAGATTTGATAGACACCATGAGATTCAAGAGGGATTAAATCCTTAGGCTTGGTTATTATATTGCTGATCTTTTGATGAGCAGAAAATGCTGTATCTACATTATAGCATTTTAATATACGTCCAATACTGTCTGTAGTTCCTTTTACATATGGAACACAAATCCTAATAGCTGACTTAACATCTTTTTGTTTCCTATTTTGTCTATTTTGGGCTTAAAATAAGGCTTTTTTTGTAAAGCTTCTTACATAGGTATGAGTAATCATCGCATCAGTGTTAGGAGAGATGAGCATGCTAATTCAGTTAAACAACACTTATCATCATCAGCACTCTCACTCCATACTATAGATTCAGGTCATAAAATTGATTTTTCTAGTACCAGGATCATATCCAGATGTGATAATCTCTACCAGTGCAAAATTAGAGAAGCCATTGAGATACTTAAAAGGCCAGATTGTATCAATAAGTGAGATGATACAGGCAAACTTCCTCCTATTTGGAAAGATTTTTTTTAATTAACATTCCTAAATTTAACATTTTTACTATTGGTGGAATTTTAACGTTTTATTCAAATCAGTGACTGTAGCGCCTCTACAACCATCTTTCTACCTTTTATAACTGTGTGGATGACTTGTGTGACCAAGTCAAAACGTCAGTATATTAATATTAAAAATTTTTAACACATGGATTAACCCGCAAAATATGTATTTTATATATTTAACCCATGCAAATCTTCATTTTAACATATATATATATATATATATATATATATATATATATATATATATATATATATATATATATATACTACAAATCAATGTCTGTATTTTTTCAAAATAATATACATAAACTTATAAATAAATATTAGAAAATACAGCAATTAAAATTTGTTAAAAAGACCAAAAAATATAAGCATTACTTAGGAGTGCTTTCAACTGTTGTGGGAAGGAGATAGTGAGCTATACTTGCTAGTCGGACATTATGGTACTTTCCAAGTTAATAGTCAGCTTCTTCATCTTCCAGTTATGCAGTAACTATGGGTTTCTTCTCCAATGGATGGTCATGGCAACTTCAAACTTGGTTGGACTCATATGTAAATATGTTGATTATGTTAGATATGATAAACTTTTACACAGATAATACTAAATTTTTACAGAAACATGGAAATTTAACTGATAATCACAGAAAATGTGTATTACATTACTCAAAGCCACAATTAATTACAAAGAAAAATAAATATAAACAACAATATGGGATTTAAATGTTGTTTGCACAGCAGTTGGAGAAATTTTTATCTTCAATAAATTAACATATATTTTACAACATATATTTTTAAATAATATTATTTAATATAAAAATTCTGTTTCTTTATTTGGTTAACCATTATAAATTTATTTTCCACATACTTTTATCGAATGAATTTTTTCCAAATTTTATAAACATGTTCAGTAATGATTACAATAAAATGTTTCAGAGTTGTCCAACCTAACATTATTGTCAGGCTAAATTTCAAAATGTGATGATAACAATAATTTTTTATTGATATGAGTAGATTGTGACACCTTAAAAACAAATATACTTTTAATGCACTTTATGATGGATTCATTAAAAAGTGTTCAAAATTAATTAAAATAGAAAGAAAAAGAAATGAAAGATGGAATGTCAATTTCTCTTAATTATTTAAGTAATTTTTTTTAAAAATTCTTTCAGTGAAAATCTGACTCCCAAATTTATGAATAGATTGCCATGATAAATATTTTTACTATGATCACATGCTTAATTATTTTGTGTGCAATTAAATCTTTTCTATGCATATGACAAAATTTATTTATATTCTATATTAAAAATATTTAAGCCTACTAATAATTAAAATTCTAAAACATAAAAAATTAATATTTTAAAATTGTTAAAATAAATATCCAACTTAAGGTCGTACTGATAATAAAGGAAAAACATCATTATTGGCTTCATGATATTTACTCAAAAAAGATAAAAGAACAAAATATTAGATATTAGATTTTTATCTTATTAAAAATGATATATTTAAAAATAATTATTATTAAAGAAACAAAAAAAATTGAAAAGTTAATAAATTATTAATTGTTATTAAAATATTTCACTTACATTTTTCATCAAATGGTTTTCTTTTTATTCTTAACCCACTTATACTTCAAATGACAGAGAAACATCTTTTGGCCAATTCACCCCTGATAAATTTTTTCCGCAAGTATTATACATTAAAATGCATGTAAAATGGTATACTTTATTCTAATAAATTATTTTGGCAAAAATTTCATGTTAAAAGGCATGAAATTCAAAATTTCCACTCTTACAATAGACATAAGCCCTGCCTTAACATGTTCAGCCATTGTGTGTTGCCAATGAAATGATAAGAATTTTTCCTCCACGTAACAAAATCTAAAACATTGGCAAAATACATTAATGCTGATTGAATCTGGATGCTGGGATCCAGAATCCAGCAAATATTCAATCCTTTCATCTCTGCTCAATGATGTAATATTCAATGGAAGACATTTCCCAAGTTACACAGACATTCAATTTAACCTCGGTCCAGCAGTCACCCAGGGTGGAACAAGAGATTCATAAATGAACTAAATTAACACTGATTTGATTAGATATATACACACACATGATTAAGCGAACCACTAATATATCAATGATTAATTATGAAATTTAATAGAATGACCTACATATATATATACCTAATGGTGTATGTACAAATAAACATAGAGTTGGATAAAAATGAATTCTGGACAATAAAAATATGAAAATGAGTTATATTTTAAATAATATTAATTTAATAAAGAAAAGAAAATATAATAAAACCAAAATATACAAAATTATATAGTTGGAATGTGAAAGATTACTATATGAAATTTAATAGCCAAAGTTATATAACTAACATAATAGCACTCCTATGGAGTCTATCTATATATCAAGTTAAGTTGAGAACATAATCAGGCTCAGAGATACCAGGTTAGCATGTTAACCTAGATTAAAGTATACACTAACACTGAATAATCATTTAATATAAAGGGAGAGAAAACTGGTTTATTATAGGTTTACCTTACATATTAAATATTAATAAAACTAGAATATGCGAATGGCTCAGTTGCTCTATGACCAAAAAACTTACTATGAATAAGAACATTAATAGGTCAGGAAGTCAGATAGGCATTAATTATGAATAATCTGAACCCATGTGTTCCAGTTCTAAAAGAGTTTGCTTTACCCGAACTAAGTGGACAAGTGTGACCTCCACCAGCAACTCATCAAGAATCATGCAGCAAGCAGTTAATTGTATATAGCATACTTAGCAAGGACACATCCACAGCTTATACATATATATAACACAAATACATAAATAATCTTAGTGTGCCTTAAAAATAGATAGCATCTATTTGCATATCTACACAACCCAGTTCTCAAGTTTAGTATTTCAAATAATACTATTTAGGGACTAAATTA
The DNA here is from genome assembly GCA_028023455.1 of Epiperipatus broadwayi. NCBI lineage: Eukaryota > Metazoa > Onychophora > Udeonychophora > Euonychophora > Peripatidae > Epiperipatus > Epiperipatus broadwayi. The sequence goes on along the minus strand of JAQFVV010000007.1, from coordinate 13,658,461 downwards.
ATTAGTAATCTCATTTAAGATTATCACCTGCATTTCAACATATAAAAATCTAAGAAGAACAAAGCATATTTGAAAGGTAATTACAGATAAAACATTAGAAATATGTTTTGAGAATATCTCTGTGGCTAGTTCCTATGATGTACGAGTTACATATATAGATAGTTATAATATATAAGTAGAGTTAAGCAAACTACAATTTTAACTAGAGCACTACTGATTATTATAATATTAATACCCAAAATTAATCAGTAAAATCACTACATGATCTCAAAACAGCAAGTAAAAAAAACAATAATACAATTATTTAATATTTATTATAGCAAAGATTTGAAATTATCTTCGCAGAGTGATAAGCTAAAATTATACTCACATTTTTGAATTATTTGGCATATTAAATACATATAATATTACAATGATAAAATTATAGAATAAATTGAATATATTAAAGTAGGCATAAAAGACCGCAGAAAGTTATACATTTAGTTTAAAATAGATTATCATAGTTTTACATTTTAAGAGAGAATTTAATATTACAAGTTTAACAATCAGACAAGATTCAAACATTAGAGTTTAACAGATTTCTTTGCAGATTTTAGAAAAGGTTTTGTAAAGGCAGGTTTACTAAATAGCTAGCTTAAAATAGTGAATTGAAAGTCACAGTTTATGAACAGAGCTCTGAGTGAAAATTTATCAATTTACTGGTCAGTTGTCTTCATTGCAGTTCTGAGCACTTGGGAATGATGATAAGTTGACACTTTTGGCGATGATTAGACATTAATGGATAATCTACCATGGGCTGCTTTGCTGAGGTATGGCTCATTGTGTTTTTGTTGGACAAAAGTTCTTTCCATCTCTGGCAAGTAGCAAGAGGCAGTGAGTTATGGTCTACTTTACTCCATCATTTTAAAGGTGAAACAAATGTGCATTCAGTTTATAATTCACTTATTATATATAACTCTTCTTTTTTGGCCACAAAACTTGAAGTATTTATATTTTCTTAACTCTGGCCACCTGGTTATTTTTACAAGCTTGACTGTAGTTGAAAAACCCATTATTTTATTTTAGAAAAACATATTTAATTACTAAAAGTAATTATATACTTTATAAAATTCTGAGAATTGTCATTAAAATTTTGGATTTATAAAATCAAGTTCATGCTATTTTAAGACTATTGTGTCATCTAATTTAAAAGTTGTTTACAAGTAAAACTAAAAGCTGATTTTATAATTAGTTTAAAACTAATTTTATTACTATATATGTACAATAACAACAATGGGAATGAATGTATATACATATGTGATTTCAATAAAATAACCATAAAATTGACTAATAATTTAGACTAAAATATTTTTTAATCTAGAAATCTTTTAAAATGAACACATATCTGTAATATATACATATACTATTAAATTACACACTTACCATTCATATATATATATATATATATATATATATATATATATATATATATATATATATATATATATATATATATATATGCAATCCCACATACATAGTAATTTAAGGTTGCTTAAATGGGTACTCTGAGAGGGTTTATACCTGGTATAGAAATAGGTGTGGAGATAAAATATGTGAAACAGACAGGTGGATGAAACTGACTGTTTTACCATGGCTGTAAAACATTCAGCATATTATGACATTGAAGTTTCCAATGACACAAAAACATGTTTATTTGTGAATTTATTATGGTTTTGGATATTCTTTTTTGAAATAATTTACACTATATTTATTAGATATCAACAAATATAAATTATTAATAACTTATTTTGACTTGAAATACTTTATTTTCAAAAATATAATGTTATATTAGCAGCTAACATAAATATAGCTTGAAGCAATTTGGAGACTTTGCTACAACATAAACAATCTACTTAAATTTACGAGAAAAAAATAATTACAATTTTGCAATAAATATTTAAAAAATTTAAACTTTTAAACATAATTCATTAGATATTAGAGAAATAAATAATTATTTGTTCATGTTTTTAAAAACATTCAAAAACAAAGAAGATTTTGTTGAATTTATAAACTGAAAATAATCTTTCTAGAAACAATGACATTTCATCTTTGTTTTGATTGTGGTCTCATTTTTTAATATTTACAGAAACAAAATGTAAACATTTAAAATTTATTTCAGTAGTAAATAATAATATCTATCAAATGAAGTCAAATTTGTTATTTTCTGATAAGTAATAATAATTTAATTATATATATTATGATGACATAAGCAGAAAACAATTTTTCTAGAAATGACATATAAAGCTTTGTTTTGATTACATCCTCATTTTTTTTAATATTTACAGAAACAAAATGTGAACATTTAAAATTTATTTCAGTAGTTATTTTCTGATAAGTAATAATCATTTTATCATATTTTTTACATTGACATGTGAGACAAAGAAAAACATCAGAATAGCGAAGTACACAATAGTTAAATGGCTTTTCTGTGGTAATTTTCCGGTTTTCATAACGTACTTCATATACTTTCTAAGAGCTGTTTTTTTAAATAAAATGTTCTCAAAGACAAATTTCCCCTAGTGCCATAGTTTTTGGTTTAATAATAAGTCTTTTATGAAAATACTGTATCATAAACATTAATAATTACTGAAAATCTTTTTTGTGACATTTAACACAGGGGAAATAAATCAAAAGCACCAGCCAATCACAAAATATCACCTGCTTCATAGCTTTGTAAGAACAATAGAATGTATCATTAATAAAAGACAAAAGTCCATATACTGCTGACATCTATTTGAATTATATTAAAAATGTAAACTCAAAGAAAGAATCACTGCAGCCTGTTGCACATCACATTTTAACATATACCATACTTTAAAATAATGTAGAAAAGTAGCGACTGCAGCACTATTGTGCTGCATAAAATGTCAAATATGATAGCACTATCACAGCTTACTTTTGGGCAACAGTTTTAAAAAGCTGTTTTGATAAACAGAAACAACTTGTAAATGATTTTAAAAGTACTAATTTTATTTTAATACTTAATATATGTCAACATTATGCATATTTTCAGTGTTTAAACTTGAATATGAATAGGTTTATAATTTGGGAATTTGAAATTGTGTGAGGTATAAAAAATTAATTTGGTCAAGCTACTGCTTTTATAAATTAATTTCTGGATATCAGTGCTTTTATTGTGGTCAATCAAAAACATCTTATTTTTATTTTTAAAGCATTACCCTTCAAATTAAATAAATACATATTTTTAAAAAATTATATATATATATATATGCAAACATTTGTTTGTCTCCATAATGTAGTGGTAAGAAGAAAGAAATTACTTAGATATGTAGACGAGCAAATGTTTGCAAATTTGAATTACAAATACAAAGGGAAAATTCAATACATATATCACTAATGTATATAATACATGCTTGATAATATTTCTGTATGCTTTATTGCATATATATATATATATATATATATATATATATATATATATATATATATATATATATATATATATATATATATAATAGTGTTATTAAGATTTCTCTGCATGTTTTATTGCAGTGATAATGAGGGGGACTGGTGTTCAAGATCTAGATGTAAGTTTTCCTCTCTCATTTTTTGTGATTTAATCCTTATTAACTACCAAGCAATATATCATTAAATTATATCAAATTGCAGGTTGGTTTTTATTTTTAAAAGTTTATTAATTGATAACTTTGTTTTAGGAGATGAAAATTTATATAAAAAAATATCTTACTGTTTCAGATGAGTAACCTCTAAAAACTAATTAGTTTATCTTGTTTGTGTTATCATTTGAATAAAAATCCTATCAATAGTAATGTATAATGGTTGTAAGAAGAATATTACCAAATACAATAAAGTATATTATTATCTGATTTTTCACTTTAATGTTCTCACTTCCCATTTTATATCATCAGCATGTTCTATGGTGCTGCTATTGATGTTGAATGCTCTCTGCTATCTTTTAGATGTTTATAGCACTATTTTGGCATTTTGCTTTATTTTAATGCCGGAAACTGCAACTAAAATTTACATACATTCATTAGTTTTTTAAAAAAATCTGATGATGTCAGTATTATATAGAAATTCAAAATTACAAATGTTGCTGATTGGTCATATTATAAAACAAAAGAAGCAACAATGCCTCTGATTGGTATATTATTTGTTATTAGGCTTTGATGACAAGATTTTTTTTTATTACTTCAAACAAAAAAATATATTTTTGATAAAATATTTATGCTTACTTATGCAATATATTTACAAAATATTTATTTTACCCCAAAAAAGTATATGATTGCAATTAGATTTATTTGAAAATATTTGTTTATAAGAAGATAAATAAAACCAAAATTAGAGAAAAGCTAAAGTAATTGATTTGCTGAAAATATATGCTATTATAATAAACACCACATAATTTTTTGTGGCATTTTAATAAAAGTAATTTTAAATTTTTTAAAAAAAATTTTGTTGCTTTATAATGACTAAACAAAAATTTATTTTGATTTTAATTTTAGAATTCAACTAAGAAATAATGTTATCCATTCAATATTTTTATTAATTGGATAAGAAAACCAGGGGGGGGGTCATTATTTGCATTCCATAATTAACTTAGTACTTTTGCTATTCTGCAAAGATAAAATATTATCATTTTAGAATGTTTTTTATTTTTAATGTTATATTTGAAAATAAATAATGTAAAGATTATCACAATATGATGTAGAAAAAAAATATTGATGAATTATAAGTTGTGGATATAGTAAACAAATGAAAAAATGATAATCAGATATATTAAAGTTTTATAATTAAATATTATTCACATAAAATTAATAATCATCTGGAAAAAAGATCTAAGTTTCAAATCTGTTTGCCAACATAGCATAAAATACAATATCAACCATAAAACATAAAGTTCTTATTCAGTTATTCTATCCTACACCTTATTCTATTCTATGCTTTATTCTATCTTATGTCTTATTCTATCCTGCATCTTGCAGAGACTTAATCTAAAGGAATATATAATTGTCTATGCTAAACTTAATATAATTAGATGGCACTTGAACTCACACTGCCAAGCTTTCTACAGCTTATGCTATCCATCCTATACCACCAATACATATGACTACATATGTTTTAATATAAATTAAGCAATGGTTGTATATATGTGAGGAAGATAGTTATCAGGACCAATTGATGAGTGCCGGTTTAGCACAAAGTGCTTGAAACCAGTCTGGGATAGGGATGATATCCAGATAGAGATTTTGAAAGCTTTCTCTTATGGCATTTATCAATAAAGCTTGTTACTTTTTTTATATACTATGATAGTTTTGCATTTAAGTCTTAAGCAATGTTATATTACTAAGGCTATTAATATATGGAATGGCTGAATATTTCTCAGCCCATATAACTATTTAAGATAGATAGCTGGATTTGAAGACATATAGGGGTCTAAAAATTTCAGATTTTCTACTTAAGTTAACTATCAGATAAATGCTGGCTATGAGTTAGTATTTTGTATCTAGTATATGAAATATCCTAGTGCCTCACTGAGAAACACCAATAGCTTAAAACTGGCATGGGAATAGGGATAATTTCTAGATAGAGATTTTGAATGCTTTCTCTTGCAGAATTTATCAATGAAGCATGTTAGAGCTATTAGCATGCTCATTATTTTAATTTAATTAATTATTTCATTATTTCCATAACTAAATACATAAAAAAAGTAAAAAAAATCATGAAACATCTTGGCAATAAAAAGTTAACCTATGCTGATTCTTTGTTAGAATGCTGAAGATGTATTTGCCTTGTGGTGAGGTATTTTGCCCTTTTACTTATATACATATATAAAAAGCATACAATTTAATTATTTTTTTTATTTCTTTAAATTTATTTCTGTGTGTTTTATTATTATAAATACATTGTGTGTTTTTATAATCTGCTATCTCTAATCAGGAGTTTATCAGGATGAAGTTTCATTACTTTATAAAAACAATTTCTTTTACATTCTAATGCATACTTTTTGCAGGATAAACCAAATTATAATTATAATCCATGCTATTAGAACAACAACTTCATTGTAATTTATTTCAAGTCTAAAATTATTTGTAGAAATAATGCCTTTTGAAACCTGGTTGACATTTCTCGGGATTAAAATGCAAGCACTTAACTGATAATGTTTTAAGCACTAATATATTTTAAAGGTAAATACTGTAATCTTGTTGGTGACAATCGATCTATTATAAACTTCTGAATATTAATATGAATATTAATATAAAAATATTATTGGTATACTCAAGTCTACTTTATTGCAATGGTTTCCAGTTTTATTTCACTCCACCCTCTACTATCAGAATAAAAGTTGCCTCAAAGAAAATGTATAAATAAGTATCAAATAAATTGGACCTGCCAATAACTCAAGATTTCTCCATTTAAGAGTTATTTCAAATCATGATCTCTGATGTATGTGTGTCGAATAAATGAACTTCTTCAGACAGATGGAATATAATAAATATTAGTTTAATTACAAAAATCACATATTCATACATAAATATTACCAAAACATTGGTAAAACATTCCCTTTAGTTTGGTATACTCGATTGCCCATTAGATCCACTGTAGTTCACAATTTACTACTGTTCTTCATCCTTTTATTTCCCTCTTATATACATGACTTGTGCACTTGCCAACATTCTCTCTTACATTGCATGAATACTTCTCTATATATGATATGTAAACAAAAAATATTAAACTCAGGTGCTTACTATACATGTATATAATTTTAATGCGCAAATACACGCACAACAACCGAGCTTCATCAGGATTAAATAACAATATATTATAAACTCAAAATAATTATAATATCTAAAGAATAATGCCCGAGCGCTTTCAAGAGAACTTAGCTCTCATAATCATGGGCAACAAAGAATAAGCATAGCATGTTGGTATATGCTAAAATATGCTGATATATGTAAATTAGTTGAAAATAAATGCGTCAGCTCTAAATGATCCATTTCTTAGAGATTTTGTAACACGCATCTTTCCTATTCATAGCCTTATCATCAATAGCAATAAAACATGCTTCTTTAACTTTTCTCTTAATGTCATTTCTCTCCCTGCAAACTATTCTTGCATTTTTAGGTTCACATGCATGACCAGCTGATTTCTGATGTATTGCAAATATTGAGTTGCAATTTGGGTCTACTTGGGCCTTATTGTAAGAATATCTGTGCTGGGATAGTCTTGTAGAAAGAGTTGCTTTCATTTCCCCATAGTATGATGCCATGCAGTTATTTTCTGGACATGAAATATTATATACGGCCTGAGAGGTGTTGTTGGGTGTTATAATGTCTTTGGTGTTATTAATAATTCTATTTGTATTAGGGGGTGTATGAAAGCTTAGTTGAAATTCTTTATTAAACACTGAGTAAAACTTTCTATGGGTAGTTGCAATATATGGTAACAAAATTCTATTTTTCTGCTGCTTAATAACATTGCTGTTTAATTTACTGTAAAATTGTCTAATCTTCCTATCAATTGTGTAATGCTTGAAGCCGAAATCTAATAAATCGATTAAGTTAATTGTATACACAAGATACGTTGACGACCTTTTCATCGCTGCTACTGAAAAAATTATAGATAAAATTAAACAGGACATACAAGACAGTATGCAGCTGAAGCTAAACACAGAAATGGAAGATCGTGAAGGGAAAACTAAATACTTGGATATGTATGTGCAAAGAGAAGATCAAAGACTAAATTATACAATGATTATAAAACCAATAGAAAAAAGAGGCAATATTCAACCTACTTCAAACATGCCTTCTATTCATAAATTAGCTGGTTTAGCGTCTTTCTTGCATAGGAATGAGCAACTTTGCAGATTTGAATCAGACAAAAGAGCAAACTTAATCTTATATAGAAACGATTTATTAGATTTCGGCTTCAAGCATTACACAATTGATAGGAAGATTAGACAATTTTACAGTAAATTAAACAGCAATGTTATTAAGCAGCAGAAAAATAGAATTTTGTTACCATATATTGCAACTACCCATAGAAAGTTTTACTCAGTGTTTAATAAAGAATTTCAACTAAGCTTTCATACACCCCCTAATACAAATAGAATTATTAATAACACCAAAGACATTATAACACCCAACAACACCTCTCAGGCCGTATATAATATTTCATGTTCAGAAAATAACTGCATGGCATCATACTATGGGGAAACGAAAGCAACTCTTTCTACAAGACTATCCCAGCACAGATATTCTTACAATAAGGCCCAAGTAGACCCAAATTGCAACTCAATATTTGCAATACATCAGAAATCAGCTGGTCATGCATGTGAACCTAAAAATGCAAGAATAGTTTGCAGGGAGAGAAATGACATTAAGAGAAAAGTTAAAGAAGCATGTTTTATTGCTATTGATGATAAGGCTATGAATAGGAAAGATGCGTGTTACAAAATCTCTAAAAAATGGATCATTTAGAGCTGACGCATTTATTTTCAACTAATTTACATATATCAGCATATTTTAGCATATACCAACACACTATGCTTATTCTTTGTTGCCCACGATTATGAGAGCTAAGTTCTCTTGAAAGCGCTCGGGCATTATTCTTTAGATATTATAATTATTTTGAGTTTATAATATATTGTTATTTAATCCTGATGAAGCTCGGTTGTTGTGCGCATATTTGCGCATTAAAATTATATATATATATGATATGTTAACAAGCCCTTCCCTTTTATCCCACCATCACTATGGATGGTGATTAATACCTAAGTTTACTTTATCTACTTTAGGGTCAGGCGCCATATTAAATTTTTTAAAAAACTGACCTGAGACACAATTTTCACAATAACTTCAGTTTTAATAATGTTAGAGCAAAAAATTTTACATTGATAGAAACTAGAGCAACTAAAGAAAACAATATGGCTAAGACAAATAGTGATTATTATTTAAAAAGTAATGTAACAAAGAAATTTCCACATCTGAAATAATAATTACTTTATTGTTTGTTCACAATTGCTACTTTATCATTAACTAAATTTAAATTACATCTATACTGATAATTTTTTTGCATTCTTCACAAAATTTCCTTTGAAATGATATATAAAACAGCTTACCTGAGATAATCCATAGCTTCAGAACTTAAAGTAATAGGAGGATAAGAATTCATTTTTTTTTTGCACCCCAAAGTTGAAAAACTTCAAGGTGTCTGTAAAAAAAAAGTTCTCCCTAATAAAAGATAAAAAAAATGTAGAATTCTATCAGAATGTAAAAATAATGAAACAAGTGTAGATATTATTACTTACCTCTATAAATTATTTTGATTTTAGACTTTGGATAAACCAACCTTGTTCATAACATCATCATACTGAATAATCATTGCCAATACAGAAAACAATTTACAAATTTAGAATATTGAAGCAATCAGATCTGAGTTTGATCCTAGCTTCATGACATCTCACCAGAAAACCACTTTAAACCCTAGTACTAACCTTAAATTTCCAATGTAACAGGGCTTTATACATTCAATACACGCTAATTTCCATAAAGAAAAAACTATTACACAAATGTGAGTTCAAATTAATTTGTTTGAGGTTTAAATTAATCAATTCTGTTAATAAATTCATGATAGACCTATTCATGAATTTATATATATTTAACTGTGTGGATTGTGTGTATATATTTATAAATATTTAAAAATATGTGTTCGTTCTAAAGTTTCATTGCATCAGGAATGTTTATTTTACTTTTAAATAATCTGTTCGAATTTTAGTGATTAAAAGCTACATTCTTTCGATAAGCTTTCAGATTTTCCCTTTCCAAAAACAATGGGTAAAGTATTATTAATTAGAAAAAAAGATAAGTATTTAAAATGTAAGGATTTCCTAATTAAAATCATTTTTCTGATTTTAAAAATTCATTTTCTAATTAGAAAATGAATTCAAGTTAATGAGTTTGAAAGCCTTATCGAAGGAATGTATCTAAAATCAATTAGTAGAAACTTGTAACATTGAAAATGAAAGAAGTGCTAGCCTGAAGACATCGGACACAGTATAAATAGCTCTGAAAAGTTTGGAGAAAGGAGATGCCATCTTTGTTTAGAGAAGTACCATTAAACTCTGTGCATTTTTAAATTATGATTTTAAATAGTGTTTCTATCATGGTGAGGTGCTAAACTTCAAGAATCTGACTATGGTTCCTGAAGTTCTTTGAAAATCATCAATGAAGCTGCTAAATCCTTTCCGGACGAATCGTGCTGCCCAGAAATCATGAAAAAATCAATCAAAATGCCATTCAAGTAACTTACCAATGCGTGCCTATGTTCCACCAACTCGGATGTGTAAACTAAGGAACCAGCTCCAGAAGAAATGAATATAATTCCATAATGAACTGTAACTTTCTGGCCAGTTTCCGAACTTTATTTTATACTCCTTTTAAAAGCTCTTTTCATTCCTTAATGTAATATTCTGTAAAACTTACTTTTATTTATGCTATTTTAAATTATGTTGTAATTCTAAATCTCTAGTCCTTAGATTTAACTTTCCTTTCTTACAATGGCAGTTCATTTATTGTATTATATATATTTATTGAGTAATTTATTTATGTCATTTATTTTTAAGTACATGCCAATAATCCTTCGACTCAATAATCTCCTTTGTTCCATTTGCCTTATATGAGTAGTAAAATATTAAGTCAGATAATAATTTCTGCCCATTAGAACTAAATTTATACGGTTCTATTAATCATCAAGTTGAAAGAATTTATTCAATGTTTGCTATTTTATAATTGCCTAATAATAAATCATTAGCTTCATTTTAACCTATGTCCCCAGCTCTTTTAACAGAAATTACAAATGCTTATCTATTTATATTAATAACCTTAAAATATTTTTTTTTCAAAGGGGTTGATAAAGGAATCAAATGAATACAGTCTAATCCAAATTGTTTTTTTTTTATATATTAATATTCAGGAGGGGCATGATGTTCGGGGCATAATTAATATAATTTTATAACTGCTGTAAATAATTTTAGTTAAAAGCTCATTTGACTTTAATTAATTTGATCAAGTCATCACGTAGAGCATTCTATAATAAATTGGGTTTTATTAATCAAATGGTGACTATCAAGTCATCATCTTCGAACGTTGCTGATGTAGGGCAATCTTCCACTCAATAGGCTAGTTGTTGGTGATATTACTATTATTTTAATTTTAGGGGAAGAAAGCACTTCCTCCCCTGCTTATATTATATTTGGAACACCAAAGGTTCAGAGCTATGACTCGACCTGGTTTTCCCCATGTTCCATGTCTCCTTAAAGGGCAGTAAGACTTGTAAAATACAAGCTGCCATACTACTTAAATCACCAACAAGCTATTATCTTTCCTGTTCATTTTATAGCTCATAATTCATCAGAACCATTACGTCTCTGTTCCAGTAAAGCCTGCTCTTATGCTCATGATTCATGACGAAGTGATTTCATTAAAGTCGAACAAATTCTTAATCATCTCTACTTAAATAAGTTTTCTAGTAAAGGTTAAAGTTATGCCCTAAATGCGTATCTTGCTCTTCATGAATGGATTTGCGAATGTGAAAATAAATCTCACATTCTTTCATATAAAATTTAGAGTAATAAAATTTCTGTCACCACTGAATATCTTTATCTGCTATTTATTTTCTTGTTGGGGGTATAAACATATAGACTTCCATAATATTGCATAATCGTTGTTGGCATATAATAGGGACTGCCATTCTTATTGTAATTATCAACTCTGTTTAAGGACTAGATGTAATCAATATAGTCATTATTTAAAAGTTGAACAAAACTATTACTATTTTATTAAACATTTTATTAACACACTTGGTTTCTTAACTCTTTTACTCAATCATTATTTTAATGTTAATGCTCACTGTCTGTGTTGACAACCCAAACATATACATATGATTTGACTTAAAATTACCTTTAGTTAATTTATTATCCATTATTAGTATCAGTTCAGGGGTCTCAAATCATCATCATCCATTGAGTTAGTTTCTCGGCACATAGTCATGTGCCATCAACATAAGTCATCCATTGATTTGATCTGAGCTCATGAGTTGGGTTAAATTCAGTTTGGTCTGGCTGAGTTTGGATCTGACTTGCAGTTTAGGTGGTGGAGGTTTTTCGACCCGTATAATATGAGAAGTCAAAGATCACTAAAAAGGTTCCAAAGGCTCATATTTATATATAAAAAAATGTTTATATTCTACCTCTTTCAGGATATGTCTTCCAGAGAAGCATACCTGTTCATATTATCTAATATAAATATGCAAAATATTAAATATTTCATATTATTCAATATTATTATTAATAAAAGATAAATAATTCCAGATCTTGTTTATCAATTGGCAAAAGTAATCAACAAAACAAAAACAATAAAAACTAAGTAAAACAAAAATAATAAAAACTAAGTTAGTAAAATAAAAACAATAAAAACTGCAATCTCTCTGTGCATCTGGTATGCAGCTTTTAAATTAACATTGCATTTTTCTATAATAGGTCAAATTTTATAAATACGGTCAAATTTTGCACTTTTTTTGTTCGACATTTTTTTATTATATTGGCAAAATATGAGATTCTAATAGTAGGATAATTACTCCAAATGTCCTTCAGTCAGAATATAGGGACCTTACATGAAATTACCAATGTCATCCCAAAAAGGTAGCCAATTCCCGTTCTGTCACATTTTTCTAATCACACATACATTTCTCCTTAGTGGCATATTTATTCATTTCTTCAATAATTTTTACACACAGATTTTTATAAAATAACATATAAAAGAAATCTAAGAAAGAATATTCACCCGCAGTCAAAAACTTCAAACCTGGAGTCTTTGCAAAGGCATATTAGAAGCACTAGTTGATGGACCTGCTCTACTACTATCATATGAAACAACATTTGTATTTTTTCTTTACCTTTTTACTGGTAAAATGGTTGCTTCTTCTTCTTTGCATGAACATGTGAAGTATTCCTGTAGATCGCTATACATAATACTGTCATTGAAATCAAATGGTTTAGAAATTTCAAATTTGTTGAGGTTGAAAGAATCCATTTCTGAATCCATATCTGCTGATTAATTTCTTTGCATTGTTTTGTCTCCATGTAATTTAAAAAACTGAGAAAAAATTAATAAAAATAATTGACCTTCCTCGTAAAAAAATTAATAAAAACTTTATTTTTTGTCGTAGAAAAAATTGGTGATTATCTACAGAAAGTGCAAAAAAAGATGCAGAGAATTGTGGTACTCATGTATACATAGTCTTCTTAGTTTTTCAATAATTTTGAAAAGAATACCAAACTTCAACGAATAACAACAATGCACAAATGGTCTGCCCAAAACACCAAACCAGTTGTAAGGTGAGGGTATTTAATGGTGAAATTTTTGAATGATTTACTTTTTAAACTTAACTGGTTGAAGTTCTTCACCAGACGTCCTCACAATTTGTGACTAGTCATTTCCCCCGGTGGTTGGCTACAACTATGCTCAAGGTGTCCTGGTTTTCTGCAATGGTATCATACTTGATTGTATCTATAATATTTCTGGTTCCTGACTTTCCCTTCTTGCTTGACTGACTCTTGAATCAACTGGTAATGGATACACTGTGATGTGTTATTTATATATTGCTTCACTTGGTTGTTTACTAATTCATGTGCCATTCCCTTTTTAATGGCTTCCTTATACATTATGGTCAAGTCTGCTAGTAGCTGTTTACGGAATTTTATTTTGTGCAATCCTAGTAAAATTGTTTGAGGAGTGCCTCTTGTAAAAACTGGTCATAAGTACAATTTTTTTGCTAACTCACATGGATCTGCATCATATTTCTTAAAGGTTTCACCCATTTCCTGCCATCACAATCTAAAATGCAATCCCACAATATGTTTTGATGGTAGGGGTCACAACTATGCAGTCAATTTTCTGACTACTTCAATTGTATGGTAAAGTTTCAGTCCCATCAGGCTCACACAATCGGTTGGCTATTTCCAATACTTTTATCCTTGTAAACCCTAAAAGTGTGGCTATTTTTATGTGGGTTTCCTTGAAGCTATTTACCAGGAAATGTTTCTATATTAATTTTATGTATAATGACCAATTGCTTAGATTTTCTATGTCAAGGTAAGCTATTCATAATTGTAAGTTGGCAGCCATTTTTGATGCATGAAACAATCTTCATTTCCTTTGTTGGTTTAATTATGTAGTCTGACATTTGCTTGGCATTTCCAAATCTGTCTAACATGTATCCTGTCATGACTGTGCCAGCTTTGATGTATCTGAATCAAACAAATGAACTTCTTCAGACAGACTGGGTAAGTTAAATATTAGTTTAATTACAGAAATCACATATACATAGATAAATGTTGCAGATCATTGGTAAAATCCTCCCTTTCTTCAGTTGCCCATTATGGCCACTGTAGCTCACAATTTACTACTTCCCTTCATCCCTCTATTTCCCTCTTATATACTCAACTTCCTGAAGTTGCCAACATTCCCACCACCAAAAAAATTAAGAACTCTTAAATTTACAGTACCAGATACATTATAATTTTCGATCCCTTTATTTACCATTTCATTCAATTTACTTTATCTTCTTAACTTCCTTATTACCACTGTATTTTACCTAACAGCTTGGCCATGACACCACAACATTCTTTTGAGATAATCAATCAAAATAGACAACAAACACCCTTATGACATAACAATGAACTTTTTATAATATTTTAATGTGTTTTTCTATAGATATTAATAAATCTGGTGGAATGTGATTTCCCAAAACAGACTTATCAATAAAATCAGCAATAAATATGATTGTTATGCTTAACGGGTTAGTAAATTTAATTTAATAATCTTCAACAGGTCTATATACCAACACAATGCATGAACTATATGGTTAATGATTGTCAAATCTATAGCTATTGGTAGAAGTAAAGAACAATACAACCACTAATAAATCTCTCTCTCTCTATTAAAATCTCTACAAGGTTCTTTAGTTACAGGTTTTTTTTTAAATGTTGTATGTTAAGTAACTGTTAAGTATATTTATTTTATTTTGAAGCATCTTGTAGTGAGACAATGGAACATCAGGTCTGATAAAACTTTAAAAAAAATTCATTAGGTTTTAACTAGGAATAGGATATTTTTTAGGCAATTGGCTATTGCTAAATTAAAATCTCCATTAGTGGTCACTAAATGATTATTTAAGATTCTTATATACAAGGTAAATCAAGATTGACAAACTATTTAAACCATCATACCTTCATTTTTTAGCTAACAATCTAGATAATCAATATTTTTTCACTGTTGTTCTTTGGGGTGGGGCTGGGGGAGGAGTCTGTTGAAGAAGCTTTTTGCCTGATATGATTTATTTAAAGGTTATTTACCCTTATTTTTCACAAATCTTCTTTTGGTTTTTAAATAATAGATTAATATTACTATATTATTATGCATGACCACATTTCAGCAGCAAATGCTCTTTATTTCTCAACAGTTTTTGGCATCTTATTCTGGTAATGCTTAAGAAATCTGTGGCCAAGTGCTTTTTTATCTGTATCCCTCATACTAGTTTCTAGTTTATATCTTTTATGGGTGAGGAATTTTCAAACTGGATTTTATGTACCCAGATTTTTTAAATCTGATATACCTTTTCTTTTAGAGCCATCTTTTACTCCTTATTTAAATAATCAAGTTACTTGCTTCAAGTTTTGAAATCACTTAATGTTTTGAATCTAAACCAACTTTTTTGTGTAGTTATTTTAATTCGATGTAGAAGCTGTTTAAAACCCACAAGTTATTATGAAATTTGAAATTAAGCACCTGGTGCATACTTTTTATTTTCAGATGCCCTTCTCTCTATATATATATAAATCATCAGTTTTTCAACGATATGGATGATTGAAGAGTTGGAGAGTGGAGAATATTCAGAAGCTTGTTCATTAAAGTTTGAAAATTTGCTATTTTAATATAAACCAAGCATTGATTGCATATATGGGTGTGAGATTATGAACTGGACCAACTGATGAATGCTGGTTCCACACAAAATACATATATTGAAAATTGTTTATCTTGTTTACATGTATATGGTCATGTGTATCGGTTGTATGAGATGGAGTCGATGACTAAAGAGAGCTTAAATGTCTGGGTTCAAATTCCCTCTAATTAATAAATATCATTTCAAAATTGTTGACATTTTAAAAAAAAATTACTTCAATGTATAAATATTTTTTTTACTTTAAATTTATCTTTATTGCCTGCATTTAAATGACATAAATTAATTTTTAATATCATAATAACTGTTTTCATTTTAATTAAAATATATCTTCTCATTTTATTAAAAAGAAATAAAAAACATCTGATAATCGTAAGTCATGAAACCACATCAAGAAGGAAAATGAAATAACATTCCATTAATTTTCCTTTATAAAAGAAACAATTAATGTTCCCGACTTGCCTTTATGATTTATCTTAATATAGAAATTCTGACAGATTATAAAAGAATTCAAAATTTAATACATCTTCACTCCTTCCTTTCTGCTATATTATATTCTAAAGAGTGTGTTGTTTTTTATTTGTTAAAAAAAATCTGTTTAATTAATTAATTAATATTATAATTTTATCGGCTGACTCATAAATTGAAGATAAGATTAAAGAGAAAAAGAAAAGAAAATAGATTTTCACTTTTTTTAAAAAAAATAGTAATTATCACTTACTAAATGAGTCATTTTATAGAACAAATCAATGAATGAATGAGGTAATGGTGAAAAAATATTAGGCAATGATTTCTTTAATAAAAAATACTTGATTTTTATAAGTTGAATAATTACCTTAATAGGTTATGTTTTAGTTTATAAATTATTTTTATAAATATTGATAATTTTAAAAAATATCAAATATAATTTATTACAGCAATAATTCATAGTTTATTTTTACAAAAAATAAGTACAAACAATTTAATGTCTGTGTGTGTTCTTGCGCAGCAAAATGTCATTAATCCAAATAAGTAAAAAATAAAGTTAAAGATATTTCAATAATTCCAAAATTTCTCTAACTCAAAATCTATTTTAAAAAGTACAATAAAAAAAAGCAATTTCCATATGTATTTTTTTATAGTGAGGATGAAAAGTTAATCAATTAATAAATCTGAATAACTGCTTATGCAATTTATTCATAGTTTGATTCAAATCATAAATTTAAAAGGTAGTAGTAAGTTTATATATTCTTAGTAACTATTGGCATTTAACTTTAATATTCTTGAATTCTGACATTTTTTTGTTCATCTAGTAGGCATTTTTGAAAAGATTCAATCTTTCACATCTGAATAAAATCTTCATTTTATATTAAAACTCAATAAATTGGACCTCATTTCTTTTTAATTTAATTTTAAAAATGAATAATATTTTAAAAAATCACATTTGACATTTTTAAATGTTTAAAAACTGACTCATAAATGAAAACAATAGAATGTAAACATCATTTATGAGGTTTTTTCAAACACTTTTTAAAAAAATGAATGAAATCTTTTTTATTTTAGTTTTTTTTTTCTTTTTAATGAGAACTAATTAATGTTGATTTGTGAGAAATCTATCAAATTCTGCTTTGAAATCCAATATTTGCTTTAAAATCATAAAATATTTGAAACATTTCTAACACTGTGTAAATTTTAACAGGTGACAAAGTTAGGGGCAAATTTTACATGAAGCTTCATCAAGAAAACAAAAACATTTTAAATAAATCTTTCATTAGTAAGCAGAAAATTAAAATATTAAATGTTAGCCAATGTCCATAAGATATTGATTTATCATATTTTTTTCAGTTACAAAACTCAATAAACACATTATGGAAGATCAACAATATAAATAAAATTTTACCTTAATATCACTTATGATAACATTGAAACTGCATTCTAAAGTTATGGAACAACCACTGATTCTACAACCTATTATCTTATTCAGCTACATTATTTATTAATTGGATAATGATAAATGATGGAAAATTATATAGTATACATTTATACAAGTTTTTTTCTTCCTTGTACACATGGTATTATTAGTATTATTGTTATAATAGGTTCTAGTTAATTTTATATTAACAAGATAGATATTGCAATTTATCCATTCTACTTGGAACACTTTTTAACAAAACCTTTTATTGTACATATATGCATACACAATCTTAGATTTTGACTGTCCTACAGTCTTCTTCAGAGCCACTTTTACTAATGTTGATTAAAGTAAAAGGGACTCTGAAGAAGACTGCAGGACAGCTGTAACATAAGATTGTGTATGCATATATATACAATAAAAGATTTTGGCCAAAAAGTGTTCAAAGTAGAGTCAATAAATTACATTTATACAAAGTACAGCAAAATTAAGAAAGTGGTAAATTTGATATATCTTGAGATAGATATTGTATTGTATTCAATGTAGATTGTAATTGTAAAATAGTTCTAACAACATTGGGCAAGATCTTTTATTTATTATTATTATGATGATGATGATATTATTATTATTATTATTATTATTATTATTATTATTATTATTATTATTATTATTTCTTCATTCTCACACAAAGCATATAGGATGTTGCAATTCTTTAATTTTTTGAATTTAAAACAGCATAATTCCCATTTAAATTCTTATAATCCAATACTTGATTATATTCTAAGTAACTTACCTGAGATTAAATGTTTTTATGTTTCATCTTTTAATTTTCCTATTGATTTACACCACCCTATTGAATTTTTTGTTAAAATAAATTATTTTAAGTGGCATGTTCCTTTAAATATTAAAAGATGTTATAAAAAGGGGGATTATATGGCTCTGTATAAGACAATTTCTAATTTTGATTGGAGCCTGTTATATTCCTCAACAGATGTTAATTATAATATGGACTTTTTAAATCAAGTATTTAATGATCTGATTGATTTTTATATACCAAAAATACATGACTCTCACAATTATTATTTCCCTTTTTGGTTCTCAGATAAACTTAAAAAAATTATTAGAAGGAAATTGTATCATCATAAGCAGTACATTAAAACATGAAATATACTTTTTTACAATAAGTTTGTTAAAGCTTTTCAGAAAATTGATTATCAAAAAAATATTAAAAATATGGAGCTCAGTTTGTTAGATAATCCTAAAGAATTTTGGACTTTTATTAAAACTTCTGGCATTATCAAAAGAAAGTCTCAAATGGATTATAATTCATCTTTAAGTGCTGATGACTTCTCAGTTCACTTTTCTGAATTATTTGGAAATTCTCAACTGTCTGGGTTTAATTTGACTAAGGTATGTTTTAATGATAGCATTTCTATTGATTGTTTCAACAATAATGATATTATATCAGCAGTCAAAGAACTCAAAACACATTCAAGTATAGGTTATGACAATATGCCTTCTTTCATTTATAAAGGTTGTGTAGAATATATTGCTGCTCCTTTATGTTATATTCTTAATTGTTCCATTAAAATTGTATTTTTCCTAACTCTCTAAAACTTGCCAAAGTTATACCTATTTTTAAAATGGTTCAAAAGATAATGTTAATAATTATAGACCAATTTCTGTGTTTCATACAGTTGCATACATATTTGAAAGATGTGTTTGTAAGAAAAATGTTAATGACATAAATAAAATTTTGGTTCCTGTGCATTCCTGTGCAACATGGTTTTTTACCTGGAAGATCAACTGAAACTAATCTTTTAACAATAACTGATCACATTGCTAATGCCTTTCAGAATCAATGTCATTTAGATGTTGTTTATTTTGATTTATCCAAGGCATTTGATAAAGTGAATCATTCCAGGTTGCTTTTCAAAATGTACAAATTAGGTTTTTCCTATAATTTGGTTACATGGTTTGAATCTTATGTACAGTTTAAGAATAATTCTTCTAATCCATATTATTGTAATATAGGAGTACCTCAGGGCAATATCCTTGCACCATTATTGTTTAACATTTATATTGAAGATTTGGAAGAGAGTTTAGAATTTTCACATATTTTATGTATGCAGATGATTGTAAAATTTTTAGGAATATCAACTCAATTAATGATTGCATATTATTATAAAAAGATATTAATAATTTTGTGAAATTGTGTAAAGATAATAAAATGGATATTAATATAAATAAGTGTTCAACAGTTTCTTATTCCAAAAAATATGAAATGATAATTTGTTATTATTGTAGTGAAAATCATAATATAAAATTTGTTGATATTCAGAAAGACCTTGGTATTATTTTTGCAAGCAATGGATCATTTCATCATCATATTGAAAATGTAGTAAATAAGGCTTTTAAAATTATGGGTGCAATTTTAAGGCATGGTAGACAATTTAATAGTTTTACAAAATATAAATTATTTCTCTCTTTGGTTTTGCCTATTTTAGAATATAGATCTGTTGTTTGAAATCCCAGTTCCAAATGAGATATTATTACAATTCAATTGGTTTATGATAAATTTTCCAAGTACATTAAGTTAAAAGACCATTATCTATCCCTATCCGTTAGAAGAAAAATGAGAGATCTCAAAATTTTATATAACCTTGTGAATCAAAAAATTATATTAACTAACAAAATTTCAAATATAACTTTTAGTAATTGTTTACATAAAACATGTACATTTACTTTATTTTATATTAAGATTTGTCACTCTAACATATTAAAATTTTAACTTTTATTTCGTTTGCCTAATACCTATAATCATGATTTTACTAATGAAAATATTTTTCCTTTAGACTTTAAAAAATTTGTTACTTATCTTATAAAAAAGTATGGCATATAATTATATTAATAATTTGTCATTTTTACTTATTTATGTATATTATTGTATAGTTATTATAGTGCAATTCTGTAATTGGCCTAATGCTATAGTTTTGTACAGTTAGTAAATTGAATTGAATCATCATCATCATCATCATCATTATTATTATTATTATTATTATTATTATTATTATTATTATTATTGCTCATGCCTTATCTGATCAGAAGCAACTAGATGTATATTTTGATATGACTCAGGCATTTGATAAAGTTTCATATATTAGACTTTTATATAAACTTAAAATGTTGGACGTTAGTCCTAATTTAATTGAGTGGTTTTCTAATTATTTGAGAGATTGTAAATATTATGTGCATATGGATAGAACCAAATCTTTTTTTAATAATATGATAGGTGTTCCTCAAGGTGGAATATTAGCACCATTACTTTTTAATGTTTTTATGTGTGATCTTGATCATAACATAAAAAATAGTATGATACTTACTTATGCTGATGATTGTAAGTTATTTAAAAGAATTATTAATTATAGTGATCATATTGAGGTTCAAAAGGATATAAATTGTTTTTTAATATGGTGTAGGTATAACACTATGGAGATTAATATTAATAAAACATGCATTGTTTCCTATACTAATAAAACTAAAAAATCTGTTTATCAATAAAAAATTGAGAATGGTTTTAGTAAATATAAAGAGATTGTATCTGATTTAGGAATAATATTTTGTAGTAATTTTGCTTTTAATGCACATATTAAATATATTATTAATAAAGCATACAGAAAGATGGGCTGTATTTTGAGATAGGGGAGAGATTTATCTATTTCCATAAAATATAGGTTATTTTTTTCTCTTGTTATTACACTTTTAGAATATAATTCTTGTATATGGAACTTCAATCTGATTAATATTCAGTCTAGAATATATAAAGTTCAAAAAAGGTTTAGTAAATTAATAATGGGAGAAAGTCAAAATGTTAAACAGTATTGAAAGAAAGGAGAATATTGAGAGATATGATATTGTTGAAAAAGTTGATTGGTGGAGAAATTGATGTCAGTAACTGTATATTGAAAATAGAATTGAATGTACCTAGTTGTTTATTAAGAGAAACACAACCTTTAAAATTAATAAATGTACAAATACTTTCTTTAGTAAGTAAGTTATTAATAGATTGCAAGTAGTATATAATCTAACTTTTAATAATATTGATATTTTTTGTGATCAGTTTGTTATGAATGTTAGAAAACAACGAAATTTATAATTATGAACATATATGTATATATAATCTTATGTATATAGTTTGTATTTGTTTATACTTTTTTATTATTGTTTTTTTTTTGTTTATTGTGTATTTCTGTTAAAGTGTAAATGTTAAAATGTACATAATAAATATATATTGAATTGAATTGAATTATTATTGTTGTTGTTATTGTTTTTATATATATATAATTATTGCTGTTATATAATGATATTTTATTTTATATTATATTGATGATTTATTACTTAATATATATATATAATGTACATTTATTTTGGTAAAATGTTATTAACAATTCTTAAAAATACTAATCTATTACTAGAAAATATGCACTAACAATATTACAAAGTTTATATTTAATCACATAATTAATTATTAAATAAAAAAGCAAATGATGTTCAAACATGGAAGAATGGCAAAGTGAAATAGTTCAATCATGATTTATGTAAGTGTTATGCTTACTTTCCATAGTCAAAACAAAATCATAACACTTAGTTCACCCACAAATTAACTTACCTCCTAAACCACCTATTTGCAATACCATAAGGCTGAAACAATAGTCTGTTACAGATTTTCAAGGACACTTTTTTGAACAAAGAAATCCCCTTTTTTTAATGTAAAACTTTATTTTAATTTATGTGTATGCCTTCTACTACTCATGAAGGCCTTTATGATTATGATTAAATGCCTTGTAAATGTCTGGTACTTAAAATGAAATAATACTTAAAATTTTTCAGGTAATTAATGATTTCCAAAAAAGGTAGGTATGATTTTTTCTAGTAGATGATCCTTAGAGATTTTAACTTATTATCTAACTTTTGGTTGGAAAATGGATCTCTAGAAATTAAACAGAAGGAAAAAGAAATAAGTAAATTATAAAAAATCTTAACCAAGTGATAGATGCTTAGCTGTTTGGATGAATTATTTCTCCATTATTCTTCCACCAAGAAATATTAGACAAATCTTTTGCAATGAAGATAGCAGTTAATTGGCTAATTTAATGTTAAAAAAATAAGTTCTTTACCAATCAGTAAAGGGGAAAAATATCTGCATGGCTTAGCTTGAATGTTTACTATCTTGAGAATGTTATCAAGTTAAAATATCTTTGTCATATTAAAAGTAGAAAAAATGGATTTTGAAGTTAAGGTAAACCACTGACTCCATGACACAGTTGCAAGTTAAAAGATAGAGTATTTCATCACAAGGGAATAACTACTTTAACTAATTTAGCTGTATATAGATCCATTATTTTATCTAATTTATTGTATGGAAGTGAAACATGGGCATCTTATCAACACAATATAAAGACATCAGAAAAGTTTCATTTAAGATTGCTACATAAAATTTTAAAAATGCAGTGGCAAAATCACACAATCAATAAATATGTTCTTCACTTTGCTGGATATGATATTATAGAATCTATCATTGTAAAATCACACCTTCATTGGATTGGACACATAAAAACGTCAGTGAAGGGTTTTCTAAAAGGGTGTTTTAGTGAACCTGAGTATACCTTTCATGGCAGTGATAGATCCCACCTATAATAATTATTTCAAAGACATCCTAAAAAAGTTTAATGTTCATTGTTTCCATTGGGTTAGATATGGCAGAGAATGAAATATATTGGAGAGGTAAAATTAACCATGGTGTTGAAATATTTTTTTTTGCTAAAAAAAAACCATTATCTTGAAGTAAATAAACAGAAAAGTTGACAGCATGTTGTAAATGTGGACGTATTTATGGTTTATTGGTATAGTCAGCACAAAACTCATTTGTAGACTAGTTTTTAATCGCTTTCTCCGTCTTTTTTTTGTGTGTGTGTTTGAGATGTTTGGCTATTAATTATTGTTATTATTATTCATTTATATATCTGGGATGTAATGAATTTTATCCTTGTTTGGAGATTTATTATATCTGTTAATCCATATAAACGTCTGAAACATCCAAAGCAATTGATCTTTTTGTATTAGCAATATTACGTTACTGAAATATTTATAATAATATTTAGTTGACTGATCAAAACTCGAAATTACACACACGCGCACACACATATACACAAATACATTACCATGTAATTTTTGGACAGATAATAAGTAATAAGAATGTTATCACAAGACGCATAAGTTAAAGGCAAAACAAATATGCATAATTATGCAATATTTACAATAAACATATTTAAAAAAAATAATAATTCAAGAAAATGTGCAAGAGTCTTCTTTATAAATTATTGCACTTTCAGTTAAGCATTAACCTGTTATAGTTACCATAGTTACCGCTATGTCATTAAAAAAAATCAACATATTAAATCCTTGATTAATTGACTAGTGATAACATTTTTAATAATATGATTAATAATTCATTACTTTATTTAAAAATTTTTTAATAATTACAATATAAAAATAATCTGACATTTTTATATTATGGCTTTAGATTTTATTTTGCACAGATAATTATTTAAGATTTTTGTGTGTGTGCGTACATTCATTTTTATCTATTGATGCTTATTAATGGTTCTCAATCAGATTTCTTTTTTTTTTCTTTTTAAAACTAATGTACACGATCATTTATATAAGTTTGGTAATGATGAATGTTGAGGAAAATTAGGAAACGTTCAAAACTAGTTAAAACAAATCAAATTAAATATTTTACCAATTTAGTTAAATTGTAAAGTTTAGTAAGATTTAAAACTTTTAAATACTGAAACAATCAAGCTATAACTTTGATTTATTTTATGATTTCTGTATATATCTCTCTGCTTTTATAAAAATTGTACTCAGCTACTGAAAAAAAATCAATCATTAAATAACTAATTCCAATAGATATTTTAGCCCTATAGTAAAGTTTCAAAGTGAAGAGCTAAAAGCTAAGATTCAATTTTTGCTTAACTTGTTATTAAATTGCCCACACATCCTATGATATAACTATGTGATAAATAATCAAGTGAATTGATGTTTCAGACTTCATATGAAAATTCGCATAGATAGAATACCAGAAGAGATAGAATTGATTTATAATCCATACATCTTCAAATGTTTAGACCACCATTCTATTGCTGTTCTAAACCACAATGAACAGTATCCATTAACTGTGACCACTTTCAAATGAGTGTGACTTTAAGAGCAAAAAAAGAAAAAAAAAACCAACAAACAAAGCAAATAACATATAATACATAAACAATGAATTTTGTATGATTATACAAGACAATTTGTGAACTTTCTATGAACATCCATTTGTAGAACTTGCTAATCCATTGTCCAGTTTTTTTTAATATTCTACACTCCTGTCTTAATTTTTTCTCCAGAAAAATCTTTGCTGTTGAATAGCTTTCTAATGTATTCTATCCTGTGCCATATATACCCAATGAAAACAAACAAAATTGAACTTTATTAGAAAGCACTTGAGTTAATCTTCAAAATACTAAATGTTTTCTGCCTCTCCCACAAAAAGAATATTTATGCTCACCACAAAAG
The DNA here is from genome assembly GCA_028023455.1 of Epiperipatus broadwayi. NCBI lineage: Eukaryota > Metazoa > Onychophora > Udeonychophora > Euonychophora > Peripatidae > Epiperipatus > Epiperipatus broadwayi. The sequence goes on along the minus strand of JAQFVV010000007.1, from coordinate 13,632,906 downwards.
ACTCTTTCAGAAGTCTTCTACTGTTTGTTCATTTCATTTTTCGAGTCCAACAAAATCATACATGATTATTATAACAACTGTAACACTTGTTGTAATTACCATCTTAAAAATTAGTATATATTTCTTATAATAACTTCTCTCATATACACTTTAATGCAAAAAAAAAAAAATTAATAAAACTTCTTTATTTTCCTGACAGTTTTGACTCTCCAGCAGTCTTCATCAGAGCTTCTCAAATTTTCTCTACTTTTTAAAATAAAAGTGTATATGAGAGAAATTATTATAAGCAATATATAAAGAAATGCAAAGAAAGTAAAGGAGAAAAATAAGACTATAAACTTCTAATAAACAATTAGTAATTTTTTAATGAAAGAATTCAGTGAATGTAAATTACAAAGTTCAGAAAATATATTAGTACTAGTGTAACATAGCCTCCCTATTGCTTTCAGCACCAAACAGCTCACTCCACTCAGCCACACCCTTTCAGCAGAAATCACAGAACAATATTTATTCCCTGAGAATGTAAACAATGCCATCATATATCCAGTATTTGGAATAAAATATGCACATGTTAAAATCATTTATAAGATGTTTGTGTTTATGAAGGCAACATCTTTTTAAAAGGCAAATTTTAGTTAAACAAATGAGAAATTAATATTTCAGCCTTTATTTCTTTTTATTTTATTTTGATTAATTGTAAATGCTTTAGTGCATTAATTATTAAATTTATTGAAAATGTATTTACAATATACTGTCATCTATTATACACCAATGAAAACTTCTGAGCTAATATCAACATGATTTGAAATTTAGCTCAACAATACTATTAATCTGGATAACCCTGAACTATTGCATTATTACATTGCATTGATCACAAATATGCATAAAAATCATTCAGTGCCTCAAATAAACAAACAAAAAAAAAACAATTTTTAGGCTAGCCATACTTTTCAGTCAGGGTGGATCGGATCCCTGAGAAATGTAGAAATTCAATTTGTGACTAGGGCCCTCTATTGAGAGATTTTGCTAACTTTTTTTTCTACAATTAAAATTTATGTATATTTTTTTCTAATATTTTAATTTCAAAAAACTTCTAAAGATGTCTGGATATTTGAAAAAATAAAAATTTTAACCTTGCAAAATTCCAAAATAATTGTGGTTTTTTTTGTGCTCTTGGAGGTCTCAAACTTTGCAATATTACTTTGAGAATGTTATTACAAAAGACTAAAAACTTGATTTTTTTGAAAAGTTTAAGGTTATTTTTGCACAATAATTGTGTAATAATTATTAAAAATCAAGAAATATATTATTATATATTTATTTTCTATAGAAATGTTTTATTTTTAAATATAAAAGATTACATTTTTCTGAGTAATGTTACTATGGAAATCATGGTGGTGGCAGATGCAATTTGTTTAGAATACATCAACACTAACAGTCTGTTACAAAATATAGCAATATCATAAAAATTATTAAAAAAGTTTTAAACTTTTAAAGCTTAAGTTAATATATTTACCAGATATTGAGATAATTATTCATATGTTAAATATGAACATCAAACAATGAATATTTCATTTTGAAAATTCACACTTCTTCTCCTGAAAGTCAAATGATGAAACAGTGCTTTGTTTTGATTAAAATCTATTTCTTAAGATAATTGTGAAAGTCACATGTGATATTTTAAAATTTCTTTAATTTCCAAACAAAAATATCTATCAAATAAAATCAAACATGCTATAAACTGATATATAATAATGGTTTAAGATGAAATTGAAAGTTGAAAGCTTATAGTAAATGAAACAAAAAAAAATATGTCAATATACAATAAAAGCATTTAATAATTGAGTTAAAGTAATATCTTTTCAATTCAATTATACAAAAGACAGGTACCTAATAAACCAAATATTAATCTTGAATCATTTATTCTATGCATAAATCAAGTTTAGAAAACACAATCAGATATATCCCCATAAAAATGTTCTTATTCACAATCAAACAAGTGACAAAGAACCATTAAGACCACAACTAACATATCATTTTGCAAAAAAATTCAATGAGATATAGAAATAAATAATCTAAAAAGTCCTATTTCATGCTATGGTAGATAATGATTCATAATGATGATCTATAAAATTGATGAATACAAACATTTCCAGATTTTCTTTATTAATTAACTACAAACGCTATCTAACAACAGATCTCCACAAAAATCTTAGGTATATCACTCTAATAAAAAACAAATCAAGATTATTCTCAGTCCATCCTTATTTCTATAATGTTCTTTGTGGGAAAAAATAAAAATTTAAGAACCAAATATTAAATTCAAATTTACTATAAACTATAATATTATAATATGGGATCTAATGTGATATATTTCAGTATCAATAGATTCAGTATAATCAATGTCTAAGTAATTGAAAGATTAGTGCTGCTTAACTCTAAATTTTGTTGCCTACAATATTCACAAAAAGAAAATGATAAGATAACCAGTTCTTGATTGTAGTGCTATCTACAATAGAAATGATTAATCAATGATTACCTAATATATTTAAAATTCCTCTCTCCAGATTGGTTTTTGGATTTTGTCTTTAACAATGGGTTTGAGATTGAATGCTTATAAAAGTGCAGTTAAGCATCCAGAAATCACATTTAGCTCTATTTTACCTGTCATGAAATTAAAGGTGCTTCCTGGATGCATGACTTAATTATGTTAGCTGTGAATCTTAAGCCCCATTGATAAAGACAAGATTCAGAAAATGTTCTAGAGGTTAAGATTTAAATGCTACTTGTAACCATTGATTTCAAACTGATAGTAGATTGTTCTAGAAAATAAATCTGCCTTTCTCTTATTATATTGTGTGGAATGATGAATTAAGAGATTTCTTATTAGCATATATTTTTAATTTTAACATCATCATTTTAAACTTTAATTAGACATAAAAGAGTATTTTCTCATAAATAAACTCTCCTATTATTTTGTTACATAATTAGAAAACATTTCTGAAGCATAATAAATAAATATAAAAATTTTAAAAATATATTAATCAAGTATTATTCTTATGAATAATATATAAACTAGGAGCCCTTGCACAGTATTTTTAATTGTTGAATGCTTATTAATAACTAAGTTTTTTTTATTCAGATTAATTACTTAAAATTTATGGGAGGAAAACAGGTTTAAAAAGTAATTTTAAATTATAAATATTCAACAATATAGAATTCATTAAAAAATGACACATGATTTGTCTATAATTATTACATCATTATTAAATTTGTCCTGTCTGGAGATATTTTTCAGTTCAATTTATTAAAAAAAATTGAATTATTACCATTGAAATTCCTCTGTAAAACTGCCCACATGAAAAATAGGATTCTGTTACATAAAGGTTTAGGCTAGAAATACCTAATGTTTTTTATTAATTAAATTAACTTTTTGAATTAATACATTATGCAATACTGTTTTTCATCTATTAATAACACTATCTATATAAAAGTATTTTCTTAATCTTAAATTAAGTACTTATTTTAAAATGGTATCCATAGTAGATAAATAATGTGATCCTTATATATAAAATCCCTATTTTGACTGTTTTCTGAATATATGTTTGTCCATAATGCTTTATTGTAGTGCCTTCTGAATTTTTATTTATTCAGATGTGCTCCAGTGAATAATTTTATTACCTAACTTCCAAACTTTGTCAGTTTCCAGTAGCATAATCAAATTCACAACAAAGTATGTATTTTATTTATAGAGAAAACTATACCTAATTATATATGACTTACTTATCAAATATAATGTATATTTAAAAATTAAAATTTTAATAAAGTAATATTTGAAATACAGGCATTCTTCATATAATCTTAATTGTAAATATATGGGATTTGAACACAGACTTTTAAGCACCCTTCAACTATCCACACTATATTATATCACTGATATACATAACCACACATATGTAAAAAAATAATCATCAATATACATATTTTGTGTGGAACCAGCACTCATCATTTGGTCCAGATCATTGTCTTCCATATATATATATAATCAGTGCTCGGTTTATATTAAGATAGCAAATCTTCATACTTTAATAAAGTAGATTGAAGCCTGTCCATAAAGTATGAAGATTTGCTATCTTAATATAAACTGAGCACTGATTATATGTGTATATATATATATATATATATATATATATATATATATATATATATATATATATATATATATATATATATGTGTGTGTGTGTGTGTGTGTGTGGGAAATGATGATCTGGACCAACTAATGAGTATTGGTTCAGCACAAAAATACCTATATCAGTGATTATTTATCTTTTCTACATGTGTGTGGTCATATGTACAAGTGGTATAAGACAGTGTGGATAGTTAAAAGGTGTTTGAATGTCTATGTTCAAATCTCATATATTTATTTTAATAAAACTAAAGTTATTAAAACTTTAACTTATTGTATGCATTTCAGAAGTATACCCTTGCTGGCAGGTTTGGTTGTTCCAAACACTATTTTTTTCCAATTGTGAATTTCTCACATTTATTTATATAATATTAAAATCTTATGTTTAATTTACATTAAATCTTTAAAAAAAGTTAAATCAACCAATTAAAAAAAAAACAATGATCTTTCCATAGGCCAGGAATAAGCCTGTACAAAAATATTTTTCCACTTCAAATTATCTTTATGACAACATCTTGTAAATTTGAAATCAATAACACCCCATAATAGTCAAAGACTGCTGGTCCTTAAATTTGTTTAGTTTTGAAAAAATTATTGAAGGCTCATGCTAATGTTGAAGAGGAAAAGTTTTATAAAATATAATATAGATGTATAAATGTCTTTACAATGTAATACTTTATAATTTAAATTAATTTTAAATTTCTGTTTTATCATTAAAATTTATATTGTAGCATTAAATTTGTGAAAAGAACAATTTTTCATTTATTCCAATAATAATTAAATAGCATTTAACTCTATAGCTATGTTGACTAATACCATTATTTTTTAATTACATAATGAATATTTAGTTTAGATTAACAATTAAATTAACTATTTTCCATTATTTAATTATTTAGTTTAACAATTAAATGAGGAAAATAATAGTCCAACATACAACTGCAAATAATTTGTCAACATAGCAACCTTTCAGACAAATATTATACTATAAAGTAATTATTTGGTGGTTTGGGATGATAACATTTTCAGTAGTAATTATATGTTGGATTATATCCATGACCTAATATTGAGTGTTAAATGTGAAAAAAAATCAAACTTCATGTAAACTTAATAATAGCCTACAGGGTAGTATATAATACAATGTTTCAGGTATTATTATTCTCTTTTTTTTTCATGTGTTGCTGGCCTGACTAGTGGTGGCACTAAGCTGAGATCGAACCTGGATCTGCACATTCACATATGTTTAAGGTGATGCTCTAACCAATTAGGCTATTTTAAAAAAGACAACACTCAGTACAATTTTTATATACTTAATTAAGATGGTTCTTCTGATTTTTCTATGTTTTCCTAAGATCAAGATAAATTAGTGACTTCCAGATAAAACATATTCTCACAATAGGTTAACTTAGTCATTACTTGCCATTGTTATGTGAGAAGTTTCTTTGAATTTTCTTCATTGTACTTTTTACATTATATTAAATATTTTTATATTTTTCCAATAGAACTTATGTTCATTGGTATAGGCATGGTCTGCTTCTTTAGATAAGTCATTTTCTCTATTCTAATCATCAGTTTTATGCTCTTGCAATCACTTTTCGATAGGGTGACTGTTCTCACCAATAAACATCCATCTGCATTTGCATAACATTTCATAGAATGCAGTTTTTGTTTTTAAGAATTTGAAGTATAGTTTTTGTAGATATTAGAAATTCTCATAATGGAATATGACTTTGGATAGCTGTTCTTGAATATTGTGTTATATACTAAATTGTGTGCTAATATTAACAATTGAACATTTGTAAAGTTTAAATCAAGTTTACATTTTTCTAACAACCTTTAACATTCAATATTTTACCTAATGAGCTTGCCAATAGCTCTTGATAAGCTTTTCAGAATATCTCTAACCCCAGACCAGTTTCTGTTTCTGGCTTTCTCAGTGAGGTGCTAGGATAATCAAGCATTAGATTTAAAATACCAAGTCAAGCCCAGCACTTTATAAAGTGGTTAATCATTAAGTAGAAAATCTGAAATTTTCAGACAACCATATGTCTTCAAATCCAACTATCTAACAAATATCCATATGGAATTGAACCAAGTTCAGATGTACCATATATTAATAGCTTTAGCAATATAAAATCACCAAAACCTTTAAAGCAAAAAGTATAATTGCAAATAAATCAAGTCATATATTATATGACCTAATTTAACAAATTTGTATTACAAATGTTATCTAATGAGCTTGACAAAAGCTCTTAACAAGCTTTTCAGAATATCTCTAATCCCACACCAGTTTCTGCATCTGGCTTTTTCAGTGAGGTGCTAGGATATTCAAGCATTAGATTTAAAATACCAGGTCACTTCATTAAGTAAGCCAGAAGCAGAAAACAGTCTGGGTTGGGAATATTCTGAAAAGCTTGTTAAGAGCTATTGGCAAGCTCATTAGATAACATTTGTAATACAATCTTGTTAAATTAGGTCATGTGATATATGACTTTATTTCTTAGCAGTTATATTTTTTGCTATTAAGGCTTTAATGATTTTATATTGCTAAAGCTATCAATATATGCAGTATCTGAACTTAGTATTTAAGTTAGATAGCTGAATTTGAAGACATAGAGATGTCTGAAATTTTCAGATTTTCTACTTAATAGTTAACTATTAAATAAAGTGCTGGGCTTGATGAGGTATTTTAAATATAATGTTTGAATATCTTAGCACCTCACTAAGGAAACCAGAAGCAGAAACCTATCTGGGGTTAGGGATATTCTGAAAAGTGTGTTAAGAGCTATTGACAAGCTCATTAGATAACATTTGTAATACAAGCTTGTTAAATTAGGTCATGTGATATAAGACTTGTTTTTTTGCAACATTCAATATTCTATGATGGAAATAGGGTAACATAATTACTATTATATTATGTATGGTATATTTAAATACATATTTTTAATTTGAATAATTGTATATAATTAGTATTTATACATAATGATTAACTTCATGGGTTATAGTCTCTGGCATATTAATTGTAATTTGTAACATAAATATGCATTTTTCAAAAGTTATTTCCATTTTGTCTTTAATAGGATTTCACATTTCTAGTCTAAATACTAATAATTATGATGTTAATGCACAAAGTGGAATGATATTTATTTTCAAAATCACTTGATGAGATTCCCCTGGAGAGTTGTGATGATGGAACATTAGATGTGATAATATATTGGATTATTTCCATCATCCATCATTAAATTGTTAAATGTATAGAAATTTTTTAACTTTATTTAAACTTTTCAAATAGAAACAACTTGTTAGTAATAACACACAAATTGACAACACAAGTTAGTAATTACATTTTTTTTCCAGGTGTTGTTGGCATAGGAGACAAAAGGACAGAATAGTTCATCTGGTTAGAACATTGTTTTAAATAAAGAATCTAAAGGTTTAAGTTTGATTCCTATGCTAATATTGTCACTGTTCAGGACAGCAACACCTGAAGAATTATGGAGAATACTACTACTCGAAAGTTGTTTAATTACTAACCTGTGTTTTCTATTTGTGTGTTATTACTAACAAGTTGTTTGTATTTGAAAAGTTTAAATAAAGTTACAAATTTTCTATACATTCAACATTTACTAATAGATGATGAAAATAGTCCTTATTACACTTGAGGATATCTCTATTTTGGGAGTAAAATACTATATGGTGACAAAATGGATTGTTGATTTTCTCTATCGGAGATTATTTATCTTTTCGACATGTATGTGATCAAATGTGTCAGCAGTATGAGATAGCGTGAATAGTTGAGGGTCGTGTGAAAGTCTGAGTTCTAACCCCCTATATATTACATATTGGAGTGCAGGTATAAAAAAGCCCGTACTGCAGGGGAAAAAAAACATTTATCATTATCGTGGGTCAAAAACAATTTATTCATTTATTTCACTTTGTGGTATGCGTTCTTTCCCATGTCTTGGATATATTATTTATATCTAAGTGTGTATTTTATAATTAAAACTTTGTTGACAAAAATTTAATATCTGTAAATTACCTAACGGTTACACAAAATTATCTCAGCGATAGAGTTTAGCTGAGAATCAGACTCTAGATAAAATATTTTTACGGCATATATATGCATATGTATATAAAGCTATATATGTATAAAGGAGATTAGAAAAAGTATTAGCGATATTTAAAAATCCATCATGAATAGCAGCGAAATAATGAGAGTATTTTTGATTTATTGATTTCTTAGTCCTGGAATAGTTTTAATCTCGTTCTCAAATGAAAAAAAAAAAAAGAAATATAAGAATATATTGGAATTTTTTTTTTTCAACATTTTAAAAATAAAATATAAACAACAATAATGGTATTTCAAAATAATAATAATAATAGCAAAAAGTTAAATCTTTCTATTTTCACTGCAATAATGCAAATATTTTTTCTCTATAAAAATTAAGTAAATAAGATTAAAAAAGCCATTTAGATTTCGTTTTTTTTTTTTAAATAAAAAATTGCTAATATATATAAACAAAATAATCATTTGTTATAAATTTTTTTTTTTAAAAAATAAAATATATAACAGTTCATTATCTGAATTACATTTTTCTCTGTATGTTTATTTATAATCGTGACAACCGAATAATCGCAAGATTTGTTGCTCAGTAGGTCATATGATATTTTGTACCCAAATGCCATATTGTGCCCAAAAAATGCATTAAATTGACTAAATTGAGATTTTTTATTTTAGTCATCTTAGAGTTAATTTGAACTCTTGACGGCACCAAAACAACATAGATCCACATTAACATGAGAAAGATGGTTGTATGTTTTAATAGCAATATCTTAATAATAAACAGAAATATGCCTGCGGCCTTTGAATAAAAAACATAAGAAATGTACCATAATGGATCTGAGACTTAAACATTTCCCAAAAAAAATACAGAGATTTCACACAGTTAAATCAAATATCAACAGAAGTATTGTTGGAAGTAATAAGAAGAGACTGAAAACAAAATACATGGTTGAGACAAAAATAAGTATTGCTGATATTATTGAAAGTATCAAGAGACTGAAATGGGGCTCGGCTGGATATGTTGCTAGAAAAGATTGTAATAAATGGATACTTGAAACTTTAAATTGAATCTGAAGATTGTAAAGTACTTAGAAAAAAAACACATTTGAGATGGATGAATGAAAGAAAGCAGTTTGCTAATATAATGCAGATAAGAGAGACTATAGATCAGAAAAATTGGATTGAATCATGAAATAGATAAAAAATGATGCAGTAACATGCTCATAAGTAACCGATAAGTTGAAATAAGATTAGTCAAATGAGAGACATGACAGAAAAACAATTGTTGATTGAATTACTCACATATTCATTTTTCTTTACCACAATCACAAACTGATTTTATAATTAAGAACTATATATATCTGAGAAAAAAGCATATCAACTCTTGTGTCTAAACTCAGAAATGAATATCTTGGTGAAATTACTAATACAAATAAAAATGTAATCGTGGTATTAACTTTTATGGGTGATTTTAATAAAAATAGCATAATATTAAAAGAAAAGATGTCTGTATATTTAAAAAAAAGGTTTTTGATAATTATATTATATCATTGTTTGTATAGGATATGTAACAAGCAATGCAGAGACTTTAGATCACACAGGAACATATATTTGGGTTGATGTATGCTGGGAATAAAAAAATACTCAAAGTTAAATATATTGGTAAAAATATTAAACATGTATTATTAACATTATTGAAGTAATTAAGACACCTAACTTTAATTAGGCAACTAAAGAAGTTATTATTAAATGAACACTGAAATTTTGAATTATATCCAAAATATATTATAAAGGCATTTATATTCAGAATGATAAATTTGAGAGGATATGTTACAAAAAGCTGCAGATTAGAGAGAGCGTATTAAATTAAGTCTGACATTCATCCCAAAAAGAATTTATGATTGAAAATAAAATAATGATATAATGAATTTGAGATATTCACAATTTTCCCACATTACAAAAGTAATTCCTGCTTTTGTCAACAGGAGTCTATTATTATATCATGCATGCTATCCCATCTTCCCTAGACCACCAAACAAATACAAATTGATCACTAATATTTGGGATCTCAATATATATATATATATAAATGTAGCTAATTTATCAAGTATTTTTAAACAAGAATGAATCATTTGCATAAGAGATGTAAGTACACTATCTTTTTATATGATTGTAGATTTCTAGTCACATCAGAGACTTCATTTCTACTCATTTTAAAACTTACATCAAGCATATATAATAATAAATGTTTTCAAGTGATTGGCAATACTATGATTTAAATGCTATCTGGAATAGTTGTAAATGGATTCAAATATTTTGAAGAATATGGTAAATAACATTATAGGAAATCATATTTATTTATTTATAGACTATCTTTACTTATAATAATGATGATAATTATAATAATGATAATGATTATTAATGATACAATTCAATTTATTGAAATCAACATATTTTACAAGCATACATATAAAGTCTAATTATAGTACTTATGATGGGTAAAACAGTACAAAAAACAATAATAATCTATATATAATATTCACCCACAAATATAAACCTATGAATTTGACATCCTAAACAGTTAAAAAACTAACTAATTTTACAACGACAAAAAGAAAATATTTTCTATGTTTCAAACACATGTTAGGAATATTGCATAAACTTTTACTAATGCAATTTACAATTTATTAAACTACTTTTACATAAAATGTAATTAATATTTATTTTATAAAGCACAAACAATATTGAAATTAAACAGAGAGACTGCAAACATATCTGTCTCAGTGTTTACGATCTGATTGGCTATTGATAGTTATAAGCGCTTGAGATGTTTGCAGTCTCTCAGTTTAATAAAATGTAATGTTATTAATTTTATGTAATTTGTATAAAAATATAATTAGACTTATGTACTACTCAAACATATCACTATGAAATTATATAAATTTTGTCTGTAGTACTCTGTTAGGAAAGTTATTTCCAGAGATAAAACAATATCACAACCATTTACATTGAATTCATAAGTTTGTTTATTAAAAACAATCACATAATTACCATTTATGCTTACATAAGCTATTAAAACAGTAGCAAACTTTCCAGACAGTAGTGTATTAGATCCTAAGATCTAGGCACAGTGTTCTCATATCCAAAACTTCTCACTTATGAAAACCACAAGTTAGAATTAATCTGGGGATAAAAGGGCCAATAAACATTAGATAGGAAATTTATGCACAAACTATCTAGCATCCATTAATTAGTATTAAAGGATCTTCATTATCTAAGCATACAACTAACTATTTTAAATACAATAAAACATAAATTTTGCATGATACATAGATGAAGTAATTTAGTATCTAAAAACTGCCTATATTATAACACTCATTTACTTATACAATATTATATGTATTTAATGTTAATAAAATAAGATTTAAAAAAAAATCATTTTTATTAATAGAAAAAATTTGTCCACACGAATACTAAACTCAGCATAGACTCCTGAATAATAAAGTCATTTGTTTACCTTTTGCTTTTTGTGATTTGGTACTGTGATAAAGTGTCAAAGTCTGATCCAATTCTGTTGATCACATCCTAGCTCTTTCACTTACAATGCTTTAATTTCTTATGAAATCCTTGGGTAGTAAACAATTCAGTTATTTATTTACCTTGTATGTTTAGTTGCAGTAGTAGAGTAGAAAACTCAGGAACTTACATTCCATGGAATGTAGCCCAGCTCTGATACTTTGGATTCTTGAACTCCTTATGAACTCCTGAATAATATTTTAGTTACTATAGTCTGCCTTTCTGAGTAACCAACATGCATTGCTGCAATGGTAAATTGGGAGACTCTCACTCTTTAGGTTCATGAATCACAACCCAGATCTTTCACTTCTGATGCTTAAACATCTTATATACACTTGAATAATAAACTGTTCAATATCACATTCTTTCAGAGTTCTCAGCATGTTTTGTTGCTAGGGTAGATTGGCCGACTCTGGAGCTCAACATCCATGAATTGCAACCAGCTCTGTCACTTCTGATGCTTGAAATTTTTGGAAACTCCTGAATAATTGTTTAATTACTATAATCTTTTTGAGTTCCCAGCATGCTTTGATGCAGTAGAATGGACACTCTCTCAATTTCGGTTCATGAATCACAACTCAGCTCTGTCACATCTGATGCTTGAACTTCTTATAAATTCCTGCATAATAAAACATTCAATTACTATGCACTTTCTGAGTTCCTAGCTTGCTTTACTGCAGTGGTAAAATGGGAGACTCTCACATTTTAGGTTCATGGATCACAACCCAGCTCAGTCACATCTAATGCTTGGTCTTCTTATAAACCCATGAAAAATAAATTTTTCAGTTATTATATTCTTTCAGAATTCCCAGAATGCTTTGCTGCAGTGATAGAGTAGCACAGCTCTGTCAACTTCTTATTAACTCCTGAATAATAAACCATTAAGTTATTATAGACTTTCTGAGTTTTCAGCATTATATGATGCAGTTGACTGTGGATCATAGCCTAGTTCAGTCACTTCTGATGTGAACTTTTTATGAACTCCTGAATAATAAACCATTTAATTACTACACCCTTTCTGAGTTTCCAGCACACTTTGCTGCAGTGGCAGACTCTGGAGATCAAGGTCCATTGATTGCAGCCCAGCTCTTTTACTTAATGCTTGAACTTCTCATGAACTCCTGATTAATTAACCATTCGATTACTATATTCTTCCTGAATACACAGCATGATTTTCTGCAGTGGTAGAGTGACAGACTCTGGAGCTCAAGGTCCATGGGTCACAGCCCAGCTCTGTCTCTTCTGATGCTTGAACTTTTTATGAACTCCTGAATAATACACTATTCAATTTCTATATTTCTTTTGAGTTCCCAGCATGCTTTTCTGCAGTGGAAAACTCTGGAGCTCAGGATCCATTGATTGCAGCCCAACTCTATCACTTCTGATGCTTGAACTTCTTGTGAACTGTTGAATAATGAACCTTTCAGTTACAATACTCTTTCTGAGTTCTCATCATGTATTGGTGCAGGTTTGCAGACTCAGGGCTCAATGTCCATAAATCACAGCCCTGTTTGTCATCTTTAGTGCTTGAACTTCTTATAATCTTTCAAGTAATAATTATTAAAATATTTTATTAAAAATATTGCCACAAAAAGTATATATATATATATATATAGGCATGATGATGATGATCGAATGTTTAGCTATATGAATAACAATTAGCTATCACTTTTTTCAGTAAAATATTTAAAACACAAAATTTCAGGGTATCATTAGTTATTTTAAAAAATGCAATTCAGTGTTGCTACATTACAAACACATCATTAACATATCTTAGCCAACTTCAAGAATTTTAAATGGCAATGTTTATCGTTTGATATTTTTTTAATTATAAGATTATGAAAAGAGTACTTAATACAGAGAATAAAAAACAACCACAGACTTTTATAATAGCATTATATAAAAAAATAGAAAAAGGAAAAACTTTTATTTTTCAGAAATATTACCAAATTCACAACTTCCTATGTTTTGCTGTAATATCTAATATAAATGCAATTTATCCAATTTACTTTGAACACTTTTTAGCAAAAAAAATTTTTTATTGTACATATATGCATAAACAATCTTATGTTTCAACTGTCCTGTAGTCTTCTTCATAAAAACAAAAAATCAAATGACTTTATTGCTTGGGAGTTACTAAGACGATCATATGTTAAAAGTTCCAGACCTACTCCAGATTATAAAACAGAGACCATTAACAAAATTAAATTTTTTTTTTTAAATTTATTATCAAGATAGTTTCCAATAGCAAGAAATGTTGTGGTTTTATTAAAAAGCCACAATTGATTGCGTCTAGAATCTCAGTATATCTAGGAAATTTTAAATCCATTGCAACCTATAATGTTCAAATAAATAAAAGAAACAGTTTACCAATTAAGAAATATTAAGATAACATTTTTAAAAAAGGTTAGCTTTGTTTTTCTTCACCATACATTTTTAGATATATAATTAAGTTTGTTAGGTGTAAATTATTTGTAATTTTCGAAATCTTAATTTCTATGTTGTAATGTAAGAGATCAAATAAAAGTGAAAAAACAGCAATCTATTCTTTCTCTAAGAACTGTCACTCTTTTGCTCTGGACTATTATTAATAATTTTACAGAGTTGATTGACTAAAAAAATATCATAACTTTCATTATACTTTCCTCATTAGAAATTAATCAAAACATTGAATAATGGGGAAAATAATAAAAAAAATTATTCTTATGCATAGATATTTTTAATATTACTTTAAACAGCATTCTAACAAGTCTTATAGGAAACGAGACTAGAAGATGAGTCATTATTGTTAAAACACTTTATGAATATCTCTGTGGAAACGTTTTACATCACATGATTAGAACAGTTCTAAATATTTGAAGCATTACAATTCATTTTGTAAAAAACTATGAAAAATTTTGCTTAACAAAAGTAACACATAGTGCGTTCTTTACAACCTATTTTTTTCAACATCTAACCATAAAAATCATTTTTTACAATGGATGGACAGTTGAAGAGTTGGAGTGTGGAGTATATTGAAGCTTGTCCATTAAAGTATGAAGATTGGCTATCTTAATATATATCTGAGCACTTATAACATATATGTGTAGAGATGGTAATCTGGACGAACTGATGATTGCTGTTTTAGCATGAAATACGCATATTGGTGATTATTTATCTTTTCAACATATATGTGTTCAAGTGTATAGAGTGGTGGGTGGTGTAAAAGTCTGTGCTCATATACCATATATATATTACAAATATAGTTCATTGTAAAACAGAAAATTTGAAAGCTGGCAATTAAACTATAGCAATTTGATATTTATATATATACTTAACAAATGATGAAGATATATGTAAGAGATTATAATTTGGGCCAACTGATGATCTCTGATTCAGCATGAAATGTGTATCTTGGGAAAATGTATCTTTTTAACATATCTTTGATCATATGTATAAATAATATGTGATGGAATAAAAGTCAGAAATATATCTAAATTTATATGTGATGTAAGGTTTAAGAACCTTTAAAAGTAATATTAAATTGTAAGATGTGCTATATGGCTTAGTTGAAAAAATATATATTTCAAATGTATCTGTAATGTGAAAGATTGGGCTAATGAATTGTGATAGAATTGAGCTATTGGTAAAAGAGTCAATAAAAAAATTTGTACAATATAATATTTAAATACAGGTATACTTTATATCCCTGGAGTTTAATATAATTATAGGGGTTTGAACCCAGACTGTCTTGCTTCCTTCAGCTATTCAATCTATCCCATACAACTGATACACATGACAACATACCTTTGAAAAAGATAAATGATCTTTAATATACATATTTCATGCTGAACCAGCAATCATCAGTTTGTTCAGATCATCATCTCTCTCTCTCTCTCTCTCTCTCTCACACACACACCCCCCCCACCCACCCATATATATATATATATATATATGGGTACACACACACACACATATATATATAATCCGTGTTTGGTCTATATAAAAATAGCAAATTTTAATGAACAATCTTCAATCTACTCAACCCTCCAACTTTTCACCCATCAATACCATTGGAAATCTGGTGATGGATTACCCAAATCCCTTGATACCAATATTATTGTCATGCCCATGTTGACTTTAAATCACTCTGACACTTCTTGTATAGGATCTTGTTCCATTTAAATACACAGAAGAGGGATAGCAGGATATAGACTGAATCTGTAATATTTATATACAGGCATAATTTATATCCCTGGAGTACAGCTGTAATTATAGGAATTTGAACACAAACTTTCAAGCTCACTTTAGCTATCCAATCTATCTCATATAACTGATACACATGATCACACATACAAAAAGCTAAATCAGCACTCATCAGTTAGTCCAGATCATAATCTCCACCACATGAGAGTCAGAGTGACTTAAAATCAACATGGACATAATAATATTGGAATCAATGGATTTAGATGTCCCATTATCAAATATTTAATGGTATGGATGGCTCAAAAGTTGAATGGTGAATTAGTTTTAAAAATGTTCTTTAAAGTTTGAAGATTTGCTACCTTAATATATACTGATTATATATATATATATATATATTGGAGATGATGATCTGGACCAAGTGATGATTGCTGGTTCAGCATGGAATACATATATTGGAGTTCATTTGATTTTTTCAGATGTGTGTGGTCATGTGTATCGGTTGTATGAGATAGATTGGATTGCTAAAAGAAGCTTAAAATTCTGGGTTCAAATCCCCTCTAATATACATGCATATAATATTTAAATATATGTATATTGTCTATACCAAACTTAATGCAATTATAAAATATTTGAACTGAACTTTCAAGCTCTCTACATCTAATCTATTTTATATAACTGTTACACTTGATGACATATATGTGAAAAAAATAAACAATGTCCATTATATGTATTTCATTGCTGAACCATGCAGTCATCAGTTGGCCCAGATCACTATTCCCACACATACTTACAACCAATGCTCAGTTTATATTCAGATAACAAATCTTTAAATCCCTTATAATTACCTTAAGTTCAATACAGACAACATACTTCTATTTAAATATTAAATGCTAATTGTAACAAATGTAAATGCTAATTTATAACATGCTATTTTTTTTTTTAATAAACTGCCATTACGTGCCACTTATTTATATAAAAAAGTTGAGATGTTATCGAAATTTTGATATGTATATAAAATAGTTAAATGATTTTAAAATGAGGTAAAACTATTCAGAAGAAGTTTGGAGAAGATACATGTAATATGTCTATTTTTTGATACTAATACTTTTTTTTTAAAAAAAAAAACTATTTTCGCTCCCACTCTCAAAATTGTATTTAAATTAGAATTTACTTAGAAGTGTGACTTTAGAAACTGTGCTTTACATAATAATTTTCTTTACTTCTCCCTGAATCACGTCCAATCTGATGCTTGACTTACAAAACAAAAGCAGCCCTTTATTGATTGCACAACCAAAATACCATTGATTTTCCATAAGCTGCCATTACATGGGATTTATTTACATAAAGCAATTTCCAGTTAAGTTTTACAAGAAAACTCCAGTCAATTAAAGAAAAAAATTCAATTTTTAAAAGCTTAATGTTGTAGTAAGTATTTGGATAACTGAATCTTGCTTTAATACCACAGTCTTGCTATCGTTCATTTCGTTGGTAGGGTGTGGATTTTACTTTTCAGTAAAAAAAGATTCCTGCATCTACTTAACACATAATTTGCTTGCAGAAACTTACAGCCAGAATAAAAAAGGATTAAACTAATTTAATGCAAAATGTAAACTTAAATATTTATATGTAAGCGTACTCTTAGCAAAATAAAAAGAACACGTTGTTCAAATGCAATATACATATTTGATTATAGCAGTTAAAATTGCTAGTCACATTTAGACACGGCAAAATCAAATAAAATTATCTATTTCAAAAAATATCTTAATAACAAAAATGCAGATTATTAAAATACGTTTGTGATGATAACATACTATTATTAAAAATAAAGTCATATAAAAAATAAAAAAACAATTACACTTTGTGAATCTTTTAAGACATAAAAAATTTCACAATATTGGTAAATAATTTATTCATAAATATATGCATTTATATATTAGTTATATTTTTCTCTATATTTACTTTCATTTAAACCCTCTAATAAAATGCTTACGCATATATATATATATATATATATGTGAGTGAATACATGTTTTAGATAAAATATTTTTATGGATTAATTATGATATATACGAAGATATGTATAAGTAGAAACATCTCCATATAAATATAAAGAGAAATATATATCAATGAATTTGCTATCTAACTGTCAAGTACATACATCAAAACACTATAGATAATTTTACAATTTTTAATAAACAAATAAATAAAACAATAACTCTAGCCAGATTTCAACATGAATGCAATTTCTTCTTCTATTAAAGATATCAGTTGTGCTATGAGATAGCTCTAGTTTTTATTTATTTATTATTTTATTAAAAATTGTAGTGTTAATTTCATTGTGTTTTTATATATTATTTCCTGTAACTTTTATTATAAATGCTTCTTAAGATTACAGTCATGTTATGAACTAGTTATAGTTTTTATTTATTTATTTATTGGTTTGTTAAAAATTACAGTGTTAATTCCATTGTCTTGTTTATATATTAGTATGATTTGTATATATATTTATAGATAAACATGGAGAAAAATTCAACTAAACACTCAAATTTATAATTTCTGTTAATTTAAATGTGCAATTTGAAAGATGTTTGGCATACCTTTATAGGGATAGATGGATTTCACTATGCAAGTAAATATGATGCTACCTTATGCAAACACATTTATAAGATATAATAATAAAAATTGTATAAATAAAAAAGAGAAAACAATACTTGATTGAAAAGAGAAGAGGAGAGTGGGAAAAAAACAATAAAGAATCTTACAGAAGAAATTTTTATAACTATTTAAAGATTAGACTGAAGAATAAACTTGTTTCTAATTATTTAACATTTAATGATTTACATGTATATAGTTTTGGCTTTTCTCAAAAGAAAAAAATAAATATTGATAACATGAATAAACTACTACAAGTAGTTTGATCATATTATTAGTACACATGTAAACATAATGGATATAATTAAAATTAGAATTAAAATTGGGTGAGTGCTTGTGAAAAGAAGAACTTACTATTAAAGTAAAAAAATGGTTGCATTTAGAAAAGAGAATTTTTAATACATGTTTTATAAGATCTTACTATGGATATGAGACATGAGCACTAAATGTTGGATGAAAGGAATCATTGATATGAATAAAAATATTAAGAGACTGAAGTAGAGCAGGGATGAACATATTTCTAAAAAAGATGATAATAGATGAACAGTTGAAGTCTTAAACCAAATCCCAAAAGATTATAAAAGACCTAGAAAGAGACCACATTTAAAAGAGATGGATGAAATAAGAAGTTATTGTTATGATGGAGAGAAGAAAAGTTATAGATATGGGAAACTGGAATAAAATTGGAGAAACATTTATCCTGCAGTGAACTGATAATGAGTGAGAATGATAATTATGTTTAACATGTATATATAATTTAAGATTATATAACATAAATTTTACAAAATATAGAAAAATTGTTTTCATTGTAACACTTTTCATCATAGTTCAAGTCTTCATTTAATGAGAAAATGTTATCTTTTTACTATATCTTCTTGAAATAGAAGATTTCATTGTAGTAGACATTACTATAGTACCATTTTTTTTTCCAATTGCTGAAAAACTATTATTTTCAGGAATAATATATTGGATTGTTATGCCATCACTAACATTTTTTGTATGGAATTCTAGATATGTGATTATTCTAATTTGATAATTTTGAAATAGTTTATATTTTTTTAAATTTTTTATTCTCTACTGTTTTATAGTTAAAAATTTACTAGTGAAATTTTGTCTTTTTGCACCAGTAGAGTGCACTTTTTATTTTCTTACTGATTTGATTCAGATTTGAGACATCATTAAATCTGCTAACATTTTTAAATGATACACAATTTATAGTTTAAATTCATTGGAATATTTTTGAAGATTAAAGATATCATCCAATAATACTATGCTAGATTTTTATAGGTGCTACGCAAAATCTAAAGGTAAGTTCTTCTGGTCCAAGAAGCAAAAACATATATGCATATGAGTATATGTAAATAAATATTGAATATCTGAAATTTAAAACACAAAATATAAATTTTGTATACATATCAAATCAATAAACAATGGAAATAAATAATTTGATGATTGATGAGAGGATATGTAAAGTCCAAACACAGAAATGAAATACTGAGCTTTAATAAGGGATTTATTATTATTATTTAACTTCTAAATAAACCACATAGGAATAATATGTATTAAGCATAAATTCCTTATGTAGGTGTGATATAAGTAAAAATTAAATTGCTACATTTTGATTTGCCAATTGATGAGTGCTGGTTTCATACAAAATGTATTTTGGGGGCTTAAAATGGATTTATTAATATGTTTTAAGAAATATGTGGTGGAGTGAAGGTTCTGCATATCTATAAAAAATATTACACATGAAAAAAAAAGAATTAGAGTTTAAATTACTTTATAAATGTGTATGTTTAATTAAAAATAAATAAATGAATCATTAACTGAGATATAAAATTTACATATAAGGTAAATGTAACCTCTAGTTTAATAAGTGATTAGTGATAATCATTAATGGTTTTATATAAAATGGATTATGCCTAAATTGTGGGTGGATTTAAGTTTGACACATGAAAATCAAAATGTAACAATTTATTATTAATAAATACTGACTATATAAATAATTATTTATGTAAGAGATGATGTGGGCCAACTGATGAATATTTGTTCAGTAGAAAATATAATGTAGTGATCAATTGTCTTTTAATATGTATTTATTTATAAATTTGATTTCTGTCAATTAAATATTATATATATGACATATATCATATTTTAAGTTAATGAATAAATAGTATTAAAAATATAATTTAAGCTTAATAGGAGATCTATTAATTAAAAAGTCAAATCTATTGTTTTACCATCTTGTGAAAGATTGATTGATAAATTGATAGAATATGGTACTGCTTAATAAATACCTATCCATCACTATCTTGTCATATCCCCAGACTAGTTACTAGTTTGTGGCTTTTATTAGTTAGGATTTTAGATCTATACTTAGTGCACATGGATTCATTGGATCTAATACAATTTTCAACCAGCAACTATCTTTTATACCAGATGGAAAATTTCTCACCAATGAAATCACTATAATAAAATTCAGTCTGGGGATATGCATAGGACATAATGTGAATAGGAATTTATTAATCTTTAAAATCACTTGATTATTCAAGCTTATTAAAGTGGCTTGGCTAAAATGGAAGAAATAATTTTGTTACTTAAAAGTAATGGATAGTCAAAAGTAATGTAATGTTTTGTGGAATATATGAAAAGACATTTCTCATCAAGCATACTTTTACTTCTTAATAATTTAAAAGAAGGGCATAAATTAAAAGACATAATTGAAAACCAATTAATAGTGTTAATTATTAAATAGAAAATGATTAATACTTGCATTCAGTTAGCAAATAATATTTCTTTTGAGTAAGTCTGAATATTTTTTTCTTCAATTGAAAGTTGGTTCAGCAACCTTAAAATCTTCCTAACAATTATTGTTTTAAATTACTAAACATCACATGATCACCATTTATTATGTTTGCTCACACTTTATATAGTAATGCCTATCAATGCAAGCCAGAGTAATCAATGGATGCAAGAAGGTTTGTGCAATAAATCCCTATTACTCTGGCTCACACTATATGGTACTATTGTATTAGGAGTTTTTCTTGTTTTTAACAGCTTGAACAACCATAAAAATAGTGATCATGTGATGTTTAACGGTTTAATACCAATCATTCCTAATAAGACAATGGTGACTATGGTTATTAAAGAACCAAAGACACCAAAATGTATGGATACTGAACTGAGTTTAGATCTATATGATTATGAATTTGGATTGGGAATATGGTGTTTTCAATATTAGACTCATAGCATTATAGTTAACTAAAGAGGTAAAAGGTGGCTGCTAGAGGGTTGCTTTACATCCTAAGATCTAGGTGCAGTGCTCTCAGATTCATTCCTCCTAATTGATGAAAGCAACAAGCTAGAAACTAATCTGGGAATATTGGATGAATATGCACTAAATAGAAATTTTATGTACAAACCTCTTTGCATCCATTGATTACTCTGGTTTGCACTGAGTGGCACTACTTTATAAAGAGTTTTGTTTAGGTTTTTAATTACTCTTAACTAGCAAGTAAATATATATGAAAATATAATACCAAAAGTCCCCCCCCCACACACACACACGAATCTAAATACTAAATTTGTAAAAGGAATATTAATTAGTAAATGTAATTTAATAATAAAAGGGAATGAAACCTTCTTGAGATTACTTTGCAAATGCTATGAATTAAATGATTTTTTATGGTCCACCACACCCGCAACGATAATTGATAAAATTGTAAAAAATAATAATAATAAATAAATTTAAAGCACCAATATAAAGATTTTTTTAAACATAAATAAATATCAACCAAGAACAACAATCACTACTTTAATTAATGTTTATTGCTATAATAATAGTAATAAATAGAAAGAAGATAGCATGTTTACAATTATAAAACTATTCCGCCTTTAATCTTCTTACTATGTAGATAACAGTTTTGTTGTATTAGAGTAAGTTATCCTCTTTCAAATCTCACAGATAATTTTAAAAAATATTTACCGTTGGACAAAATTTATGATCAAGTAATAAAATGTGCCCAAATTTTGTTCATAAAAATGTTTACCAAGCAATTAATTCAATGTAAAACGTAGTTGGATGTTATTATTACTAATAAATAAATAAATTTCAGAATGTTAGTATATTTACTTAATTATAACTTACATTTATCTATAAAAATACAATAATATTTAATTATTGTAATTAGAGATAAGTTGTCTTTTATTGTATCTTTATTTATATGATTTGAATAGCATGTGACGTTGGTCGGAGACATGTGAATAACTCCATGTGTGTGTGTGTTTAAATTAAAAGTAAATCAGACGTATTAATTTTTAACTGAGTATTAATGTGTACATCTATGCTAGAGACAATTTCTAGTTAAATAAATGATTAGTAATAATCGTTACTGTATTTATCCAGAATGATTGATGTCAATGTTGCGGGTGGAGTAAGCTTGAAACTTGGAATTCAAAATCTGATAATTAGAGATAATGTTTTTTTAAGCCATTTAATTACATTTAGTTTTAATATTAAGAATATAAAACTATGGAAGCTCATTCATATTTTCCATAGACATATGACACTTCTCTCAATATTAATAAAGATTCCATCACATTGCAATCACCCTTATAACAAAATTGGATAATCAAATAGTTAAATAGTTAGTAATACACATCAATGCCTACAGAATACTAACAATTACATCAACAGGAAGCAGTTTTTCATTTCATCTTATTAGATGATGCTTAAGATTAATATATTTAAAATTAAAAAAAAAATGTGATTCTGCTATAATAATAATATTAATGATATGTTATGCATTCATAAAAATATTTGTATATAACTGCTCTGAAGAAGTCTGTTTATTAGTCAAAACTATAATGAGGTTTTGTCAAATCAAAATTAAATTATTGATTGGAAAAAGTGGATAAAGAAAAAGTATTTATTTAATCAATATTAAAACTTTATAGAAAATGTGCATATAAAATATATTCACCAGAACGTATACACAATTATTAATTATTAAAGTGATAAATCTTTATTACAAAATAATATTTGTTACTTTGTTAAGCCAAACTTTGCATGATATTTAATTATATCTTGACAAAGATACACTGTATCAAACGTCTGGCTCAGCAAAGTAACAAATATTTAATTTGTACCAAAGATTTATTACAATAATAATTGATAATTTCTAAGCACTCTAGTAGATTATATTTTATTACATATTAACTATGATATATACATATAATATAATTTATGTATATATTCATCCATTAAAATATTATAATATATATATATATATATATATAATCAAAATCTAAAATAAATACTAAAAAAATTCTACGAGTCTATTTTTTTAGTATTTATTCTAGAACATTTTGATTATTATATTTACTTCGTTTGATATTACA
Source organism: Epiperipatus broadwayi (assembly GCA_028023455.1). Classification (NCBI taxonomy): domain Eukaryota; kingdom Metazoa; phylum Onychophora; class Udeonychophora; order Euonychophora; family Peripatidae; genus Epiperipatus; species Epiperipatus broadwayi. The sequence goes on along the minus strand of JAQFVV010000007.1, from coordinate 13,608,846 downwards.
TATATATATAATAAACAAATATAAGTATATGGTCTATACTTAAATAAAGCTAAAACCTTAATACATGCACATTGACTGCTTAATTTATTACAAAAGAGACCTCTACAAATCTAAATGCAAGATTTGACTTTATAAAGATAAGAGTGGCCCACTCTTATCTTCAACATATTTTTCTATATATATATATATATATATATATATATATATATATATATATATATATATATATATATATATATATATATATAGGCAAATCTAAATCATTATGATTTGGGAGTGTGAATCTAATAAATTCTTCACTGATTAAGTCAACTCTTTCTGTTAAACATCAACGATCATGAAATCTTTCGATTTACAATGAGTTAATAGTCAGATCTTAAATTTAGAAATATTTTTAATCAATTTAAAGTTGTAAATATTAATTCTTATTAAGCACAATGTCAGCATGTTATACTTAAATAAGGCTAAATCCTTAGTACATGCACCTGGACTGCTTAATTTATTACAAGAGAGACCTCTAGAAATCTAAACGCAAGATTCGACTTAATCTTGCATTTAGATTTGTAGAGGTCTCTCTTGTAATAAATTAAGCACTCAAGTCACATGTACTAAGATTTTAGCCTTATGTAATATTATGTGCTGACATTGTGCTTAATAAGAATTAATATTTATACTGTCTATACTAATTTTAATGTAATTAAAAGGAATAACTCAGACTTTCAAGCAACCTACAACTACACACTCCATCTTATAAAACTGACACACATGATGACATACATCTGAAAAAGATAAATGATTTCTATTATACATATTTCTTGTTGAACTAGTACTCACCAGTTAATTCAGATAACCATCTATCAAAAATATATACTATTAGGTCTCAGTTTATATTAAGATAGAAAATCTTCAAACTTTAATAATGTTAAGGTCGTTTATGTGGGGGGTCAGAGCTTCTTAAAATCAACATGCATATGACAATAATATTGGCATCAACAAGGGATTTGATTATTCCAATCATTGGATTTTTCAATGATATGGATGACTGAAGATTTGGAGGGTGGAGAAGATTGAAGCTTGTCCATTAAGGTTTGAAGATTTGCTATCTTAATATAAACTGAGTACTGATTGTATATATGTGTGGGAAATGGTGATCTGGACCAACTGATGAGTGTAGTTTCAGCATAAATGCATATATTGGAGATCACTTCTCTTTTTTCACATGTATGTGACCATGTGAATCAGTTTGTATAAGATAGAGTGTATAGCTGTAGGAAGTTTGAAAATGTGAATTTAAGTCCCTATATATATATATATATTGTAAATATCAATAGGTCGATATTTATATTTTAAAAATTTGTTATTTGTTATTAAAAAAAAAAATCTCTTTAAGTTGAAGTTTACATATGAAATATTTAAATTTTTCTTTTATGTTTATTAAATATAGTTATTATTTGAAGTTATTATTTTATTTATATATATTGATAGTACATCATTATAAATATTTAATTATTAAAATAAATAAGGACATATAAATTGTTGATTAAAAAAAAAAAAGTATTTTATTTGCAATGATTACTAAATGTAATAAATAATTATTTATGTATATTTTAAAAGATGTCAAATTTTCGATTTGATACTTTTTATATGTATACTTGATATTTTATTTTTATTTTGATGTTAATTGTTGTAAAAGAGAACATATATATATAACATGAGTTTTAAAATAGCATCTGCTGGCATGAAACCACGCGACAATAATAAGGAAGCCATTATTAGGATTATTGCTTATTAAAAATGGGATATAGAACAAACAACTGAAGGATAGAATTTTATTACATTTTATTTCTTTAAAGTTTACCATTTTAAAATACTGAAGTAACGTATATATTTTGTGATAAACAAATAAATTATGACGGGGTAACAAGGATATATCGCAGCTAGGGCTGCATCATCATCATCGCTTTCATATATTCTAAAGCAATTTTTCAATGGAACAACTAAAAATTTCAACGTATAAATTTCATCGCGTCTGGAATTAAAAGCTGGCATAGCTATCTTAAATGTATTATCGTCAATTTAATTCTAATCCGGAAGTAATTGTAATCGAGGTATTGGATTTAACATTTTAATAAAATATGCATATATTTAAGAATTAATAATCTTCTTTAATGAAATTGTTTCGTCGTTCTTTTAATAGAATGCATTCTAAAAATAAAAATAATAAAATATACAGATGAAAAAACTCATGGACTAAATTAATTCTTAAAAGGACAATTAACTAAGTGAACTTTTAAAAAGGTATTTAATAATTTTATATATATATGTGTGATGTGTGGATATACATTTTTGAGATTGATATATTTTTTTTTTTTTGTTTATTTTTTTTTTCATTGTAAAATGTAACGTTTGTGAATGATCAATTTAAACAATTTATTAAAATATAATTGGAACAAGTTTATTTTTCTTCATTCTTTAATATAAATGGAATAACTCATATACGTTCCATTATATTTAACTTGCTTAATTATGAGCTACCATATAGTTTCCATTACATTATTTATATAACCGGGATAATTTTGTCTTTCTTCAATTTAAATGGAATGTAGCAAGTACGATCCATTACATTTGGCTTGCTCAAACATGGGCTACCTTAAGTTCCATTACATTTGGAGCATCCAAGTGAGGCTCTGAATTATAGGTTCCATTACATTTGGCTAGTCCAATCGTGGGGCTGCTACATATACGTTTCCATTACATTTGGCGCCCAACGTGGGGCTAGAAATAAGCTAATTAGGGCTTGAAATACCCCACATACTTGAGATTAAGATGTCTAGTATATATATTAATATGAGATGTATAATTTAAAGAAAGAGAAGCATTTTTGTGTGTTTAATTTTTTTTTTTATATAAATGGAAATATTTTAGCCTTATGTTTAGATGGTGATGGTTAATATTATTGTATTTTTTTTTAGTGATGAAAGATAAATATAGTCATGAAGCAGTTTAATTTCAATTTAAAAAGTATATTGATGGTGTTGAATTATAGTATAATAATTTTGTACATATTTGGAAAGTTTGAGTTGTAGAAAATCTATAATTTTGAAGGTTGGATGGGATATTTGATTGTTGGAGTTTGGTTGGTTCTGTTGCAGGTATTGATGTTGAGTGGGGAGTTTTGTCATTGTCTTGAGGATGTGATGCATTCATGTCACTTGTGATTGATTAGTCTCATTCATTGCTCCAACCCAAATCTTGATGTTTATTATTATTTATCATGAAGCAGTTAACAGTAGTCCTGCCATGATTTTATCTTTAAAACTCCAGAGAGAGTAAGATATAATTATTTTAATATAAGTATAATATTTGCCTCTAAGTCTCCCAAAGATGAGCAAGGAAATATTTATAAATAATAGCCCCTAAGACTTAAATATAAGCAGGGTAGTGTAATGGTGTTCTAAGAAAAATTATTATGGGTTGTAGTAGATAGGATAGAATGAAATGTGATAGTCATCTAAGTGTTCATGAAACATTGTATGCTTTAGGAGTAATGATTGAATTCTTTTATCTACATCAAAGTTGTGAAGTGCTAATCAATCTTTTGGTTGTCAATATCTGTCGGATCTTTGGAGGAATAGATAAGTATATAACTTAAATATCTAACACCAAACTTAAGAGTTTGATTAATTGATTATTGTTTGTAACAAATAATCTATTACATTGATTATCAATTAGGGTTTGAAAACAAACATATCGATGTTTTATTTTTTTTTTTTTTTGTAAGTGACTTTTAAACATGAAATTCAATTAGTGAATATTTGTTAGTAGTAAACTGCATTAGTACAATTTTAGTAAAATATTTCGAGCACAAAAGTTAATAATAAGTGAAGTGGATATTTTTTTTTTTATGTGTATAAAATGGTATTAAGTATTAAAGTCCAGAAAATTTATAAGTATCGATTTAAGTATTTTATATTTAACTACCATTATTTTGAATGAGAAAGTTGTCTCACTATATTATCAAATTAGTTATTTTAAGGCATGTGAACATTTAGTTGTAGTTTAAATATTTCAAGGTTATATTGAATTTGATATGAAGTATCCACATTTTAATATAATATAAGTGTAGAATATTTATTATCATTAAATATAAATAAATGTTATTTAGTGATATCAGTTGTTACTCTCTGCATATATATATATTTTAGAGAAATTTGTTGATGTTATGGTGATAGATAAGATTTTTTTTTTTAAGCCAAGAAGTTCATGAGTTCAAATAAGTAAAATTTAGATTGTCAGATAGCTATTATATATTATAAGATTAAAAAGGCTTGTATTTTTAGTTAAAAAATTGCTTGTTGGAATAATGATTGGAGATGGTGAGCCCTTGATCTGTGATAGTTACTATATAGAAATAAATATATATATATATCTTAGATTTTTTTTTTTTTTTTGAGTATATAGTATTGTAGTTCTAATAATAATAATAATGAATGACAGTAATGAAATGTCAGTTAGTGGTAATTTTGATATGGGGAATTTAATAGAGACACTGGAAGCTATGATGAAAACAAATTCTGAGAGACTAGAGTCTAAATATGATAAACTAGAGGCTATGATGAAAACCAACTTAAAAACAAATTCTGATGAACTTTCCCAGAAACTAGAAATTGGTTTAAAAACTAACTCTAATGAATTAAAAGATTTTAAAGCTGAATTAAAAGAACTTAGAGCTGAGATAAAAACCAATTCAAATGAATTAAAAGAAGATCTTAGAGCTGAGATGAAAATAAACTCTAATGAATTAAAAGATGAACTTAAAGCTGAGATAAAAACCAATCATGAGAAACTGATGAACGCATTAACAAGCAACTCTGATGAATTTAAAGCTGGATTGAAAACCAATGCTGATGATCTTTTTAAAGAATTAAAAGTTGCATCAAAAACTCTGGTAGATGATAGTGTTATGAGTATAGACACAAAAGTTGATGAAGAACTGAAAGAATTAAATGTGTCTGACAAAATCTGTAATAAAAATCTTGAATTAGTTGATGAAAATTTTGATGAATACTATAGTAAGGATAAAAGAATTGATGAATCTGTAGAAATAAAATTAAATTCTTTAGGTGAAAAATATCTAAAGTTATCAGATAATGAATTACCAAAGATTACGGATAATACCAGTAATAAATTTAAAGATAAAATGCAAAATCTAGTTCAAAAATGTACCATTAATTGTGGAGACGTTTATACAAAAATTAATATTTACAAAGAAATATTCTTTACAAGAATTAACAATATAATATGTAATGTAAATTTTATGGAAGTAGAAATCGATCCAAATGGAGATTTAGGCAAAGTCAAAATAAAACTTAAATTCAGAAGTAAAGAGAAAATTAAAATAGATTTTCTTGAGATAATTTGTACCAGTAAAAATATGAAGAAAATTAGAGTGAAATTCAAAGAGTTAAGTAGAGATAAGTTTAAAATAAATTATCTTAAAAGAAGTATAGATTTTATGAAAGATATTGGAAAAGCTAAAGTTAAACTTAAAGTTATAGATGGAAAGATAAATAATATTGATTTTCTTCAAGAAAATATAACTAAGGAAAGAAATTTAAGTAAACCTAAAGTTAAACTGAAAATAATTAATATAATAATGTTATTGTTGTAAAACAAAATGATTTTCAAGAGTTCTTTAATGTTGAAATTATATCACACTGATTTGCGATTTTTAAAGGATTATTTAGAAAATTTGAATGAATACCATTCAAAATTATCCAGAGAATTGTTTTTAATTGAATCTAGAATAAGTAAAATAAAGACTTACTCAAGTTGATGAGGTTTATCAAGATAGTCAAAGGAAAAGTAAGATTATCTGATAAAATAACAACTATTATTGATAAAGTTAAGAGTTATGTTAATGCTTATGATCAAGTTACTATTTATGTAAAGGATATAGATGTAGAATCTAAGGAGTTCATAGCAAAATCTTTAGATACTTATCTCAAAATTATTCAAAAGCAATTGAGTTATACCAAAATGCTATATGAAAATCTTGTAAATTAGGGCAAACTTTTTCACAAAGTTTAACATACTGGAAATTCTTTACAGGAAGAATTGAAAAGGCACTTTTGATTATTATATATTTTTTAAAAAAAATTTGGACAAATATCTAGATGATCTGAGAGATAGATATAAATAAATGAATGTGGTTATTAATAAGAAAAATAATATTCTTTAAACCATGTTAGTCCTTAGAAAGATTACAAATTTGAGAAGTTAATTAATTAGTTATTTGCAAAGACATTTTTTTTTTTTTCGGTGGATTTGAGGGTATTGTAAATATCAATAGGTCGATATTTATATTTTAAAAATTTGTTATTTGTTATTAAAAAAAAAAAAATCTCTTTAAGTTGAAGTTTACATATGAAATATTTAAATTTTTCTTTTATGTTTATTAAATATAGTTATTATTTGAAGTTATTATTTTATTTATATATATCGATAGTACATCATTATAAATATTTAATTATTAAAATAAATAAGGACATATAAATTGTTGATTAAAAAAAAAAAAAAAGTATTTTATTTGCAATGATTACTAAATGTAATAAATAATTATTTATGTATATTTTAAAAGATGTCAAATTTTCGATTTGATACTTTTTATATGTATACTTGATATTTTATTTTTATTTTGATGTTAATTGTTGTAAAAGAGAACATATATATATAACATGAGTTTTAAAATAGCATCTGCTGGCATGAAACCATGCGACAATAATAAGGAAGCCATTATTAGGATTATTGCTTATTAAAAATGGGATATAGAACAAACAACTGAAGGATAGAATTTTATTACATTTTATTTCTTTAAAGTTTACCATTTTAAAATACTGAAGTAACGTATATATTTTGTGATAAACAAATAAATTATGACGGGGTAACAAGGATATATCGCAGTTAGGGCTGCATCATCATCATCGCTTTCATATATTCTAAAGCAATTTTTCAATGGAACAACTAAAAATTTCAACGTATAAATTTCATCGCGTCTGGAATTAAAAGCTGGCATAGCTATCTTAAATGTATTATCGTCAATTTAATTCTAATCCGGAAGTAATTGTAATCGAGGTATTGGATTTAACATTTTAATAAAATATGCATATATTTAAGAATTAATAATCTTCTTTAATGAAATTGTTTCGTCGTTCTTTTAATAGAATGCATTCTAAAAATAAAAATAATAAAATATACAGATGAAAAAACTCATGGACTAAATTAATTCTTAAAAGGACAATTAACTAAGTGAACTTTTAAAAAGGTATTTAATAATTTTATATATATATGTGTGATGTGTGGATATACATTTTTGAGATTGATATATATTTTTTTTTTTTTGTTTATTTTATTTTTCATTGTAAAATGTAACGTTTGTGAATGATCAATTTAAACAATTTATTAAAATATAATTGGAACAAGTTTATTTTTCTTCATTCTTTAATATAAATGGAATAACTCATATACGTTCCATTATATTTAACTTGCTTAATTATGAGCTACCATATAGTTTCCATTACATTATTTATATAACCGGGATAATTTTGTCTTTCTTCAATTTAAATGGAATGTAGCAAGTACGATCCATTACATTTGGCTTGCTCAAACATGGGCTACCTTAAGTTCCATTACATTTGGAGCATCCAAGTGAGGCTCTGAATTATAGGTTCCATTACATTTGGCTAGTCCAATCGTGGGGCTGCTACATATACGTTTCCATTACAATATATATATATATATATATATATATATATTAGTAGAGCAAGAATTAAATTCCATGAAAATAATTACAATATTTAAATAATTATAATAATTATTTAAATATTGTAATTATGTAATTAGGTAATTATGTAACACTTATATCCAAAATATATGCAAAATCATAATTAACTATATGTAATAAAAGTGGTGAATCAAATCATACATAACATGTCAATGAATACATAGGTAATATTCTTTATCAGTGCATAAAAAACCAACTAGTTTGTCACTAACAGAATTTTGATCTAGAACAGAATCTCATTAAGTGATTCCTAAGATGCATCTCCCATACATTGACAAGGTGACTTTAATAAAAAGATTTGCTATTCTATTTAAGAGAAAGGTAAGAGTATGTATGATGGAATGATATTTGATGGCTACTTGAATTAACTAAGAACTAATTTTTAAAAATATTACAAAATTGCTTTAAAAAATCTTAAATACTTATTTTTTTTATCTGCTTTAACTGAATTTGAACTCTAAGTCTTAGCAGGCATATACACTAACAGCTACAATTGTAAATAAATCTTTTTTATATTTGTAATCAATAATAATAATATTTATAATAATAATTCTAAAGCTTTATATCTAGCAGTAGTAATGATTCTGTAGAAAGTGCCTTTAGGTATTTGCTTTCAGTAAAAGCAAAAAAAAAAAAAAGCCAAATAAACAATATTAAATCTTCACTCAAAATAAAATAAATAAATAGTTAACATTAAAGTATAGTTTATTACGTAATAATTCATTTAAATAATAATTAATGCACAATCTAAATACATATTATATTTAATATTATAACATTCATTCGGATTTCTGATTTGATATTTATTTTATGATATAATTAATAATAGAACATAGGCTGCCAACGGGATCCACTATCTATCTTAATTTGGGATGGTTCATTTGTTATTAGGCTTTTTGTTTTCAACATCCTCAACAAATTGGCCACTTTAGAGCATACTCAGGTTTTAGTAATAGTAATGAAAAAAAAATATGGCTGTTAAGCTGAATTATGGAAGCTGAAATCATATGATAGAATCATGTGATATTAAATTAGTTATTTTTCATTAAAGACTCTATTGACCATTAAAACTTTCTCATGATGTTGTTCATACATCGTTTAACTTATATTATAATCTATATGGAATTCTGAAATCATTCAAAGTCCCAAGTTTGAACACCTGATTCAATAATATTAAGTTTATCTGTCAAGGCCAATGTTGTATCTTTCTTAAAAGATTAACATATGCTGTCCTGATGGTATTCATCCCAGTAGTTATTAAATAGACTAAGGATAAGTCTGTGGATTATAAAACAATAACTTCTTCCAATGCTAATTAATTCATAAATATATTTGTTGGATATGGATATCTATTTAAATAGCTACAATTTAAATAAATATTATGTTATGTATTATATGATAAAAATATCTAATAAAATATTGCATTTGACAGGTGGTGAAATGAAGCTGCCAATAGAGACACTATTCAGTGGGTTGATCTTTAGATAAAAAGCTTATTTGCAAATAATCACTGAACTTATCTGCCTTCATAAAAAATAACATGATTAGTTAAGGATTTTGTACTATTTGTAATACAAACCATCATTTCTACCTTTAGCCTTGCATATGGGTAGCTATTTTAAAACTATCCAGTCAGAAATCATCCAAGATATTAATAACAACAATTAAAAATGCATTTGAATAATATAAATGCTACAATTGATATCTCATATTGCTGCTAAGAAAAGCACTCATTTTTTATAATTATCATTCCAAATTTAATTTATTTTTAATTATGAGCATTACTACAATAAGTATTAGTAATAATCAGCCATTAAGCTAATGCACATGTTCTTTGTGGATTGTTAACTATAAATGAATACTCTCACTCTTAAACATAAGATAAAGTACTTGTGAAAAGATAGAACGAATCCATATATCTTTCTACCCAAATATTTATGTATGGGCAAATCTTAAGCATTTGGGAATGAGAGTATGAAGATGTTAAGCAATCACTTTAAATTACCTTTACTATGCTTGAATAAACGTCACTTGTAAAATTCCCACAAAGTGCATGTGCATTAGCTTAATGGCTGATTATTACTATTACTGTTTATAAAAACATTGTACTATATAAAATACATATCTCATTGACAATAAGTATTGTAATATTCAGCTACAAATATTAAAACATATAGCTAGTAAGAACTTTTCTACATACAATATTGTCATTTAGTGCATGTCATAGTAATCAATGGATGCTAGAAGATTAGTGCATCAAAATCTATTGCCTATTCATCGAATACCCCCAGAATAGATTCTAGCTATGACTTTCATCAGTGAAAAGCCTTGGAGTACTGCACTTAGATCTTTGAATCTAATACACCCCTACATCAGTCATCTTTTGTCTTTTAGTTAACTATAAATCTATGAGTCCAAACTGAAAACACAATATTTTTTTCCAATCCAAGCTAATTCCCTTCTAGAGTTCTATAGATCTGAACTCAAGATTGTATCCACATAGTTTATTGTAGAGCATCCATTGATTACTATAGCTTGCATTAGGTGGCAATATTGTTTGAAACACAGTTGCTGCTGTTAACAAATATGTATAAGGGTAAGAAATAGTAGTGATGTGATATTATAGTGATTTAATACCAATCCTAGCCAAAGGATGCTGGTGAGTACTTTATTAAAAGACCAAAACTACTATAATATACATATACTAAAATGAGTACTGATCTGTATGAGTATACAAGCAAATTAACTTGGACTGAAAATATTATGTGTTACAGTTTGGGCACATAGCTTTATAGTTAACTAAAAAGTTATAATGAGGTTACTGGAGAGATGCATTAAATTCAAAGGTTTACATGAAATGCTCTCAGACACTGAAAGTCATAAGCTAGAAACAAGTATGGAGATAATGGATGAGTAGGCAATAGATAGGGATTTTAATGCATTGATCTTTTAGAATTAGATGGCAAAATTGTATGAAAAAAAGTTACTACTGTGTTAGGAAATGGTAGTTATGTGATATTATAATGGTATAATGCCAATATTATTTAATGGTACTTGGTGAATATGGTTATTAAAATACCAAAGACACAAAAATATATAGACTTTGAAATGGGTTCAGATCTGTATGTCTATTGAAATAAATTAGCTTGGATTAAAAACTAATTATGTCTTCAGTTTGGGATCATAGATATAGAATTAACTAAAAAGATACAAGATGATTTCTGGAGAGATGCATTAGATTCAAAGATCTATGTGCAGTGCTCTCAAATCAAAGGTTCTCTTTTACAAATGTCACAGTTAAAAAATAGTCTAAAGATATTTAATGAGTAGGTACTACATAAGGATTGAGTAGATATTAGATATTTTAGTGCAATAACCTTCTTGTATTGATTGATTATTATGGCTTGCATTAGGCAGCAATATTAAATAGAAAAATGTTGCTACTATATTAACAGATTGGGTAAGTGTAGGAAATGGTAATCACATGATGTTATGGTGGTTTTAAAAAATATAACAACAAAATCACAAAAATGGAGAAATAAAATTACTTTTATTTGGAATAGCTTTTAGCTGAAATCAATTGATTAATTTATACAATCAGTTATCATAATAAAATAACTTTGCTTTGTATTATTGTAAGCAATAGTTACAATAAGTATTAATAGTATTTGTCTAAAAAAGTAAAAATAATTGTGATAATTTGCAAAAACAACAAAAATTTAATGAATGGGCATAAAAGTTATGCTATGAGAGTTAAATTCAAACTAATATGATTTTTGCAAAATACTGACACAACGTAAAAGGTACTGATATGGACAACTGCTTAATTATATATATATATGTTAAAATGAAGATTTGCATGGGTTAAATATATAAAATACATATTTTGCGGGTTCATCCGTGTTAAAAACTTTAAATATTAATATATTGACGTTTCGACTTGGTCACACAAGCCATCCACAGAGTTATAAAAGGTAGAAAGATGGTTGTAGAGGCGCTACAATCACTGATTTGAATAAAATGTTAAAATTCCACTAATAGCAAAAAATGTTAAATTTAGGAATGTTTTTTAAAAAAATCTTTCCAAATAGGAGGAAGTTTGCATGTATCATCTCACTTATTGATGCAATATGGCCTTTTAAGTATCTCAATGGCTTCTCTAATTTTGCACTGGTAGAGATTATCACATCTGGATATGATCCTGGTACAAGAAAAATCAATTTTATGACCTGAATCTATAGTATGGAGTGAGAGTGCTGCTGATGATGAGTGTTGATTAACTGCATTAGCATGTTCATCTCTCCTAACAGTGACGTGATGATTACTCATATCTATGTAAGAAGCTTTACAATTTTTACATGAGACTTGATAGACACCATGAGATTCAAGAGGGATTGAATTCTTAGGCTTGGTTATTATATTGCTGATCTTTTGATGAGCAAAAAATGCTGTATCTATATTATAACATTTTAATATACGTCCGATACTGTCTGTAGTTCCTTTCACATATGGGACACAAATCCTAATAGCTGATTTATCATCTTTTTGTTTCCTATTTTGTCAAATTTGGGCTTGAAATAAGGCTTTTTTTTATAAATTTGTAATTATAACTATTTTCTAATAAAACACTATTAATATGATTTATTTCTTCTTTCAGATGTGTCTCATAAAATTGATTTTTCTAGTACCAGGATCATATCCAGATGTGATAATCTCTACCAATGCAAAATTAGAGAAGCCATTGAGATACTTAAAAGGCCAGATTGTATCAATAAGCGAGATGATACATGCAAACTTCCTCCTATTTGGAAAGATTTTTTTAAAAAACATTCCTAAATTTAACATTTTTTGCTATTGGTGGAATTTTAACATTTTATTCAAATCAGTGATTGTAGCGCCTCTACAACCGTCTTTCTACCTTTTATAACTCTGTGGATGGCTTGTGTGACCAAGTCAAAATGTCAGTATATTAATATTTAAAGTTTTTAACATGGATGAACCTGCAATATATATATATATATATATATTAAATCAGTGGTTCTCAACCTTTGGGTCATGACCCTTTGAGGGTCAAACAACCCTTTCACAGGGGTCACATAAGATCATTGGAAAACCCAGTTATGAAATAACAACAAAAATATTTTTAAGGTTGGGGTCACCAGTAAGGAACTGTATTAAAGGGTCATGGCATTAGGAAGGTTGAGAGCCACTGTATTAAATTAAAGCATTATAAAATTTCAATGTGGTATCACATATCTGTTGTTGTCAATGCAGGTTAATCAAAACATCTGAACATAGGATTATTGGATATATAAGCAATTATGTCTATATTCTTACTTACCTTTTGATTGCATTTTTTAAAAATAAAATTCAAATTATAAGAAAGTAAAAATGAATATAGACTCAGAAATAATTAATAATAATTTACATTAACAATACTAGTCTCTCACATTGCAAGCTTATAATTGTGTATTTCTTTGCTACTTCATTAAATGTTTTTAAATTTGCCCAAATGTATGAATATCCATGATAACATTTGTTCAATAATTAATCAACAGGTAAGCATTAGTGATCATAATAGTGAAAATATATGGTTTCCTAAGTATATATCATATTTTGAAGCCTGTATCACCAGGTTTATTCAATATTGCTGAGATTTCCAGAACAAATAGCAGCACTTTATCTCATAATATCATCCAAATGTACTGTAATAAAAATGAACTACAAACTTTTTAAATTAACAAATCTAACATTTTTACTAAATTAATAGACACATTGTAAGAGTCTCACCTTTGCCTTAATATACACTTATTTTGCTTAGCAATGGAGTGATCTTAGTATTTGTTGATTCTCTGAAACTGTTTTGAATTTCATCAAATGATTTGTCTATAACTGATATTAAATAAAATTCTTTAAAAAAACTATTGATGTAATAGATAACAACAATATCTCATAAGCTTTAAAAAACACACTTGTTTTAATAATGCATGGTTCACAATGTTTCATTAAATTTCATATAATAATTAGTAACTCTCCAGTCTAGCAATATTTAGCATAAGCTTGAGAAATATAAAATCATACCCTCACTATTTAAATCTCTATTCTCCCATCAGGTTTTGACTTTTGCCTTTATCAGTGAAGTTTGGGATCCAAGAATGGAAGGAATGAAGATATACCTCCAGAAGTCAGCTCAAAACTTAAAATTTAAATCAGCCCAAGGTTTTTAACTCAAGTCAACCTGATTGCATAGTTTTATAGATCTAATACCTGTCCAACAATTACATATTAAAATTTAGTATCTTCAGATTTCCATTAGTGGTAGGTACTCTATTCTTTAGTTTATAATGTTAATAATAACAACAATGACATCATTACAGACTCAAAACCATATAATACTGGAGGATCTTTCCTCATTTGAAGAGATAAATCAAGCATGCATAATTTTGGAATGAGAAAACAAATTTGCCACATATGTTAAGCTAATTATAAAAGTTATGGCAGCCTTCCAACCTATTAGCTGTGAATTCTCCAACCATAATAGATAGTAAATTCTTATAACTGTTGGAATTAATTTAGCACTGTAAATAACAAATGCTTTGATATTATTTTAACTGTATCTTAATTTTTATTAAATGGAATTTATTTTTTGGCAGAATCAACATATATATACTCAAGAGTTCATAAGAAGTTTGAATACTGAGAGAATCAAAACTGGTATTGATCCAAAGGCCTTATATATCAGAATCTGTGTCCCATTGTGCTAAACCATTCAGGATGCTAATGTTATTAGCATTATTCCAATTAAATAAAAATAGACAACCAAATGCTAAATGAAACAACATATCAAGGAATTGAGAAAAAACACCCCACCTAGTGAAAAAAAAGAAAAATATTTATATCAGAAAAGCTAAGTCCTGATTTCTTTGAAGAATTTGATTTAGTCAATCTGTAAAATTGAACACTACATGGCAATGGATTTCTTTTTCTCAAAACCCATGATTAAAAGCTTGCAGTTAAAATCAATTACTATTGTAAATGTGTGTGGAGTGGAAACATATGCTATTTATATTCTCAATCAGCCTCTACTCTTTCTGTCTGAGTTACATTTGATCAGAACATTTTTTGTCTATAATATAGAAGTACAATTTCTACTTGTGGGTTAAAGGATAAGATAACATGTTAGAGATTTTGTCCCAAAACTCAGGCAGATTGCAATTTCCTGGAATATCAAAAAGTTCTTAAATAATACCCTGAATAACTGGTTTACCCAAGTAATGAATTTCAACCAAATGATTAAGCTGTTAATGAAATTAAGCAACTCTTGTGAATCTAAAATCTCCCAGACATCCTTAAATAAAATAACAGCAAACAACATTGCTCATTTGAAAAATTGGTTCTAGTATAAAATCAATCAATTATCTGTTTTACAAATATTCAACTGATCAGATCTTATCAGAATAAAAGTAGGACCTTTAGTAAAAATATTATTAAAGGCTACTGAAATAAAGCAATGGCACATACTGATTAAAAAAAACTTTGGCTAAATTTGGAAGCTGCATTAACATGCACAAGAAAACAATGTGCAGATATTGTAAAAATGAGAGACATATAAAAGTGGTTGATTTTGAATAAGAAAAAACAATAAGAATTTTAAAAAAAATGGAAAGGTATATTAAAAAAAAAATTCAAAATCAGACCAGAAAAAAAGACTGAACAAAGAGATATCCAACAATTTCTGCAATTCAAAGCTAACTCCAATCAGAAGAACAAGATGGAGAATGTTATGCGTTCATCTTGGGCTTACATCTAATAATTGACTCATTTACATTTACACAGTCTAGATTAGAATCAGGATGCAACATGGCTTATACCAATGAAACAATGAAAACATAAACAATAGCCACTAACAATTAATAACAATGCCAGTATATCCAGTTATTCACAGTAAGATAGGGAATCTGATTATATTACTGAGACTCATTAAAAAAGAAATGCATGAGTTATTGAATCATATTCAAAAGAGAGATAACCAGGGCCACCAGTAATGCATGTAGTTCATTATTTGCAAAAAAAAAAGTCAGTAACACTTATATTTGAAGCAAGTACATATTGGTGGAAAATAATATCAGATCGTCAAGGTGGCTAAAAATGTTAGGTCAAATATAAAGATTTATAACATTCCTTCTACTTGCTGGTTAATACTATAAACAACTACCCATCTATAATCTTACCAACTTCAATGGGTCACAAACTCTTTTAACTATTGTAAATATCTTATTACTGCAAATAGATGCAATACCTAAATTAAATTAGCTATAGGAGACTTTCAAGCTCCTTTCACCATCCACTCTATCTCATACAATCGATACACATGACCACACGCATGCGAAAAAAAAAACCTTCAATATATATATATATATGTATTTCGTGCTGAACCAGAACTCATCAGTTGCTCCAATTCATCATCTCCTTCACACATGTATAATATAATCAGTGCTCGTTTTACATTAAGATGCCAAATCTTTAAATTTTAACGGATAGGCTTCATTTCACTCCATCCTCCAATATATTATATACATATGTGGGGGGAGATGATGATCTGGATCAACTGATGAGTTCTGGTTTAGCATGAAATACATATAATGAAGATTATTTTTTTTTGCATGTGTGTAGTCAGTGTATCGATTGTATGAGATAGAGTGGGTGGTGAAGGGAGCATGAAAGTCTGTGTTCAAATCCACAATAAATACACCAAGTATATGAATTGTGTTTGTATTTTAAGTATAGGAGATTGTAAACGAAGGTAATAATAAATTTTGCTCTTTTTTACACATCTTCGCCTTCTTCCACTTTTTTTCATTAGTTGAATAAAACATTACTTTTTCCTCATCCTGCCTACAAATTAAAAGAAATTGATAACATTGTTTTTGTTTAGCATCGTTATATTTTGACAAACAAAGCAAACAAAGCAATCTCATTAGAAAAATAAAGAAATCTATTCAATTGAATTGGCACCCCACCCCATCAGACATCTCTTTTCTATTAATGATACAATTAAAAAACATAACTCTGATAACATTGTCAAGTAATTTTTTTTTATTTGTTTCAATTTTAATTATTTTCTCTTAAATTTGTTTTAGTATTATTATTGAAGTCATATTAAAAAAAAAAAAACTACACACTTGAGAAGCATACATAAATAACAATAGCAAACAAAATAATAATAATAATAAATTTTAATTCTTTATTTTAACTAAAAGAATTGGAAGAAACCAATAAAATGAAAGACGCAGAACACACAAAGAAACTTTTATTATATAACAGAATAAATAGTATTAATTGATGAATTACGCTGGCTACGATAAAGTGTTATCAATTTCAAGGTTGAGTTACGATTGACGATGATGATCAAGTGTCAATGCTTCAATGCCTTGACAACCAGATGTAAATTAAATAAAATAACATATATGCATTTTATATAAACAATTGGAAGAAGTGTTAATGTTCCTAAAATACAATCGAATCTTCAGAAATAAAAATTAATATTTGTTTCTTCCAACTGGGTGTGAAGTTATAGTCACTGTAAAATCACATCTCTATTGGAATGAACATGCAAAACGAATAAACAATATAGGATTTCTAAAAGGGGTATTTTATGATGATTTGAACATTATTAGAAACAACAAGCCTCACATATGCTATAAAAATTAACCCAAAAGTCATTCTAAACACATGCAACGTTGACTATTCTCATTGAAAATATATGACAGAGAAAAGAATCCACTGGGGAGCCATAATTTGATATAAGTTTTATGTTATTTTAGATTAAAAAAGTTTGCTGAAGTTAAAAGATGGCATCACAACATATCAAATAAACAGAATATGGATGAATTTTGGTTCATAGGTTGGTTTATATGGTCATCATAAAATTCCAGTATATCCTACTGCATCATCATCATCATCATTATTATTATTATTATTATTATTATTATTATTATTATTATTATTATTATTATTATTATTATTATTATTATGATGATGGTGGTGGTGGTGATTATTATTATTATTATTATTATTATTATTATTAATATTAATATTGACATTGTCATGAAGGTCATATTCAATTGTAAGAAACTGTCCCTGATGATGGTGATATAAGACATAAAACCATTAATATATAAAAGATCACAAAAATAGAAAATGGGATGTGCAAGCTTTTAAATTAAAAAAGATGAAAAAAGTATAAGTCTTATACCCATAGATATTCATCACTCACTGATTTTGCTGGTTACATCATATTTCATTCTCTTTTTTAACTCTTCTGCTGGTAAAAGTTTGTTTGTTTTCAAGTTTTGATTTTAATATTAAACCATCATTGTATAGCAGAATTCAATAAATTTAACTTGATGTAGTAGTAATATACATTTTCAAAAAAAAAAATCTCATATTTAAACTTTGCAAATACTGACAACATGAGATCATAATGATAACAAAAAATATAGTCATCATTGGATGTGTGGCAGAGCAGAGTAATTTTAGAAAATGAATGAATTCTTTTTACGTGAAATTTGTTTTCATGCTAATAAAAAAATAGTTATATCTGACAATTCTCTTGTCTTGTTAGCCGAGAGGTATCGCAGCCGCCATGCAAGCAAGTAGTTGGTTGCAGAAGGTTGTGGGTTCACTTCCTGGCTGATGCTATGACATATGAAAAAAAAATCAAAATTGTTTCCTAATTTTTAAATATCTCAAAATACTTCAAGACAGTAATGGTACATTGAGCACAATTTTATAATATGAAGTGATCAAAATTCTGACATTTTTTTTGTTAAAATTATGCTAGAAACTATTCTATTCTATTTTTAAAAATAAAATATAAATGTGTGAAATAACATTATAATAGACTATACTTTTGATTTTTTGATAATTATTACACAAATATTGTTTTAAAATGATTACAAATTTTAATAAACTTTTCAAAACAATAATAGTTTGAGTCATTCTGAAAATGTTCTCAAAATAATATTGCAAAGAGTTAAGCAGACTCAATCAAAGAGAGAGTCATTGTTTAATTTTTTTATTCCATTATTCTATTTTATTAGCTGCTTTTGAGTTTTTTTAAAATTAAACTATCATTTCCATAAAAGAACATGAATCATTTAAAATATCACTATTGTAAAAGAATATAAATTTGTGAATTAAATAAAAATAAACAAAATATTTCAATAGATGGTTGTACAAAGCAATTTTAAAAAATATGATAACATTTTTTCTGGATTTCTCTAACTGAATGCTTCCGTGCTATTGACTAACATTGTTAAATAAATAATGCACTGAATCATATGGTCAATACAAGTTGATGAGGATTTACTTCTGATTAAACACTTTGATATTTGTTTATTAATAAATAAATAGTAAAAATGATCTTGTAGTAAAATAATTATCATATTTTGAATTTGAATCTGGATTCAAAATATGAAATTTTTTCAAGTTATAGAAGATTTTTGAATAAACTTTGGATTATTTAAATACAAAACCATGACATACTCAGTTAGGTATTTAATTGTTGATCAGAAAATGTATGTTTAGCTATTTTAGCAGATCAAATGTTATTAGATGAAAAATGATATTGACTATTAGAAGTTACAAAAATAGCATGTTTGTTATAGTCTCATAACAATATTATGCAAAAGTTGTTTGTAATTGCCCCTGCAACCCCCTCTCCTTAATTCACAAACAATTCATCAATATGCAGTGAACTAATATAGTGCTGATGAGTGCCAAGTAATACCTTATTGTGTAGTGTTTCTTATGATGAGGCTAAAAATACTTTGCTTAAAAGTTGGATATTTAAGATTGTTCTACTATGGCTAAATAGATATATAGATTAGTAATCACTAATATACATATTTCATGCTGAACCAGTATTCATCAGTTGGTCCAGATTATCATCTCTTACACATATAATCTGGACCACCTGATGAGTTTTGGTTCAGCATGAAATACATATATTGGGGATTATTGATCATTTCTACATGTATGTGATCATGTGTAGCAGTAATATGAGATAGTGAGGATAGTTGAAAGGTGCTTGAAAGTCTGAGTTCAAATCTCCTATATTTACAGTAGTTGATAAGAAAAATAGTATTGACTGATAGTAATATAACAGTAATTATAATGTTAATTAATTAGATCATAACAAATTTGGAAACTAGAAACACCAGAGCAGGAATGGAAGTCCATAGATCTTTTGCCTCCCAAATCCACCATTCTTATCATGGAACAATTAGTAATAATAATATTTAAATAGCTACTTATTAGCAATCCTATGATGTTCAAGCATTAAATGTCAAGAGTTCATTGTTATCATATTAATTTATTTTGATACAGAATACTTATAAGCAAAAAAAAATTTGTGTTAAAAATGTGGCATTAAAGTTAACCAAATTTAAAAGGAAATTGACCTGTTCAGAATCCAACTCTTTCCTCTATAATAAAAAAGATGTTAGTGATAACTGTCCATAATTGCAACATTTTATTTCTATAATTAAACCTTTTTTCTATATAACATATTGATAATATTTACATTATTTATTACAAATATATAGCTTCCAATGATAGACATTTTAAAAGCTAATATTTAAACTTTTGAAAATAAAAAAAAGAAATCACTAAAGTGAATAGTTAATAGCAACAATAGCTCTTTTCTTACTGGATTGTAATCTTTGCTTATTTGTAAAAAATATTAAAATGAATTTATTTAAATTTCAATTTTTAACATATGAATGAATTTTAGTTAAGTCATTATAAAAGAATGAAAATATATGCTAAAGTTAATATTATACTTACCTACTTTGAAATTTCATAAATAATTTCTTCATCAGTGTTTATGGCAGTTATTATTGTTCGTCAGTAAAAATAACTGTTGCTATTACTATAAACACATTTCTACGACCTGTCTTTTTAAAAACAAATAATTTTAAATAAAATCTAATTGTAAGTCTTAGTTTTTTGGGTTAAAATATTTACAAATAAGTTGCATAGAAAATCTTATAATAAATAAATGATTGAAAATTACATTTTTTTTTCTTTTTGAAATTCTAAGTCAAAACAAACACTCATAATTGTCTTCAATCAAAAAAATTAATCAATTAGATATTGACAGTTTGGTTTGAAATCCAAATAAGTTCTTGTGGACTTAGTTTGAGATTCAAATAAAGTCTTGTTAGTTTGTTTCATATTCAAATTTTATAAAAGTCCATATGATACTGACATCTTTAGATTTTTTTTAAACTAAGGATTTTAATTAATAATTTTTGTGCAAAAAATGTGTATAGTAAATTAACATTATAGATCATATTTATGTATTTGACTATTTCCATTATCCACTATAAGCATTGAATGTCTTTAAAAACAATTCACTTTATTTAAATATTTCAGATACATTCAACTGTTAGTAATAAAGCACAGGTTAGTATATACACAACACTTTGAGATGTATTATTCTCCCCTCTTCTTCAGATGTTGCTAGTCTGAATGATAATATTAGCACAGAAATCAAACCTGGATCCTTAGATTCTTGAATATTGAATTTCAAGATACATCATAGCTGATTAGAGCATTACTTTAAAATTTAGTATTCAATAATCTAAGGATCCAGGTTCAATTACAATGCTAATATTGTCACTGGTCAATCCAGAAACACCTGAAGAAGAGGGAAGAATAATATCTCAAAATGTTTTGCAAGCACTAATCTGTGTGCTATTATCAAAAGTTGAATGTATTTGGAATATTTAAAGTTAGATTTTTCTAAAGACATTCAATGTTTTTATTAAATGAAAGAAATAGTCCAATATATAAATACAACTAAAATACCATCATCACAAACCTTCAGTATAACATTAAAAATAAATGAAAAGTAATGAAAAAAAGCCAAAAGTCATAGTAGTATCATTATAATGCCTAAAATGACTTAAATTTATGACAAAGTCAATTTTATCAGAACATGCTAAGAGAATAAAATTTTGATATGAACATAATATTAATTCTTAGAATCTGCTTTCAAAGTATACATATAAATAATACATACTTTTTTACAAAGATTATTTGCACAATATTCAAAATAATAATAAAAAAACACTACTTTATAATTTTTCTAAAATATCTAAACCTGTTTCCACTAATACAGCATTGTTTTCATTAAATGTTTACATTAAAATTACACTTCTTATAATATAATTTTTACAGTGCTTTATCTAATATATAACAGTTTTGAAAAACTAGCAGTTTTCTTTAGAAATTTGGTAGTGTTCTTCATTTACACCACTCAAACTATAATCTAATATTTTTTAAAAATGCTAATTTATAGTTTGAAAGAGATAGATGAAAGATTTTTCAAATATCTAAAAAAGGCTGCTAGTCAGCTAAACTATTATTATATATTAAATAGAGAAATGTAAACACTGTATTATAAGAAGTGTGTTTCTTTGTAACAAAAATAAAATAAACTCAAGCAAATAAAAGAATCACATCAAGCTAATATTAAAAGCAGGTCACTAGAAATTATTGTAAATACTAACTCAAAATATCACTAAGAAAAAAACAATGAATTAAGAAATGGACTATAGTTAAATTATATAAAGCATATTAATTAATGGTTTGACTTTTACATTTTTACTACAGGAGGTAAATTTTGTTTTTATTTCTATTTTGTTTTGAAATGAAATGTAAATTATTACACATGTATTTTTTATAAACTTCTATTGAAAACATAAATTCAAATATGAAAGTAGTCTGAAATTTAAAATAATAACTTTCTTAATGAATGGAATAATAAACAGATATAAACAGATTTTTTTTTTTTTACAAATTTATATAAAGCATATACTTAAATGATGAAAATACTTTTCAGAACTTTAAAAGACAACCTTAAATATTAAAATGATAACAAAGAAAAAACAATAATTATATTTTTTTGTCTGAGGCATATTTAATTGGTCATCACCTAAATTTAAAGCTAGTTAAAAAGCTATTATACTGAAGTAAAATTTCAATGCAAACACTAATATTTAATAATTTTACAAATAAATAATTAAAAACATACGAAGCCAATATAGCATAAGTGCAGTAGTGACTCCATTCTTTTTTAAAGAATCTTTTACATCATTTAAATGTTGAATTGTTCACTGGAACACAATCATATCAAAGGAATATAAATAACAAAACTAAAGTAGGAAACATTTATGAATTTCTAATATGATTTATAGAGACTTTTTAAAAGCAATCAAAAAACTGCATCTCACTGTGATCAATGAATAAATTAAAGCAGATATTTTATTGAATGACTTGAAGATGATTTGGGTAATATGAATTGAATTATAATGTTACAAATAAAATATACTATAATCATATAGGTTAAGAATATTACAAAACAACTGACCAATCACTATTTGTAATGGAATGAGAATATTCATAAGGCTTTTGAGTACAATATATTTTTTTTGTTTGATTTGAATCATAGAAAAAAATGACTCAAAGTATTCAATTTATGTTCTTATTTTTATGCTATTTAGCCTCATAAACAGTACTCAATTATAGTTTCAATTATTTAAATTATTGTTGTCATTTACATGTATTATGTTTAATGCTCCATTCTTCCAAAAAAACTGATTATAACTTTAAGATTTGTACATCTTGAAACCCCTACAACTAGTTAGATTAAAATTGCTCTACTCTTATATAATTTATAAATTTTTGTATATTAATCTTGTTATTAATTTAATGAAATATTTCAGTTTTGTTAAAAAAATATCATTTGTCCAAATAAATTATGTGTTCCCAGTTTCCTTACATTATAATCCACATTGTCTTTATAATATTAGAAGGATTTATTATAATCCTTCTAATATTATAAATAGAACATGTAAGCAAAAAAAATGCTATTTGCATAAAGATTTTGAAATGTTTATGGGACAAGATTTTATTGTGAAATAATCTAAGAAATCTAAAAATTATAGTACTACAAATAGGGAAAACATTTTACAAAATATTATAAGAAAATGTGAGAAAGACTTTTCAACAGTTGAAACTGCAAGCTATTTTATGACTAAGATAGATAAAATATTACATTATATGAAGTGTTTTCATTGTTTGTAAATTAGTAATCTTCAAGTTAAAAGTCATCTAAAAATATCACTTCTCTTTTATATTTATAGAGGACATTTTAGTCATCTTCATAAATATTTTAATAAACATTGAAACTAATGCTATCATATTTACATTTTTTTAAAAAATCTTAATAAATATATGTATATTCTATATTTTAATTATATTTTTATTATCATAATTGTTTTTTTATTATTATTCCAAATGTAGTCTGTGTTATATAAATACTAGACTATTTATTACAGTAAATTCAAAATTGACTATATATTTCTAATCACAGGTGGGTAAAATTGAGATTTTCTTTCTCACCTGCTACATAATGACTGTTTGTACAATTCAAATAACAATTTATATTTAAAGTGCACAATAGATTAAATTAAATCTTTGATTTCAGCTTATATAAAGATAATCTTGAAGCATAAGTGTATACTTATGCTTTTCAAACTAGGTAAATTTGTAAAACCGTATGACCAGAGGTTTGTTTCTTCTTTATAATATTATTATTATTGGCAAAAATATTATGAAGATAATACTATATTTCAAAATGTAACATATATCAATATAATTATAAGTCACACTTGTGCATATTTAAATATATACATTAAATTACATAATATTTAATTTAATTTTTTAATAAATTATCAATTTAATCTTATTTGTATTATATAATAATTAATGTTTTATATAATGATTACACACTGTCCTACACTGCATATCTTTTATCTTATTATTATTATCTTTTTCTTTTTGAAATGTTTTTACTCTATTTCTTTCAAATCCATTTTTCTGTCATCAACTTCATCAATTTTACCCATCATTTATCTATTGCAAAATGAACCAAACTCTCTATGTCTAACTCAATTTATTTTATTTTTAGCCTTTGTTTTTTATGGTAGGAAACTATCCATACAGTAGTGCTACCCAGTGCAAACCTTAGTAATCAAAGGATGCAAGAAAGTTTGTGCATAAAATTCTTATCTAATGCCTACTCATTCATTATCCCTAGACTAGTTTCTAACATGTGGCTTTCATCAGTGAGAAGTCTTCGATCTGAGAGCACTGCACCTAGATTTTAGGATCTAATGTGACCCTCGAGCAGGGATCTTTTACCTCTTTAGTTAACTATAATTTGCTACTGTATTAACAGCTTATGTAAGCATATGAAATGGTGATCAAGTGATATTTTTGGTAGCTTCTGTTTTCTACATCACAACAAGAAAGTTCACTCTTTGATCTATTCAATTCATGTGTTATTTTGGGGTCTTTTACTTTCTCTTGGAATTAATGTAAGATTTTCAATTGCCCATCTATTATCATCTTTATTTAGCAGCACATCCAACCCACTTCAATGTCATAATCTCTTATTTTTTCTGATGAAATCAATGATACATATTTTTATCTCACCCAAGTTTTAAAATACATAGGCATATTTGTTTTTTTAAGTTATTTCTACCAAAAACATAACATTCAATTTTAATTCTATGATTAATTTGATACATTATATGTTTTAATAATCTGAACATGATCATTTGTAGTTTTTAACATCTTCAAATTCACATTTCACATTTGTTTGATCACTTTCTTAAAACGATTCTTGTAGCTCTGAAGTATTATTAGCAAAAA
The DNA here is from genome assembly GCA_028023455.1 of Epiperipatus broadwayi. NCBI lineage: Eukaryota > Metazoa > Onychophora > Udeonychophora > Euonychophora > Peripatidae > Epiperipatus > Epiperipatus broadwayi. The sequence continues at coordinate 13,583,216 of JAQFVV010000007.1, read as the reverse complement.
TAAATACATAATATGCAAAATGTTTTAAACATGGTTTTAAATAAAAAAATGATGTTTTTTTATTTTTTATGCATTCTATGTTTTATTATTATTAATCATATCTTAAACATATGATCATTTATATTTTTCAATATTTTAATACTAAAGTATAATTAGAATTTTTAATTATTGTCTTAGCACTCAAATTAAAGTTTATTGAAAATATGATAAATATACTTTTTTATTATGCTAAAAGAAACTGCATATTAAGTACCATTAAATCTTTATAAAAGGCTACTGCTTTGAAATGTGCCTATGTAGACACACTTTATATACATTAACAGCCAAAGCAACCATACCTATACAAGTGCTTTAATCAGAAAATAAATCAATATAGAAAAAAAAATCAGACAACATTCTGAGACTCAAAAAAAAAGTTAAATATTACATGGTATAACCCTTATTCTGTTTATATACAAAAAAATTGTAGCTACATTTACTTTACAACCTCCACCTCCCACCCCATCAATGTGAAATATTTCTTTGTTAGGTTTAAAATTTAGGCTCTAAGTATATTTTTACAACTATACATTCTCTCTAGTGTTAAAGACATTTTTATTATTAATCTAATCTTAATTACTACTTGTGTTCCAACAACCTTTTAATAACCATTATGTTAGCTAAGAGCTAGCTACTTGCTATAATTATGATCTTGTTTTGAGAACATTTTATATCAGAAGGCAAAAAAAAAAATTCAAGCTTTTGATTTAAAGCCTATATCACAGCGGTCAGGTCATGGTATTATTACAAATCATTAGCAACTACATCTATATATGAGAGTACAAAAAAATCTTGTCTACTATGTAATGTGATGTCACCAACTATCACCAACTTTAGTACCCGCATATGTAAACATTGGTTACTTATATTACTTAAAGGCAACATTTAAAACGTATATTTCTGTAAATATTAGGATAATAAATTGAGCTTCGATCCCAAAACGGTTAATCCTTAGGCCATCTTTCTACGTCTGTGTTCAACTACATAGAGTCATAAATGTTAATATTTAATTACGGTAATGTACTTTATATCTTAATTATTGCGGCTGTTTTCATGTAGAACATTTAAATACATGCATACATATGTGTGCACATGTGTGTTTGTGTACGTACATATTCATATAAAATCTACATAAATTACCTTCTTCTCACCTTTTTTTAAGTTAGACAAGCAAATTAAATTAAGATATACATTTTGATATTATTTTTAAAGATAATGTTAAATTTTCATTTTGCTCTTTTTTTTTTATTTTATTCTATAACATTCTCAGATCTTTTGTTCAAAAAGAAGCGAAACAATCTTGAAAGGAAATGAACTTTCTGTGTTTCTGTGCAAGTTGAATCAAATTAAGATGCTCAGTAATGAGGATTGCTGAAAGTGTTTTTGCCAAGAAAACCAATTTTCTGTGCAAGCACAAAATACTGTTTGTGGGATAGTCTTTAATTATGCTAAGATTTCTGGGAGTTGGTGATAAACATTAAGAAAAGCAATCAAGTATGATTAGACCTCCTGATCAAGGGACAAGAATTTCCTTTCAACAAACTTATCATGAGATATAACCTTGCTGTATCCATACGAGTAAATGATAAATGATGCTAGAATTAAAATCATGACTAGTAAGAGATTTTTTTTCTTTTCTTTTTGTATAATTCAATTAAGAAAGTAATATTAAAAGTCACTAAATTACAAGAAGGCATGCTATTTTAAAATGGGAAAAGTAAAATCATTACGGCTTTTTTGTTCTGAAATGTAATAAATTAAAGGCAAAAACCAAAACTGCTAATGCGTGGCATGAATAATAACTACCAAATATTATTCCTCCTTCTCTATTATTAATTAACAATCAATTAAAAAATTGATATCAATAGAGAAATATATATATATATATGTTAGAAACACATGCTGATTATATTCAGTTAAAATAGTACGTTTAAAATAAAAATAAAAGATGCTACGTTCGACTACGCGCAACATACAAATACTTTCTAACACTTGAACTCTGTTTAGACGTATTGATTGGTTAATTATATAAAAAAGAAATATGTATATATATTATTTAGTAGAGGTATAACAGTTATGGATGTATCATGGAGTTTAACATCGGTTTTTATTGCATTACATTTAATATATATATATACTAATAAAAACAAAAACACACAATTACTTCTATATAAAGCTGCTTAAATATTTCACTCAGCAGACTGGTTTTCATCGGAAACATTAAAACAGCTTTATAGAGAACTAGTGCATTTTTACTTTTATTAGTATTTTTTAAATATTTCCTTGAATTAATTCATATATTTAATATATATATGTAGGTGTTTACAGTGATATTATAGCCACGTGTAAACAAGTAATGATAACATACTCTTCTTTGCACATCCATAATGAAAATAAATGTTCTTATTTCAAACTTCCAAATATATTTGGCAGTTTTGACAGTTCAATAGTCCTTTTTAAAATTACACATTCACAATATATACATACAAGTATCTTATTATAATACATTTATAGGTTTCTGATACATCAGGACCAGCAACCATCCACAAATAAGCTTTGGAAATTTAACTACAAGAGAAATATATAAAAAGACAAAACAACATCAATAATAATAGACTAGAGATAATTTTTGTCATGACTCTACAATGTAATCTGTGAAACACAGTTACATTCATACATATAGACATATTGTTTTATTCTACTTATTTAATATTTCAGTAGCTGTCTTTACCTTTTTTTTTGACAAGCTCTCCAACAATTCTATCCTCTGCCTTATCTTCTTATTTTATCCATAAATACAACAATCAAGTTCAACTTGAAACACATTTTTGAGTAAATCTTGTATTGTTCATTTATTTTACAGATCTATTTATTCTAACAACAATATGATTTTTCACTAATAGATTCTATACTACTCAATACAAAAATTTTAATAACATAATCAAAAAAGTCAAACATACCTCTACTTTCTTATCCTAATAAAAATTATTTCAGAAGTAATAAGAATTTGTTTTATTTTTCTTTAAAAAGAATTATCCATAGAAAATATTGATATTGTTTAATGCCTTAACTCATGACAGAACAAGTTATAGTTTGGGGAATGATATTTCCCTAATCTGATTCCAATTGACAAGAGTTATCTCTTAGGTCTCCTTTCACACAAGAATTATGGCACCAACTGATAACAACTTTCTTTAAAATGCTGTTAGAAGTAAATGGTAGCCATTCAAGTTTTTAGAGAATTCAATGGAAAAATTTAATTTTCAAGAGATACTTTGATTTAACTCAACTTTGCTGACTGAATGAGAATGTCTGATTTTTGAGAAGGTTCCTAGGGGCCTAAATCCCAATTCTTTTATGGGCTGGAGCTGGGAGAAGAGTGCTGAGAGGATCATTAACAAAAATTGGATAGCTCATTCATTTTTTATCAAGAATAATGTTATTCATGGGGGTTGATTACTTGCATTATAAACCAAAGATTTTAACTAATTTAAGAAATACTTTGCTTAACGGTGATTGGTTTTGATTGGATTTGAATATCATTTTCAAGTGTTTTCTCTAACTTTCTCCCATATATCCTGTATTGGATCTTTTAAATTGTCTCTCAAAATGTCATTCTATTTAAAATGCTCAACACCAAAATTAGCATTAAATTTAACAAGTAAGTTTCTGGAGAAGTCTATCGAAAAATTCGATTTGAAAGAAAATTTAGATTTAACTCAACTTTGCTGACTGAATGAGAGTATCTGGCTGTGGGGAGGGTCCATGGGGTCCTAAATGCTAGTCCCTATGTGGGTTGACACTGGGAGGAGAGCACTGGGGAAATCATTTGAATTGGATATCTTGTTCAATTTATTAGCAATAACAATCTTATACATCGTGGGTCAGTGATTGTGTTGCAAGCCATAGATTTTATATAATAAATTAATAAATTATTTGCTCAACAGTGAATGTTAATGTACTATATTTGAACCTTTGATTTCAAGTACTGCTCTGATTTTCACTCATACATTCTAAATTGAATCTCTTACAGAGTCTCTCACAACATTATTTAATACCAGTGCTGAGCTTCACAAATCATTGCTATTTTTTGCATTAGACTATAAATCAACAGTTAAGCACCTCATGCATTAGGGCTTTGGGATATCATAAGTGATCAGGATACTGAAACATGATGGATAAAGTTAAATATGCTACTTTAATTTATACATTACTCTATGTAAATCAGCAATTGCCTTGGGAAACTAATATTATGTCATTACAATGTTAATTAATCTTCAAAAATAATAACTGTCATTTAATCTCTACATTCAGCAAGAATGTAGAGAAAATTAAGATAAAAAATTGAATTGGCAATTTATCAGTTGCCTAAAACCTAAATATTCCACCCCTACAAAAAATCCAAGAACTTTTAATTACAAACAAACCCTTGCAATCACAGGCTCATCCACGCATCACTGGAGGTTTATCACAAGATAAACCATATATAGCAATGCTTAATAACCATGAAAATACATTGTATTGTCTTGTATATTTAATTGACTAATAAATTTTAATTTAAAAAAATGCAAAAAACAATGAACTAAAGATAAATTTTGTTTAAAATTGGGCAAAACTGCTACTGAAACATTCAAGGCATTTCAAACTCAGTATGATAGTAAAATTATGAATTCCAAGAATGCTTTTAGGTGATTCCCAACATTTTCTAATGACAAAGACAAATTAAACAGGATAATTTTTTCATTACTTCTTCATTTTTATTTAAGTACTGTCTTCAATCACTTAGGTTAGAATTTCCCATGCAATGGGTTTGAGAGTGTGCCTTTCTAAAACCACATTTTCAACATTTAATTATTTGCACAGTTATTCATGGTTCAATCTTTTTTTTGTTTATTCATCAACTTTAAATTTTTGCCTTAGCATTTTTTATTTATTTATTCTAGAATTAGAAGCTATGATGGCAATTTCTCTAATCATGTACATATGTTACAATTAAATCATATTTACTACTATGACATAAATATATGTAATAATATTTTTTTCAAAATCAATGAAAAATTATAATTTACAGGTTTATTAATAATTTTTTTATAGTAACATGTGTCCAATGTAATTAATCTTTTACATCCATCAATAAGTAATATTATCATGGCTTTCATATGATTATAAACATATCCACATCTCCCCCTCCCCATATATATATATATATTAAACAAAATACACTAGGATAATTCTACAAAATTAAAAATGCTTATATAAAATTAAAAAAATAATTTATTTGCTATAACCAGCTTTCTTCTTCCACCATCTTGAATAACAATATATATATGAATAAAAAATAGTTGCATGTCATTAGCTGAAATTCAAATATAGTAAATCAGTAACAAACAGTGCTACCTGTATTTGCAAACACAAAGTCTAAATAAAGCAGCTTCATTCAAAGATTAGCATTTATCTATGCTGATTTATTCAGACCTTGTTATAAGAAGTCCTACTGTCGTATTCTAGTACTTGTTGTATTGGTTTAGTATATACATATAGCTGTGTGTATTACCATAAAAATGATGAGTTTACCTTAAAGACAATGTATATCTAAACAACCACAAATAAATAAATAAAAATTAATTAGCTGAGATATTAATGTAAATTTATATATACACAAACTATAACCACACACATATCCATAAGTGTCTAATTCAACTAGAATACCACTTATTTACAGATGATTCCAATATAAACTAACTTGTGGTTGATATATAAAGATAATATATATAAGAAATCATAAATAAGTTCAAAATTTAAATTAATTCTGATTATTATTAAAATCATATAAGTAAGTAGTCTAAATTTAAACTATAAGAGTAGAACAAATAATTATTCCTATTAAAATGTTTAAACACACTTCCATCCATTAATTAAATATATAGGATATATTAATTTATAATATTGACTTGAGAAAATTTACAAGAAATATCCTGTTTATATATCAATAAAACAATCCAGTTCAACTTACAACATCATTTTTTTATTACTGTATAATAAAGAATGAAAAAATATAGTTTCACTTTAGATAGCTGTCATCATATTAAAAAGATTATATATTTAAACAAT